>BSBN01000746.1:19560000-20149994 GCA_027924645.1 Cunninghamia lanceolata
TACTTTGAGTATTCTCTGCATCATAGATTATGTCTTACAAATGTCTTAAGGACTATTGCTTATTGATATACTTGGAAGAAAATTAGGGTTCAGTCTATTTGTCTCTTGAGATACTAAAAAAACCCTAAACCCTAAGGCATCAAAGACAACCTCACAACAGCCTTTTTAGATGGGTTACTTTTTTTGTTTTAAAAGAGATTTGACTGGTTGATAAAGTTACTAGCCACTTAAGTTACAACTTAAGTGGGTTGGCATCATAGGGAGACCGGCTCCAAACTCCTAAGTCTACCAATGATCACAAGTTTGTTTTTAAACCTAGGTGAAGTTAAAATACATTCGTTGATCTTGAAGGAAGCAAATTATGATCGACAAATCACATTCAAAGTTTTTTTAAATTATAACGAATACTCTCCTCAAATGAATTTTGATGGTTGGTTTTTAAAATCAAGCACTAACTACCCCATTTCAGACATACAGGTGACTTCGAGGGCTAGGGAATAAGATTGTGAGTTTGGTATGATGTTTTGGGGGATGTCTATTGGAGATCTAAGTTTAGTTGAATCAAATCTACATGCTCATATGGAAATTGTCATGATTCTGGCAGAATAAGAGATGATGTACAAAGTTTTCTTTATTATTTTAAGATGACAAGGAACTAATGTAACAATATATTTTTGTGTTCAGATCATGTCACTTGATAGTGAGTTTTGTACTCATTAATAATTCTCTAAAAATTTTGAGAGGTTTGCTTTAGGCTGTTATTGATATGTATTTCAGAAGTTATCAGGTTGAGTGAATTTGATTTGATTGTTATCAAGAAGTGTATCTTTTGTCCATCATTTGGGTGACAGGGCATATTGTGGAAATGATTTGGATACAGTAAGGATTGGTATACCTTGATTTAAGGGTTTTGGTTTGGAGTCATAATGTTGTTGAATATGCAAAATATTAGATTAGCTGATAATTGAACACAATTGTCTTGTATGGCTTTAGCATTCTGAGATTGTGTTAGATTGATCAGTTAAGTATTGAAGAGAGAAGAGTAGTATATGGTCATTAATAAATTAGTTGGTTTAGTTCATTGTGAAAGAGATGTGAAAGGGGTCATAGTGTAAAGAGAGGTTGCAATGATTGAATGATGTATGTAAAAAGAGTGACGGACAAAAAAAAAGTCTGCAGAGATATTCCTCATAGAGAATCTTTTTTAAAAGGGGCATGTTGTCTGGAGTCAAAAGGAAGTTACAAAGGATTGAAGTGTTTTGTTGGTGCATATTGTAATAGGGTAACCCCCTGATTTGATTCTATCTTTCTTATATTATTGGATTTTCTAGTGAGGCACATTCAGCCAGTGAGGCATCTTGTAGCTAGTGAGGCATCTTGTAGCCAGTGAGGCTTGTATGGTCAGTGAGACCTGTTTGTTGCTAGTGAGGCATGCTTTTGTACTTGTCAGTGAGACATTTTGTTTAAGCCAGTGAGGCATTTTTAGAGTGGTTTTTCATCCCTATCATGGTTTTCCACTCATCAAATCAGGTGTTATGTTTCTTGTTTGTCTTCATATGTTCATGTGCCCTAATGATTTGTTCTTAAAGTCCTGATTCATAATTTTCATTGTCATACTTGTGCATATGTGTTTAACAGATCATTGAAGTCTTCCTCTCTCTTTGTCTTGTAAGTTAAAAGGTGCAAAAAGTTTTAAAAGTTTATACAACACTGATTCACCCCCCCTCTCAGTGTTGTCCTGTACTCCAACATGGAGATCTGATATCAAACATTAGGATTATAATTAAATACCACACTATCCTAACACATTAGAGTAAACATAAAAAAATCAACCATATTTTTATTTATAATGGTTTGAAGACCTTTTTCACCAATTTGGTCCAAATGTTGGTACCACAATATACATGCATTTTCAAATGTGTTAGTTACATTGACAGAGTTACAAAATGTGGAGGCATCAATCCTAAACAAAGCCCCACATTGTGAGCCTCTATGTACCACAATATTTCCTCTCATCAACCTACAACTAGACTCATCAAATGTCACATGTATTCTAGAATCATTCGACATGGATACTGAAAGAAGGTTTCTTTCAAGCCTTGGAATATATAAAACACCATGGAGATTTTCACCCTCCCATCACTAAAACATGATTGTACTTTTCTCTTACTATAAATGTGTACTATTATCACCAAGGAAAAATTCCCCTCCATCAAAAGCTTGGTATGGAAAAAACCACTCCTTGTGAGGAATCATATGGTAGGAGCAACATGAATCAATCAACCAAGAGTCATCACTAGTGATATTAGCAGAAACAAATAATACACCATTATCACCATCATTAGAGGATTTTTCTATGGAGGAATCATTGAATATCTTCTTCTTACTTTTGTATTCCTTCTTCAAATGTCCTCTTTTTCCATAGTTCCTACTTTATTCTACTCTTCCCATGGGTTTGGGATGGTTATTTTGATTTTGATTTTGATTTCTTCTATTTCCCTTTAGATCCACCTTTGTCCTTGGACCTTCCTCGAACATGCAAGGCATCCTTCAAGTCCTCATCCATAGATTTTACCTCATTTCCTTAGAAAGTAAGGTAGCAATAAGGGAGTCCATATTTAGCTCTATAGTACTACTACTAATAGTAACAATTAAATTCTCCCAAGATTCAGGCAAAGAACAAAGCAATAAGATACATTTATCTTCTTCATAAAGTTTAATATCTACTGAATCTAACTAACTCAAAATTAAATCAAAGGCATTCAAATGTTTTGCAATAGAATCAACTTACTTCATTTTTTAAGAGTAAAAACATATTTTGAGATATAACTTATTAGTCAGACTTTTGGTTTGATAGATATCACCTATCCTCTTCCATAGTGAAAATGTAGTGGTCTCATTTGAGACATTCAAGAGGATGGAATTTGCAAGACATAACCAAATGGGTCCTTGTGCCTTCTTGTCCAACCTTGTAGTGCCCCTCCATTCTCATCTTGGATGTGCAAATAGTCTAGCTAAGGAGCATGAAGATGAAGGTAAAATAATAGGAATATTTAGGGTATGTTAGATAGTTGATGTTGTACATTATATGATGTTGGTAGATGCTACATTCATGTTGGTGGCATTCCTGATTATCCTCATGTGTGGTTTCATATGCCAGTTAGCATGTTTTATTGATAATCCTTGTTGCAACATTGATAATTCATATGCTTTGACGTTGTTTTACATTCAGGTGATTATTATGTTGATCTTACTATGTTTTTCATGTTAGAATTGATTTTTATGTGACTGATTCTGTATTATAAGATGATTTGATTATTGTGTGGTGTGAAAAGAGACAATTTCATACCACTCATTTGTGAGCGTCCGATGATGTTACGATTCTCTTTCACTCTGTGACTGTTTTATATTTATTATACTTGTGCATAGACCGTGTTGTGTGTTGTAGGTTGCAGGTACTAGGCATCGACTCCACCTAAATTGACAGGTCTAAGTGTGCCTTAAATCCAATGGAAACTATTGAATGGAGATAACATGTGGTCCCCTAGTTGGCCATCATCCTTGAAAAAGATGAGTATCTAGTTTTACACCCAATCAGTCTTTCCTGTATGGGAGTAATGGTCAGTCACTATCATTGTGATTATGCTTTCAATCGTGCATTGTGTCAGGTATTGTTTGGCATTTGGGTTATTTAGTTTGGCATTGTTTGATTGTTGCTTTGGTTAATTGTTGCATTAAAATAATATTATTAGTTATGAAAGCATTTTTGTTAAATAAATAAATATATATATATATATATGCCTTTATGAGAATTTGAGTTTATGGAAATCAATAATAAAAAAATAATAATAAATGTAAATGCTATCTAAAGATAAATAAATAAAGGGGTTGAACTAGAGACAGATGGAGCATGTGCGTGGGAGCTCTGTGCAGTCCCGTGACCTGTAGCAGGTCACAGTCTGCATGTGTTTGTTCTCTGTTGCATGCATTTTTTCTTTGTAGATCAGGCTTTGTGGGGTTGTTTTCAGCAAGGGGTGGGGTTGTTTCTTGAGTGTGTGCATTGTTAGGTGTAGGTGTGGGGTGCGAGGGCTTGAGGGGATTTTCTAATGGTAGGGTCTATGCCTTTGGGTGAGACGTCAGGGGATGTTGCTATGGCAGGGGTTGGTGATGGGTTTCCTCATCCATCCCCGCTTGATGTTGGAGTTTTTAGCACTAGTACTTTGAAATTGTACAAGATAAATGGATGCTTGGAAAGAGCTCAAGTTCATCTGAAGCTGGTGATTCAAACAGAGGTGGTAGCCGAAGACCTGGAGTATTATAGAAAACATGTTTTAATCTACAAATTTATGGGATTGAGGGTTTTGATGCCTTTTTTGGAACCCTGGATTTGCAAGTCATGGAATCTGGAAGGTGATTTTGAAATCTTGCTAGCTGTGAATAACTTCTTTCTGGGTGGTCTTTTCATGTATCTCCGATTGTAACATGGTTTTTGAGGGAGGACCCTACTTTTATAATCAAGTTGGCCTTTTCATGAAGCCTTGGCATGTAGGCTTTAATTCAGTGGAGGACCTACCCTCAAAGGTGCCAGTGTGGGTTCATTTTCCTCGGTTGGCATTGGAATGTTGGAGAGAGGATATTCTGCAATCAATTGTGTTGCTGCTGGGGAAGCCTATTGGCCTATCTCAGCAAACTCTGGAGAAGCAATTTTTTTCCTATGCCTAGGTCTGTGTGGAGATTGATCTAAGCCAGCCTCTAATATATTCTATTGATCTGACTATTGGGTCTAGCTCATGAACTCAACAGTTAGACTATGAGACTTTACCTTTCAGATGCTGATTGTGCCATGAGTATGGCCATGTTCAAAGGAGGTGCCCTCATGCCTCGGGTGCTGGTGGTTTAGATAATGTGAAGGCTCCGTCTAATCCAAGGGTGGAAAAGGGTAAAGCACCCATGTAGGGGGTGGTACTAGATAAAGATGGCTTTGTGCCAGTTAAGGTATGAAACAAGAATCAGGATCAGAAGAGGACTCTTCAGGATGGTCAAGAGGAGACTTTTAACAAGTTTGAGGCTTTGGATGAACTAGTCCATGAGGAAAGGGTTTCTTCTCACACGCATGTTGAAGATTCTCCTTTAGCTGATCATAATTATGAGTCTTTCCCTGTCACTACCTCGATCCTAGTTCCTATGGTGGCTTCCGGGGTGGTGATGGATTCAGTTGCTTCTCCCCCTGATGCTGGGTTTGGGGACTCTTGTGGTTTGGTACCCCCATGGCTTCTTTGGATGAAAGGGCGAGTTCATCCTATGGACTGGGTTTGGAAGACTCTGGTAAGAAAAAAGCCCTCTCTTCTTCTCCTATTCTGGGTCTATAGCAAAAATCCCTGAAAAGGTGTGCTCCTGATAAGCCCTAGAAGGTGGGGAGGAAGAAGGATTGGGAGAAAGTTAAGATGGCTGGAGAGACATTGGTGGAATCTGGGTCAGTGAAGACATTGGATACTCACTTCTCTCACCCTTTGTGATGATTGTGTTATCATGGAATGTAAGGGGTATGAATAGCATCCCTAGACAAAAGGCTATTCGAGACTTGGTTAGTGCTCATTCTTCAGATGTGGTTTTCCTCCAGGAGATGAAGTTATCTGTGGATGGTATGATGAAGTGTGTTTCTAAGATTTGGAATAGAGGGTTTTGCTAGTGTGTGGGTGCACAAGTCAGCTCAGGGGGTCTTGCTTGCCTCTGGGATCCTCGGTGAATTTCTCCTATTTGGTGGATCTCTAGTAGATTTCCATTTTTCTAGTTGCAATTAGTTTGGAGACAGGGGAAATAATTCTTCTTTCTAACATTTATGCTCTGACAAATGTCCCTGGTAAGACTCTCCTATCATCTCATATCAATCTTCTGATAACGTTGGATCCTTTCCTCCCCTAGATTATGGCGGGTGACTTCAATACAATTACCTCCCTCAAGGAGAAAAGGGGGGGTGTGCCTCGTTTGGACCCCTCTTCTAATCTTCTAAGGGATAATTTGGCTTGGATTTGGCTTGTGGATATCAAAGCTTCAAATGGCATGTTTACTTGGAATAATAGGAGGCTTGGGGATGATGCCATTTCTTAATGGTTAGATAGGTTTCTTGTTTCCTATTTTTGGGTGGGTGACAAGTGGCTGTCAAGTTCTAAAATTTTGGATTGACAAGGATCAGACCATTGGCCGATCAAATTCTCTACCCGTTTGGCTGGTGGTCCTAAGAAACAAACTTTTAGATTTCATCTTATGTGGCTCAAGGAGGAGAGTCTTCTTGAGTTGGTTTCTAGATGGTGGACTGAAGGATGACTTGCTTTTGGTACAGCTATGTACTCTTTTGTGAAGAGCCTTCAATATGTGAGGTATAAATTGAAACATTGGAATAAGTATCAGTTTGGCAACGTGTTTCAGTGGAAAAGGGTTGCCCAGGAGCACTTGGATTCTATTACCAGGTAGATTCAGGATCGAGCTCTTGATGTGAATTTAAGCAGGCTTGAGGTTAGTGTGGTTAAAGACCTCGAGGAATGGGAGCTTCACGTGAGGAAATTTTTTGGAAATAGAAGGCCCATGTTGATTGGCTTCAAGAAGGGGACAGGAATACTTCCTTCTTTCATAAATCGATGAAGGCTCAAAGGCAAGGTAACTTTATCTCTTCTCTCCACTCTCCTAAGGGTTTTGTTCTATCTTCCTCTTTGGGGATCTCTAGTGAGGCGGTTCATTTTTTCTCTGCTCTCTTTTTTGAAGATACCCCACCTGCTAGTGAGGAGGAAGCTTCTATCCTAGCTTGCATTCCCTCTCTGGTGACTATAGATATGAATGCTTCTCTTCTTAAACCTATTCTTTGAAGGAGTTGGAGGATGTGGTGTTTTAATTGAAAAAAGGGAAGGCTCCTAGTCCTGATGGGTTCCCGGCTGAGTTCTTTTAGGAATTTTGGGAAGTCATCAACCTTGATCTATTAGAGGTGGTGTAGGATTCTTTTAGGAATAAGCAAATGTTGTGAGCCATGAATGTCACCTTTCTTGCTCCTATCCCAAAACACAAGGGTGCTGATTCTCTAGATCTTTTTCGACCAATTGCTTTGTGCAATGTGGTGTATAAAATCATTACAAAGCTAATTGCTGAATGTTTGAAGCCATGTCTGGATAAGTTGATCTCAGAAGAACAAGGAGGCTTTGTTGTGGGTAGACAGATTTTAGATGGAGTAGTTATTGCAGCTGAGACTATTCACTCTATGGCCTCTTCTAAGGAAAAGTCTATGTTTATAAAGTTGGACATGGCTAAAGCTTATGACAGAGTTAACTAGGGATTTTTGATCAAAATTCAGAGAGCCTTTAAGTTCAGTTGTGAGTGGATTGATTGGGTCATGAGCTATGTGAGGGCTTCCTCATTTTTTGTTCTCATAAATGGGGAGTCTTCAGATTTATTTAGTGCTTCTAGAGGTCTTTGATAGGGGGACCCCTTATCCCCATATTTGTTCATCTTGATGGCTGAAGGCTTGGGGAGATTCATTAAGACCCGTGTTATGGATGGGCTCTTTCAGGGATGGAAATGGAGCAATTCTCTTCCTCCTGAAACTCATCTTTAGTTTGTGGATGATACAGCTTTGATGGGTGTTGCTAAGGTGGCTGAAGTGGTTGCTTTGCATCAAATTTTGGATTGTTACTTGGCTACCTCAGGTCAAAGCATTAATGAAAGTAAGTCTTGCATTTATTTCTTTAATACTCCTAGGCTTATTCAATAGCGTATTGCCAGGATCTTAAGGTTTCAGGTGGGGAAACTTCCCTTTATATACCTTGGCATCCCTCTGGATGTGTGCCCACTTCCCAGGTGTTTTTGGTAGGATGTGATGGATAAATTTCATGGGCTGGTTTGTCACTGGACCTATAGATGGTTATCTACAGCTGGAAGAGTTACTCTATTGAAGTCCATGGTACAAGCCCTTCCTATATATAGGTGCTTTATGTTGACGGCTCTCTCAAGTTTCATCAAAGATTTTGAGGGCCTCTGTTGGCAGTTTCTTTGGTTGGGTAATCTCCTTTCAAATAAGTGGAGATTAATTAAGTGGGAAGTTGTTTGTCGGCCAAAGCAGGATGATGGTCTAGGTTTGTGTAGGACAGATTGGAATGGACAGGCTTTGGCTGCTAAGCTATACTGGAGATGGTGTTCATAACAACATCAATATTGGGCCAGGATCCTTACCTTCAAGTACCTTGGGGAGGTGGAGGGCGCTGAGGTGCCTCATTTTAGTCTTTCGGGGAGAGGTTATATGATCTTGGATACTCTCAAGAGGGGTGTTGCGCTGGTCAAACAAGGCATGTTTTGGATCTACAATAGAGGCTTTGATGCTCCTTTTTGGCATGACTCCTGGGATGGATTCCTGCCTATCCTCTCCTCACACCCTCACTTGGGGGACTTATGTAGGATTTTTGTTCAGGCTGGTTGGAGTAGAGTGATGGATTTTAAAGCCCCTCAGGGTTTGAGGTAGACTATTGTTTATTTGTGGAAGGATATGTAGGAATGGCCCATGGGTGGATCTTTGGAGGATAGGAGGGATTTGTCCCCCATTTTGGCTAATAGAGTCTATTGTTCTCTCCCATAGCGGGATGTGTTGGCTTGGGGTCTGGATCCAAAAGGGAAGTTCATTGTTGCTTCAAGGTATTGTGTTTTGGATAGACAGGCCTGGGGTAGTGCTGAGGTTCCTTGGTGGAAAAATATTTGGAATAAATTCTCTTGGCCAAAATGTAATTTCTTTTCTTGGCTAGTGGTTTATGGCAGGTGTTTGACTTGGGATAACCTCTATAAGCATGGCATCCAAGGTCCTTCCTTATGCTTCTTATGTCTAAAAGATGTTGAGACTGTTTCACATCTTTTCTTCCAGTGCCCTTTTGCTAGGACTATTTGTCATTTTTGGTTGGGGGCCTGGAGTTTGCAGTGCAGGCACCCTTCTTCTCTGGAGGAGCTTTGGCAGGACTTTGGGCCCATTTCGGTGAGGACTTCATTTCTACACATAGCATGGCCAATTGGCCCTAGTCTAATTATATGGCACATCTGGTTGGAGCGCAACCGCAGGGTCTTTCTAGATAAGAAGTTGCTGGTGGGTCAAGTTTGGTCTCACATTCTTGGGGCTTTGTAGGAGACCTTGTATGCTAAATGTGATCTGTCAACCCCGGTGGATCCTAGTGATACTAGAGTGATTTGTAATCTAGGGATTCTTGTTGGGGGTCCCAGAAAGCCCAAGATTGGGCAGAGCAGGTGTTCTAGAAGGAAGGTTTCTAGGGAAGGGTATTGGTTGCCCCCTCCCATTAGAGTCCTGAAAATCAATATTGATGGGTCTGCAAGGGGTAACCCTAGGCACGCTGGCATTGGTGGGGTGGGCAGAGACAGTTCTGGGGCGGTTGTGTTTTTCTTCTCAGAATATAGGGGGCTGCACTCTAATAATCTTATGGAGGCCTTGGCTATTCTTTTGGCTTTGAAGAAGGCATATGCCCTTGGCTGGAATAAGATTATCTGTGAGTCAGATTCTTAGGTGGTGATAGACTTGATAAATAGAAGGTAGTTTGATGATGTTAGTTGGCAGCTTGCAGTGGTGGCTAAGCAAATCACCAGTCTTGGAGATTTATTTGATTCTATCACCTTCTCTCATATCCCTTGGGAATGGAATAAGGTGGTTGATGGGTTAGCCAAATGGGCTTCTGAGAAGAATGGGACCTGGCTGGTGGATGATTGGGATAGTTTACTCGGGGATCTTACTCAGAATTTGGTGGATTTGGTCATGGAGGATGTGAGATGTTGCATGACCACTTCTTGATTTCTTGTTTGTTGTCTCTAGGCCCATTTGGGCCTCTGGTTGCTTTTATGCTTTGTGCTACTCTCTTTGATTAATAAAGTTTTTACGCTCTTTTATTAAAAAGAAAAGATAAATAAATAAACTAATATAATTAAATGTTGTGTTAAGTGGCAATAAAAATAGATAATATTTGAGTTTTCATAAAACTCATATATAGTAAATACTAAATAAATAAGAACAAAAATATTCTTGTCTAGTTGTAAAGGAAATAAATAAGATAAAAAAATAATATTGTTTGGTCTGGTTGTAAATGATAAAAAATAGCAAATTGTAAGAAAGGGATTTAGATAGAATTTATTGCCTTTAATGGGAGGAATCTTCTGGAAGATATTGGGGGGGATTTCTCTCTCATAATAATCTTCAGTAGATGGAACTTTTGGGGGGAGAGGAGATGGGAGAGATTGGTTTGTGGCTGCAGCAATTGAACTCAGCATTGAATCTTCAGCCCAGTCAAGCAAGCGAAATTAGGTTCCTTTGATTCTAATTTCTGTCTCAATTTTCTGTTGAAGCAAATGTTTGATTTATGATTTTTCCTGTTGATTGTAATTTTCTTGAGAGGTTAGAAGCGTTGTTATCAAATCCAATTATGCATGTCTTGTATCATTGCATTTCTAGGAATCACCAATTGAAGTGATTGTCTATCTCTCACCGATTTCATCTCTATTTTTACAGTCTATTACATTAGCCATAACTTTATTTTTACAAACGGGGTTCCTCTAATTTTTTTTTATATGGTGCATGGCCGAGTTATCCAAATCATATCCGAAAATCAGCCTTACCCAGTTTGTCATTTTTGAGATATGAATATTTTGTGACTGTCTATCTCTCACTGATTTCATCTATGTTTTTACAGTCTGTTGCGTTAGCCATAACTTTATTTTTATGAATTGAGTTCCTCTAAAGTTTTTATATATGGTGCATAACCTAGTTATCTAAATCATATCAAAAAATTAGCCTTACCCAGTTTGTCATTTTGAATATATGAATAATTTTTTTACTGTCTACCTCTCACTCGTTTTGTCTCTGTTAAAATAGTTAGTTGCGTCACCAATAACTCTAATTATTTTGGTTTTTTGTTAGGTTATAAGAAGGCTATTAAATCTATATGGAATAGAAGTAGAAGAATTCAATTTGGATAGAGTGATTGTATATTAATGTTGATAAATTTAATTTAAATTGATATTGATTTTATTACAATTTATTAGTAGAAATATGATAAGTAGGTTTGGAATTTAGGCTTGTAAACAATGTATTGAAGATTTGATTTATAAGTTTGTTTTAGAAATTAGTTGATTACAAGTGGAATTGTATAAGGTAGATGGAACTTGTGTAAGTTGTATAAGTGGTCGTAATAGGGTCATGTTGTCGAGGTTTTCCTGAGGCATAGATTAGTATATCCTGATTTCATGTGTATGCAATGTTGTAAGTGAATTTTGATGTGATAATAAAGTCCTTTACAGATGTTGTGGCTCATTAGTTGTATAGAGCATGTTTATAATTTATGCTTAAGAAATGTCACGTTCTTATTAACCTTGTTGTTGAGAAAATGTTTGTATCATATTTATGTCTTGAACTCAATCAACTCTTTCCTATTCCTAGACTTGGTATGTTAGCAGGTTAGAATGATTTGTATTGGTTTATTCCTTTAATACTAGTGATGGGTAAGGGATTTTAACAAGCTTGGTAATCATTATGAGGTGTAGACACCTCTAGAAGAACTCTGTATTAGGTATGTTCATTTTGGTATTCATAGGACCAATGTAGTAGTGGTTTATAGAAGATTGATCAAGTTGACACTTAAACTTTCCCATAGCAACCCGAGCTTCTCTCTTCCTATTCATGTGTTGAACCGAATTTGGTAAAACCTAGAAAAAGATTGTTCTTTTACATTTTCCCTATTAGTGTTCACTCTTGAGCTACTTTAGCCATGATACTTCTACTTGGTTTGAACCATCCTTTAAATGTGTTATGATCCTATCATATGCATGTGGTTAAAAGTGTGGTAGATTTGATGACGATGTTAGATCTATAGGAATGTTTTTTTGTTCTGTATTCCTTTCCTCTTAAGCTAACCTTAGAACAAGGTTCTTTCATTGTAGCTTTAGGTTTTGTATCTTGTGATTCTAACTAGTGTAAGAGATTTATAGCATTCTAATATTATAGGCTTTTAACCTTGCTTATACAGTTATATTTAATAGTATTTACAAAATTGTCTAGATTATTAATGAAATCTACATCAGTGTAAATAGTGTAAATAATTGTTGTGTTTAATTTGTATGCCTTAGAGTTATTTGCAGTTTGTTCGCAATCATTTTATTAAAATGAAATTAAAATAAGTATTGAGAATTATTAGTTAAAATATTGTTACTCGTGGACACTTATACCTTATGATCATATTGTAACTGCTACTGGTGGTTAGAAAGTTACAGTTTTGTATTGTTGAGATAGATTCACTTTATATTTGTTAGATGATTAATTATGAAAATATTGATGAAGGATATTAGTTTATGATGTGCATTTGAAAGTGAATGTGATGTGAGACCATTGTGTTTAGTGGTGTCAAGTGTTTGTGTCATTTGGGGTAGTTGTTTCCAGAGGCCTAAGAGGGTGTGATTGTGTAGGGGTTGGCTATGTATGCATCATGTGAGTTGAATGAATTGCATGCTTGAAATGTTGCCTCCTATTCATGTTGGTATGATACTTGTGCAAGATGGATAATGCCTTGTTTAGTGTACCTATTCATGTGGTTATGATGACTATGCAAGATGGATAATGCCTTGCTCTGTGTGATGTGAAATGATGTGTATTTTGTGTTGTAAATGCATCATGATGAGAATGTGATAGTTCATGCTTGGTTTATGTTTTAGAATTGGTCCATGTGATTATGTTTTGTATGCAAGAAAGTAAATGCCTTGCATTGTATATGTTACTTGTCATTGTGATGGTAATTGTCTTGCTTCATGGATAGGGCCTTCTAGATGCAGGTAGGGGAGTGACTTTCAATGTGGGGTCGGTGCCCAAAGTGGCTGCCAGGATAACCCATTGGAAGTTTTTAATCCAGTGATAACGTAATAATAAATTTAGAGGGCTGGGTAGTTTTCACACTAAATAAGATAATTAGATGCCTCACCCATGCCTGTAGTGCTCATTTAGGCTAAGGATGGGATGAGAAGGCCATGGTTGGCAAGATCAACTTCCTTGTCCTTGTGAAAGGAATGTTGGTTCTGCATGTGTCACCCTATGGGGCCGGTGTCTAGTGAGAGACTGCTAGGATAACCATAGATGGGGGCCGGCGTCTGGACGGCCAGGATAACCCATGGATGGGGGCCGACATCCGGTGAGAGACTACCACGATAACCCATGTTAGGACCATGCGATGACACTCTTCCCTACTACATCCTAGCATTCTCTAAGTGTGTTTTCCTCTTTTATTGTGTGATTGCCTCTAGAAGTGTTGTTTGAGTTGCTTGTGATGTTCATATTGACTAGTGTTGTATTGGAGTCATGTGTAGTCCTTACACCTGTTAGCTTATTGTCTTCTTGATTGTTTTCTTAGTGGGAACTTATTGTTATCTCCTAGCATGGGGGGTGGACCTTAGGGTTTCACATGGTCGGGTGGTTGTGCTTTTATCTCCATTGGTTTCCCATGCTATTGTTTGTGTGTGAGAAGGATGTACCTCTTATATTAGATTACAGATCTTGTTCTTTCTTGAGGAGAAAGATACTTATGTTCATGTTCTAGTCTTGTATATCAGTTGAATCATGTGTTGTTATCTTGATGTATGTACTCCAATGTAATCAGGAAAGCGATATTGTAAACAATGTAATATTGTACTCTCTTGTAAAGGAAATTGTATATGTACTTGTATCCTTTTTGCAGGATCTTCATGATTACTTATCTGATGATATAATATGGAAACGTATGTGTTTATTCATTTGATTCAATTAGATTAGAATGAACCATGGTTGTTAGTTAATTCATAATGTTGGTTAGATCATGTTAATAGTTGTTAGTAATGTAGCCATGGAATCCCTAGAGGATACAACTTAACTTGATGTATGATTAAATATGATTTACATTTCTTGTTATTTCTTTCTTTAAAAAAAAAATTTGGTCCTTTGTATAGCATAGTTGAGCTATTCTCTAGGGTTTCATGGCGGGGCATTACAAACCTTTTCCAATATTCATTAGACATTTCTTTGGGTTTTCCTCCCTTTTCTACAAATTTTCATTGATCCTTTTCTTCCAAGAGATCCTCCATTTTTAACTTCCATAGCTCATACCCAAAACCATGAAATTTGTCAATTTCTAACCGAGATGTGCTATCCATGGATTCCACCACAATGGATCTATAAAACCCACTAAAAATAATAATCCCATCAAAATAAAAACCTCACAGTACTTATATAAATACATCTCTCCATGATCAAAATCATTAGATATAATACCAAATGTTGAGAAAACTAGTGAACAATAACGATGAAAGTGTACAAATCTAATTAAATTGATTAAAGGTACATGTAATTAACCATTAAACCTAAAATAGAACATGGATAAATATTTGTAATAGTAATAAAAATCAGCAAACACATGACACGATATGTGTGGAGAAACCATTTTAGGAAAAAAAATCCACCACTAAAGAGATACATAGCATGTAATAATCAATTAGACACAAGTACATCAATACGACTCACACAATCTTCTTCGGTTTGATAGAACTCTAATAGTGTGAGAGTACCTACACAATAACCATACCTCCTCCATATCAAACCCTCATTATATAGACTTAAGGAGGTTTATAAAATTACCATAAAACAATACCATGGGCCCAAACATGCTCTCAAAATAACAAGGTAAAGATTCTCATGACCTACTACATGAGCATGGTCTCCAAAATAGAAAGTAACTCCTCTTATACACTAATGTGTCATAAACTCTATCATATGATGCCATTTATCCCACTATTCAATTTCTAAGTGATCTATGAGTGTAATAATTGCATTGTCATTGGCTTATTTGACAAAGATATTCCATAACTCCCTATTTTTCTTAGAAATGAAGGTGCAAACCACACAATGGAAATCTAATTCAAACCTTATTTATGTCCTCTAAACAATGTAGAATCAATAGAGATTGCAATAGAAATAAAACCCACTACACAGAAATAATATGCATTAAGAACTGAACACATAACACAATATGTAACGTGGAGAAAACCCTTTTGGTTAAAAAAATCCACCAAGAAAAGAGGCTCCAAGTTGTATTATCTTCAAATATGAGATTACAATACATGCACTTCCTCTTCTTCTTCAATCTTCAATCTAGTAGTGCTTGTTACTCTCAACTCTACTAAAAATGTAGTACAAATATCCTTATAAAAGGGGGTTACCTTCTAGGGCAAGAAAACTGACATAATATTGATTGTCAGATCTATGACCTAATGATGAATGGTCCATATTTACAATGATAAAATATAAATAAAATGTGGTTTCTGGGGTGCACAGCCCCCAGACCCCCCATAGAGGGGATGATCCCCCTAGACCCCTCGTAGGGGGAAACCCCCTGTGACCTCCCATCGTGGATGAATTAGCATCGGGTACTAGATATAGACATGCAGCTGAAACAAGATCACTGCTGGTGAAACCTTTCATCCCTTATGGGTGATTTACAACCAATAATAAGAATAATAAATTACATAGTGTTACATTAGAAAATGTCTCCCTATGACTTTTCCCTCTTAAGGTTTAGCTCCTGGGTCCTTTAGAAATCATTTTAATCATATTGCATATTCACTTTAACTCTCGATGAGAAAACTCTGAAGTTTTATGACAATTAGGACCTAGGGGTGCTATTAAGATAAGTCCTTACCTAAATAGGGAGGGAGGACTTGAAAGCTCGCGCCCTAGTCCTGCCCTATTTTAAGCAGGACCTAAATTCAAGTGTCGGTTATGTGACTATTAATTAGGTCCCATGCCAACACCTTAATTTTGAATTACGAAATCTAAGCAAGAATGCATAGATAAGCATGTTTAGGGATTCATTTGTAAACTAGAAGATGATTATGAACTTTTGGTGCACTTGTGATTTTAGAGCATTCAAGATATTCATTGTTGCAGAGCAAACTTGTCTTGTTATTATGTTTGTTATGCAGATTTGGCTTCATCTTCTCATGATGTGAAGGATTTCCATCTACATGCGAGTTACACCTCCAAGGTGACATTTATTTGTATTTTCAAACATTTATCAATTGGCTTTTGCCTCTATCGCGCAAGGATACACAATCTTTATTTAAAAATAGTCACTAGTAAGAATATGGAAAATAAATGACCAGGTGACTAAAACTTTTAGTCACGTGACCAAAATTTTTTGCAACATAGCTATAAATGACTAAATAAATGACTAATTTGGTCATCAAGCAAAAAACACAACTAAATAATTGGTCAGACAAATAAAAATGACTAAATAAATGAGTATTACTCCTCTATTCTTTTTTCTTTCCAATTTGATCATAATACTATGGTAGATCTTAGTATAAGAAAACTATATTAAAACCAAATATATTCTTCAATATGATCTAATACATTGTGCATACTTATGAAGAAATTTGTTTGGTTTTCTTAGCAAAGTATGAGATATATTGGATTTGTCAACTAAAATTCAATCAATTAGTAGTTGTAAGGCCCAACCTCATTGTAAGGCCCATTTATTTTGTGATCATAACTACTTAATTCATTATCAACATTATATATTGATCCCTAGCTACTAGATGGATTCATATGCTAACACTAGATTAGATGTGTAGATGTTTGTCTACTACTTGCATATATATGTTCCTAGAAATAATTTATTATATCTTGGGTCCATGCTTTGTTTATGTCATTGCTTTCTTTCGGGGTATCGCTGGGACTCATATTTATATCCCACTGATATTCATCTCTTCTACCGATGTCTTTTGTCTTTGGTAGTTTCATCATTGTATTGGTGAGACACTCTCTTTTGTCAGCCCAATATCCCTATGTCTCCCTAAAACCACTTGAGATTCATAATATTTCATTTGATTTCATAATAAGGGAAGGGGCCAATAGCCACCCACCCTAACTTCGTGCACGTCAATCTCTTAGCTAGACATATTAGATTTTGATGATTTTTTTTGGGTTTCTCCATATGCGACTGAAGAGCTTAAAGCTATTCTTTCAGCTTCTGTGCACTTATACATTTCCCTGTAGGACGTGTTATGTGCAAATGGGTTGAAAAAGTGTCATTTCAACATGTCGCCCCATACATGCACAACAATGTGCCAGTAACCGCTCACCATCACATTTGTGCATTTGTCTTAATTTCATTGGTTAATTTATTGGAGTTGTGAACATGTACAAATGTTGTGAACATGTATTGGTGCATTTATGTTAATTTATTAGGTTGGTATTTTACATGTATTGGTTCTTTTTAAAATTTTAATTGGGGGGTCAAGTGCACAAAAACATAGTGGTTATTGGGGCATGGGCGGCAATTTCACTTCAATTGTCTTTTTGGGGCAAACTGATAACCCTGTTCAGCTTTTGAGGGTTTTGGTTTTTTAAGATTTTGTGTTTTGTATTCGCTCTACTCGTTCTCAAAATCACAATTTCCTATGTTTCATTCTCTCCCCCTTGTAATCTAAACTGTAAGTAATGCAAACCAGAATATGAGTTTTAAAGAAAAAGTTATTTATATGTTTACAACTTTGGGTTATGCAAATACTTCACGTCTAAGGGATTTGGTAGCTAGGACCTTATATTTTCATCCCAGAAGATGCTATGTTATGCCTGGTTATTATTTTTAGGTTTTTTGTTTTGGTTTGGTAAAACTAGCTCATGTTAGGAACTCATTTGATGTTGATTGGTGATTTGACTTATCCAGACTGGGTGTTCTATAAAATGACAGTGGTAGTGGAGACTTCAGAGGATGATACTACTCTTGTCATGGCTCATTTCACTGTAGAAATGGCGTGGGTTGATGCAGGACCTGAAGGAAGCATTCAACCTTTGCACCAGAAACCTAGTAGATGAAAGTGTTAAGGTCTTTCCATGTTTTGAAGTTAGTTATTGTGTGTTTGGTTCTTCTTCATTTAAGAGAAGTTTAGATCAAGGGATACAGGTTAATTTCAACCAAGGGGTCACAAACAGTTTAATTGTAAGAGTTATACTCATGAGATCAAGTTAACTTAACTATAATAAGTTGGCCCATAACCCTAGCAAGGGTGTCACGAGCAAGGTTATGGTGTAAGGAATATGGTATGCATTTGATAGTGTCCCACATTCAATAGGGTGTATTTGAATGTGACCTAAGTGTAAAATTTTTAAAGATTTCTGCCAAGATTTAGTAAGAAGGTGTCATGTCTAGCTTTGATGCCATGTTTTCTTGGCATGTACCAGATGGCACTCGAACCTAGGACCTCAAATTTATATGCTTGGTGCTCTACCATGTTCTTCCATATCCTTACTTGGGTGGTGGTTGGGGCCCCTAGCCACTATCAACCTAGGACCTACCATTTGCATTCTAGGGTGCTATTGACCCGTTGTGATTAGTATTTATTCCTAGGCCCTTTATTACAACTCTGGTGTGACTTTTTTTTAAATGTATGATGTGGAATATTGTCACTGGTGAACTTTGGGTCTTTTTGGGCCAACTAGCTAGTGATTTTTTTATTATTTGAATGTACCCAATAACTATTACACCACAATCTCACCATCTTTTTATTGGATTTATTCATTGCTTTGTTGTGGCGGAAGGGATTTGAACTTGAACATAGTTCACATGTTTATGAGTTTGCCCATTACCATTACACCACAGCAACTTAGACAAATGACTAATATCTTTAACATTTCTCAAAGTTTATAATCAGTAAAAGGGAGTTCTATGTTTTTGCCTCAAAGCTGACCTGAGGCCAATACAATACTTATTTCAAATGAGGCCCTCTTGAGGCCAAAGTAACTATTTAAAGAGAGACCAGATGGAGCAGGTACTGAAGGTTTTTATTGCAATATGTAAGAAAACTAGTTCTTTTCATTGCTATGTATTTAGTGCATGTTGTAATAAATAGTCATATTTCTTGTTTATAAAGCAAAAAGATTTGTTAATTGTGCTAGATTTATGATTATTATTTCTATTTTATAAATATTTCTCTGCTTAAGGCTCGTGGAAGTGCTCTCTATAAGAAATAATCAGATTCCTATATTCTCGTCAGTAGTTCTTATACTTTTGTTGGTTTGGACATTTTTTTCATTTTCAATGATTTATGGTTAGGAGTTATTTAATCCACCTTTTAGGTAAAAATACTATATTGGATGGTGATTAGTGCACAAGAATTGCCAACCATCTATAGTTTTGTTGTAGATCAGGTAATGTGGATATATTACTTGTATAAATATTTGCATGTTATTAGAGATATTGATCCCTTTAATGCCTACTCTATTTGTAATTTGTTTGAGCAGGTTGTAGAACCTCAGGTGATGCATTATTGTGATGAGGCCCAAACCTTCATGGTGGAAGGTAGATGGTCAGATTTGGCATCACTTTTGCTCACTTCATCTGATCTGATATTTGCCAGCTCCTCAGAGAAAGGTTTGAGTCAAACACTTTAATCCATATATTTGTGACATTTCTCAAATTCCCATTTAAACATGACTTCTTAGTTTAAAATACATCATTAATAAGTGCTTTGTGTGGGAAACTACTGAATGTTAGGGATATAAGTTTGCACAACTATTGTATGTTAGGAATATGAAATATGTAGCAACTATTTGAGATCTTGGGTCATTGCTCAAGCTTTTACTACAATTTATAATTTTTGCACTTTATTTTCTTTATTGGGGGAAAGAGTGCAGAGGCTACTCTATTCAAAGTGTGTGGAATAATCTTTTTCTATTATTTTGTTCATGTAACAAATGTTTGTTTTCCAAAGATTAGTAGCTCTAGATGGCATTTACTACTTCAATTTAATTTGATAAAACAAAGATAGTGGTCAAAGAATGAATGTGTTTCCTAAGGTTTGTTAAATATGGTTACTGCTAGTGTAGGGGAAAGTAAAGTAAATGCTGTTAATATCGGAGCATGGATTTTCAATACTCGACCATAATTCAAAAAATTCAAAGCTTGATCTATTCCTTCTCTCAAATTCTCTCAATTCATTTTGAGGAATCTATAACTCCTTTGGGTCTTGGTATTTGTTGATGTCTAGTTCATTCACACTCTCTAATGAGCTTGTTTTTGGAAGAGTCACTCTTTTCCATTGTAATTAATCTCACAATACATGGGTCATGCATTTGGCTGGTTAAAGTAAGTTTTTGTTGGAGAATAATATTTCTAACTTTAATGTCAACATACTAGAGGAGTTGCTTGAATGGTGCCATTGAGGCACCCAGTTGTCTATTTGAGAAAGAATTACCTGTACTCGTACCCGTCCCCAAACTGGTGACCTAGCATTTAATTGGTTAGGCTAAATTGTACTTAGGAAAATTTTAGTTTCTTCTACAAGCATATATTAGTAAACCTGCATGGTTGCATGCATCTAGAACACAAGTAAAGCTTACAATGTTAAGATGTGTTATGGAGTGCTTCTGCAAAATCCATTTTGTGCATATCCTGTAATCATTGTATTCTGTTAGATGACATCTCTTTGAGGCATTATGTCCAATAGTTCACGTGCTTTGTCTATGATTCCACATTTCCAACCATAATATCTAACAAATATCCCCTTACCATTATGCTTTGATGGATGTCCATACCTTGTTCAAAAGCTTCCATTTTGGCACAGGCAGGGGGGACGCTGGCAAAGGTTGTGGAATTTGACTTTACAACTACCAATTGCATCTACTTGAAAATTTCTAAAGACAACAAATCCATTTTGTGCATATCTTGTGATCATTACAGTCCATGAGACCACACTTCTTTCAAGGATTTTGTCAAACAGTTTAATTCTATTTAGTGTCCTTTTAGGGGTTTAGCTTTCATTCATGCCAATAATCACCATAGAACCTTGAGTAGCAAGCTTTCCACACTTTACAAGATCTTTAGGCTTAGCACCAGCACTGGGACATCCTTATCATTATTGTTTCTTTCTAGAATATATAGAAGAAAGGACCATAATAAGGCCTCCATATTGGGAACAATGAACGTAATGAGTACACAAATTTGAGTTGAGGTGATAGCTCATACTTGGTAGCCCATATTATAATTTTCATTGTAATGAAACCTTTACACAATTCTGCATAAAAATGGACTCAGAACAAGATGATAGTCTCTAAAAAGAGATTTTAGTGATCTTTTGACTATCATGACAGTCTTATTTTTGTGCTCTTTCATCCTATCCACATGAGATTATAGAGGTGTCCTTCTGTATGCAATCTCTAACTTCCACGGTCAATTATTGTACACTATGTTGATAGGAAATGCCTTTTGAATCTTAAGTTCTAGGTGTTAAACCTCCTTGTGGCCTGATCAATGTGTGACAGCCTTTGAGACATCCACCTTCATCTTGAAGTGCCTAAATGGAACATTCATAGCTCTGAAGTAATCTTCTAATGGCAAAAATCTCAACATCATTGATATCAAGTTTTAGACCAACCTCCTTGGATAATAACCCATGATTTGGAAGATCATGAAGGTGGGAGAGAGACAGAAGGAAAATGAAATGACAGTGATGACTGCAGTTACTATTTGACTATGTTTCACATCTTAGGGTGATGAGTGGGTGTCTCCACTAGCACTTTGCTTTGAATAAATGGATATAGCAATCTTTAGAATTCCACTTTGTGGGGATCTCATGATCTTATAAGTGCAACAATCATTCATATATGATTGTTATGGAGGTACTTTGGCTGCATACAAATGTGACTATCACAAGATTTGATGCCTATTTTAATATGACAGTCCATGACAATAGTGTCCATGGAGTTTTATGACTACCCCCACACTAGTGGTGATTACATATGCTTGACTAAATCATGTTTTTGTCTCACTATTGATTACACTTGGGTGGAAATTTTAGAACTATTGTTTATGGGGGACAGTTTTTCATCTTTGCATTAGAACTTTTTTGAGATTGTTGTCATAGTATTAGACCTTCTAGGTTTGTGATAGGGTCTACTTCTTGTCACTCCACTTCAAGCGTTGCAAAAAATATTCCAAATAGTGACCATGCCCTCATGGTTGTTACAGTATTTATGACAATCCTATGAAGGAACTTAAACTAGGATAGTCCTCCAAAATTAGATGTTGCCTCCTTCAATGACTAAACTACCTTTTACCCTAGGCCCTTGGTAATGTAGCATAAAAAAACATTGTTCAAGAAGCTCAAACAGTTAGGTGGGTACTACAAAGAACGAGACACCAACAAAACCTAATGTTGATGTATCCTATGACCATTATGCTTTGAAGGATGTCCATACCCTGTTCCAAATCTCCCATTTGGACACAGGCAGGGAGGATGCTGGCAAAGGTTGCAAAATTTGTATTTATAGTTGTCAATTGCATTTTCTTGAAAGTTTCTAAAGCCTATTCGACAAATCCACTTTATGCAATCCTTCAATCATTGCATTCCATGAGATGACATCTCTTTGAGGCATTCTATCAAATAGTTTGTGTGCCTTGTTTGTGCTTCCACATTTTTCATATATGTCTATCAGAGCATTTCCAACTATAATATCTGACAAAAATCTACCTTCTATTATGCCTTGATGGATGTCCATACCCTGTTCCAAAGCTTACCATTTTGATATAGGCAGAGAGGATGCTAGCAAAGGTTGTGAAATCTGGCTTTACACCTGCCAATTTCATTTTCATGAAAGTTTCTAAAGCCTTTTCAATAAATCCATTTTGTGCATATCATGCAATCATTGCAATCTATTAGACCACATTTCTTTCAAGGATTTTGTCAAATAGTTCACATGCCTTGTCTATGCTTCCACATAAATCTCTCTCTGTATATGTATATTCAATTGCATTTGCTTGAAATTTTTTAATGCCTTAACATGTCAAACATCAATCGTGTATCCAGTCATGTTTCTCTCCTCAAGGTCCTATCGACATTAAGTGAGTCCCACCAAACAGATGACTCCCACCGATATGTATTTTTTTTCCTTATTGGTGTTTCAAAGAGACCATAAAGTGAGTCTTGTTGATGGTGGTTTTAGCACACAACAACGTAGGTATGATTGTTGGTATCACACCTCTCTTGAAAAGTATCCTACCCTAGGTAAGACTACTCCAAGGATTATACAACTACATCTTAGCGTGCTTGGAACCTCTCAATTGGAATGTACTAGTTGTTCCTACAAAGGGGTCTTATATGCAGTTGACAGATTTGAATAGTTTAGACAGTTCATGCAAAACCTTTATGATTTCAGTTGATATGACAATGGAGAATGCTGCTAAAAAAACCTAAACTGACAATTGATTTTAGAAGAAAGTATAAAAAGGAATAGGGTTTAGGGGATTCCTAAGTGACACTCACAATGTAAAGACTATTGTAGGTAGACAAATGATCTGAAATTTAACCAATTTCCTAAGTAACCAAGCTAACTAACGCTACAACATTGCAGAAAATGATGCTATCTTCAATGGAAACTTAAAGATTTTCATATCACACTCATTTATCAAATACCCAAGTAATGACACAATTTAACTCATGAAATACAATTAAACTTAGCACAAAACAATCATCCCAGGCTAACTTTACATAGCCACTTACAATCAGTAAGCAACTAAAAGTATGTTCTTAGAACATTCATTAAATACCCTTAACAAATCATTTACATTGCAAAGCACAATCTAACTAATGGAGATCAAGAAGCAAACCATGAAACCAAATAAGCAACATAGTGAACAAATTCTTAGGAAAACTACAAAAACTTGCTTTGTATTAACTTCAAATGGCAGAGCATCAACAATCTGGCATCAAGAGTCTTACAAACGAGAAGGATGGTAGCCCTTTATATAGGAGAGGAGCCATACTAAGTTTTTGAATGGATGGTGGAGATCAACTCAACACCGACGGTCCAGATTTAACATCATTAAATGCATTTAGAATAGCTCATTAAATTCCCAGATTACAATTTGTCTATTATGAAAAGGACAAAAAATGACCTCTAAATACATTGAACTTAGACAAATTGACTATCCATTTGAATATACATATAGAAAAGATAATTTTTGAGGCATAATAAGGACAAAATAGTGTCACATGACCTTCCAAATATAGCAATACATATGAGTGATGGGATTACATTTCAAAATATTCAAAATATACTATTGTTCTTCACCTAAATTTATTTTGTCTTGTTTTGCCTCCTTGTTCCTGTACTCCACCCATGCTAATAGTCCTGGATTTATATCGGTGGGGTCCAGGTTCTCGATGTGATTCACTTGATATCTGAACATTTCTAGCTCTTGGTTGTATTGAAAATACATCTTTTCAACTTCCTTTCTTCCTTTATGAAATGTAATGAAGTTAGTCCGGAGATCACTGACTTTATCCATCTTGTCCACGACATCCAATTGAGTCTCCTCAAAGACTATTTTATGCAACTTATCTTTATACCCTTGCACATTGTATGAATCCAAATCATCACAGCCCATTACAAGGCAATCCTTCAATGAGTCATTTATTTAATCGACAAAAGATAATATATTATTATCTACCACCATATAAGCTTCCCTGATATTATCAAAATTTTCTTTCCTTAGTTTTATCTGTTGGTACCATTCCACTGCTTTATGTAGTCTATCTGTTGTCAAGATGTTTTCAGATACCAATGTTTGAGCAGGTAGATCTCTTATTGCTTGCACCCAAGGGAACACCTGAGAATAATACTCATCAAAAGGGTCACATGCCTCGTGTTATTCTTTCCAATGATCCCATAATTTGTAGAAGTTTCTATGGAGCTCAACTACAAAGTCAATGGCCTCACATCCTTCCTGACATACCTTAATCATCCATTTTTGAGTTCTAGTGGCCAAAGTCCTTACTTCATCGAGCTTTGTTGCTTCGTCCTTTGACAACAAAGTAGGGACTATCCTATGCTCACCTTCAGAATCCATGGGTTTTATTAAGAACTACAAGCATGCTTTGAATTCTTCATTTTGTCACTTCAGTTCCTTCTTGGTGAGTTCATCTTTGTCTAACTACTCTAAGATGGAAGAAACAAAGCCTTTGAATTCATCAACTTTCTAAGTTCTCATGGTAGGTCCCAAGTTAATAGTCATTATGGTGTAGTCTTCATCTCTGACCTGCTCTTTATTTGCATCAACCAGTGGGATAGCCACTTCTACTATCTGGGCTCCTGTGCATCCTTATAGATTCTAGACTACACCTTAGCCTTTTTCTATTTCCTCAAATGTTGTGTCTGTGCTATAATGGCACTTAGATCCATTTTCATTATCTCAACTTGAGGCTCTGGATAGACAATCTTGTTTTGCAGCCAATTCGGTGCTACGGAGGAGGACTCAGGATTTTCATTGTTTGTGTTGGGTGGCCCCTCGATCAACTTTTGTTCTTTCTCTGGCTATTTATTTGTATCCTCTTCTTCATCTGCAATATTTCTCCAGTTTACTAATATCTCCTTTTGGGCATCTCCCAAGAATATTTCTATTGAGTTCTTAATTGGAGGACTATAAGAAATTTATATTACTTCAGTACTCACTGCTTCAGCAAGAGGTTCTTCAAACCTATCCTTCTCAGGTTCTTGTTCTTGAAGGCCCAATTCTACACATACTTTATCTATTCTTTGCAGTGGTGGTATAGCCAAGGAAGTTGAATCTTGTGTTATTGTAGCTTGGGAAATAGGAGCAGAAGATGATGAGATTGTTACAAATGAAGGCAGGCTGACTTGTGTCAAGTTGGCAAAAGAGGTAACTCCCAACGTAGGTGGAATGGATGAGGTTGGCATGATAGAGGAAATGATAACAGGTGAAGTAATGGAAAAGGAGGGCATGGGGAAAGATGGTTAAAGAATAGAAGAAATAGTTGGTAATGCAAGGGAAGTGGAGAATGAAACAGAGGATATGGAAGGTAAGGACATGGTGGAAATGGAAGAAAATGAAGAGGCAACAATGGAAGAAATGGGATTACTTGGGGTATTTGAGTCTATTGCCAATGAACAGGAGGCAGTTGAGATGGCAATTACTAGTGAGGAAGTAGTAGAGGTATCTTCTTGGATGAGTACAATAGGGGCAATAGGAGTGGTAGTTGAAACAATAGGAGAAGAGGTAGTAGTACTCACAACTAGGGTAAAAGGGGGTGGAGAAGCTACTAGTAGGTTTGTGTTATCAGGATTTGCAACAGTGGAAGCTTATATGGTTATGCCAGTGGTCTTAACTTTAGTTTTCTTTATCTTTGACCCTTCTCCTGGCCCACTAGGCATATCTCTCTTCTTTGAGGCCCTCATTCTTGTGGCTGGAGGCATGTCTTTCTTCTGTGTATTAGGAGCAGCCTTTTTCACTATCTTTGCTTTAGCTTTCTCTGCCAAAGGGATATGTTCTTCACTGTCTAATTTCTTGGCAGGCTCTTGAGATGGTTCTGCCTCATGTGTTACCTTTATAGGTGTATCCTCTTCACCTCCAGATTACTTTTCAGACTTAGGTTTAGTGTATGTGAGCTACACCCCTTGTCTCTCGAAAGCAGTAACCTAGTTTCTCACCCATGCCTTAATCTCATTGGCTCCTTCACAACTTGATGCAAGGAGCTTTCTTCAACACTGGCCCAATTTGGCAAGGGAATTGGTTGGTTGTACTGTGCCTCCCAAGCTCCTCTATGCATCACATTCTCATCATCTTCAAGTTGGTCTAGGACTACTATGATGTGGAATTTCCTTATGAATCCCAAGGATAATCTTGAATGGGCCCTCTTCATCACTTCATAGTCATCTACGCAGTTAGCCCAAAAATTTTCTAAGTGCATCTTGTGGAACAACTTCTTTCTCACAAATCTTTCCATTACTCTATTCGGATCAAAATTATTTCTCTTTGTGTGGTAATGGAGATTAAGTAGTTGGAGCTCTATATCTGAGTGTTCAGTTGCCCCTAAGGAAGCACATGCATAGTTACCCTTACCTAATAGAATAGGAAATTGAATAGTTGTTCTATGTAGATGTTTCAGTTTTTCCAAACAAGTTATTAACTGCCTTGATAGTTCCAAGAGGACTACTTTGTCTATAGGGTAACGAGGCAATCTGTAGGCCATTCTTATGAAGCCTTGAATTATTAAATAAGTAAACTTCTCGAATTGTATGTACCATCTTCCATATTTGGTAACTTCATTCATGGCCTTAGTGGATATTATGAGGGCTGTGTTTCCTTGCAGCAGTCTAGTTATGTACATAGTAAAGGCATCATTCACTCTTTTGAAATGGATAAGAGGTTGGGACAGTGCTAGTTGGGTGTAACATTCATAAACTTTAATTTGATGCTTCTCATCATTCCCAACTACCCCTACCTTTGATAGTCCATCACATTCATTCTTCCTTGCCAAAGCATATACCACATAAGAGGTCCATATGAAAAATTGCTTATCTCTGAAGTTATTGAATGCCTCATGTATGTTGTCACTCAGTATCTGGGCCTAGTGGAATTTGGTGTCCTTTAGTATCTCCTCAATTACCAAGAACATCCATCCTTCAAAAGTTGATGCTATGGGCAATCCATATATTCTTCTGAGTAAAGTTACCAAATCTCCTATCTCATCATGAAAGTCACTTCTATATAAGACCTGGGGGAGTTTAATAAGAGCACACCTTTTACTTTTCATCCATTGTTCATTTATGTGTTTCTTGCATGAATCTGTATCTTACTTATATGTGGCCTCTACACCTATTTTGTCTAGCATGGTCATCACTGGGTGCCATGGGATCCCAAAGATTTTTGCTAGGGATGGTGGACTTAGATTTGCTAGCACATCTCCATTTTGAGTCTGTATAGTGCTAGTCATTATATCATATCTATTTGCATAGGTGACTATCAACTCTGCACATTGGGCTGATGTAGGGAAAGCAGCAGCTTCTGCAATCCCATTGTCTTTCACTTTCTTGGCCCTTAGGGTTGAATTAGGTCCAAATATTCGAAGTCGGAAGTCATCTAAGTCAATGTGACCTAGATCAGTGTCCCCTATGTTCTTCCATCCAGTGGAGATCTAGGTTTCAGGACGGATGCCTTTGAATTTGTACCTCATGGTTTGGGCTCTTGTAGTCATTTAACCTATAGGACTCGACCTTATAAGTCTTGATGCATTTGAATGGTTTTCCTAACTCCTAAGTTTTAAATCTATGACTATCAAGCTATCTTCGACATCACTAAGTCATATTATGTTAAATGAGCTCAATATGCATCCAACTAAGTTACAAATGCATGCCTATAAAATGCACAAGTCTGAAACTTACCAATTACTGCACTTATTACATGATCAAATGATGAAACAATATCACATTCTATACTAATTCATGTAATAAATGCTCAAAAATCCCACAACTTGAATCAAGAGATGCAAAATAACATAATTCCACTAATGCAATATGCATTTCTATCCAACAGACCATTTATCATTTGAAATTTTCATTAGAACAGCCATTTGGCAGGTTTTGCACTAATTTGGAGGTTATCCGACCTCTTAAGAGTAAAGCATGGATTCGAGCGTCAACTGACTTTGTGCAGGTTTTTCTATGGTCCAACCTAAAGGTTCATTGTCATTTTGATCTCTCTGCCACTATGGTGTTTGCACGGATTTCGTGAACATCTGACTTTGCATTAGATTTAGGCATGACTGACTAGAATAAGTCCCGGAAGTCGGTAGGTTAGTTTTGCATCGCAATTCATACAAGACAGCTTTTAGCACTGGATTGTTTCTTTATATCTTGCGTAGATTTGAAGATTGATGGACATTGCTCGATTTCACAGGATGACCAACTAAGTCGGTGAGGAGGTATTTTAGTGCAGATCAGACAGAGTGATTTTTAGCGCAAGTCACACAAAATGTTTTGGCGTGGTTTCAGAGACTTACCAACTTGGTAGGTTTTTTTATTGCGTCTGACCTAGTCAGTTAAGGTGAAGTTTAGCACTAATTGGACAAGACAATTTTGAGCGCAAAGTGAGTATTGAGGTTCTGCGGGGTTTTAGGTGTCATCCGACCAAGTCAGTTGGGGCCAAAATTAGTGCCGAGTTGGAAGAATATGTTTTTAGCGCCGACTGTATTCAAGATTTTGGTGGAGGATTTTAAGGTTTCTGACTGACTTGAAGTGATTACAAAACTTTAGAGGTCAGTAGGATCAATTTTTGAAGCTAAGTCAAGGAATTTTTTTTCTAGCATAATGCAACCGAATGAATCGACAAGTCTTAAACCTTCTTAGAAATTTATCACCATGGATCAAAGGGAGGGTTTTAAAACACTATTTCTGTTTTGACTGACAAGAAGCCTTTTGATTTGCATTCAATTGTTATCTTCCCAACTCAGTTTTAAATTAGGGATTTTCAAGAATATTTACGTAAATCAAAGAAACAAACCCTATTTTAGACTTCACAAAACCAACTAATTCATCGTTAAATGTATCTACAGATCCATTCAAAGAAATTTGAAATTTAATGCAGCACCAAAATCTTGTTTTATTAATTGTAAACCCTAACCTGTAAATGAAACCCTAGGCCTAGGAATGAACTCTTACCTGATTTATAGAGATGTGGCGTAATGAGAATGTGCAGGTGATAAAGCTTTTGGGGTTGAATCCGCGGGTGATTTTTCAATTGATCAGCTTCACATCGGTCAAGGAGCTCCTCAATTGATCTTAAAATGCAAAATGAGCTCCAACAAGTTGAAAACATACTTTATTCTCCCCTATTTGATAGCCTAAAATGTAGGGGGTATAGTAGACGTTCAAGCCTTCTACAGAGTTTTAGGGTTTTGCGAGAAAATTAGGGACCACTGACCTTGCGGGACTTTTGAGAGTTACTGACTTAGTCGGATGCATTAGATTTTAGTGTAGGGTTGGTCTTTAATGTTTTTGGCACTTTGCGGTGGTTTCAGGTCATTGGACTTTGCATGGATTTCGTGATGGTCTGACTTAGTCGGACGATATGCTTTTTAGCACAAAGTCAGATGAGGAGGATTTTAGCACTTATTCAGTGAAAAGGATCTTTAGCATAATGATCGGTCAATAAGCATTTTAGTACTTAGGTAGTTGGACATGAAAATTGCGCTAAGTCAGATGACTTGAAATTTAGCGCAAAAGTCAGATGAAGGGGTTTTAGCACAAAAGTCAGATGAAGGGGTTTTTAGCGCAAAAGACACTCAAACCTGATTTTAATGAAGGAAAACATTTGGACTTAGCATATTTTTGGATGAATTAATGATACTAACCTTCTATCAATCTTTTTAGCTTGACAAGAATGCAGTTGACCACCTTTAGACACTTTGGTAGCAAGGAATTGAACTAACACTCTAAACCAAAATTTGAAAGAGGGGGTACCTATTTCATGAAATGGGGCATGTGTGTAAGGCACAAAAAATGGCGAATCTGCTGGGAAATGCTCCAGAGCATTTCAAAGATAAACTTTCAGTTTGAACCCAGAACTTCTATGTTTCCCCACATGCTAGACAAGAAAACATGATATCCTATCAAAGAAGCAAAGCTCAATAACCAGTGCCACCATCCATATCCTAAAAACCTGAGTGTGTGTAGTTGCATTCAATCCCATCCCTTGGCAACTAAGCTCATCCTAGATCCTTTGCATTAAGCTACGTGATTAGTACACACCTTCTGAACTACTTGGACATTGCCCCACTGCTAGCGAGCATCTATAGCCCTGACGGGTTTGTCTTGGAATTCCACTCAAGCAGAGCCCCATTGCCAGTCACGCGTCCATAGCCCCGGTAGAGTTTACTTGATTGTACATCTAACTAAGTTATGGTGTGTGTGAAAGGAAGCTAAGTGTATAGAAATCACTTCCTACACTAATCGAATGAGGAGAGGGCTATGCAAATTCAATTTTATCCTAACTATTACAGCAATGTTAAACCATTAACACGAGATATTGCAGCAAAACACAAGAACTAGAAAGTAAACAGAGGAAGAGAGACAAAGATTCACGGTGGGGAAAACCCTTATTTGGTGAAAAACCCCACACTCAGAAACCTGCACAATGTATTAACAAATCTGAAAGTTGTGTACAATACACTTGCAATGCAAACTTCAATGGTCTTCGACACTCATGTCTGGAGTCAATCTGGCAGCATAAAAGTACCTATAAAAACTATGATGCAACTCCCTCTCCAAGCACCTGTTTATATAGAAAATACAAGGCAATAGTGGACCTTTCTTGGAATGGGCATCCAACTTGGTCTCATGGCCCAAAACCCAAGCCTAAGGACACTTGGTCAACATTGTAGAATGTGCCTGACACTTGTCCACAACTCCCATCCCAAAGAGGTCATCTATTTCCAAAATGGGCTATGACAGATGCTCTTACGACACTTACGTCCCATCATAGAATCTGTCATAGCGGTTACAACTTACAACTGTAAGAGAATCTGTCATACACATGCTATAAATAGTATATTCTCTTACAACATTCATAGTCCACCTTGGGGTGCCCAAATATGCCTTTTTCAAAGATGCTTCATGAGACATGTCCTTACCTGTCTTACAAACTTCTATTTCTGACTCTTACATGTCATAGATTCTGTCATAAGAATCTGTCATAACCGTTTTAGTCAATATTCCCTTACACAACATGGAAGATGCTGACACATGGCAAAATGCTCCTACCAGAAAGTGGGATGCCTATCTCCTCATGTGAAGACAAAATTACAAGTTGTCATATTCCATGTAGGATCGACACATCACCGTGCCACATCCCACAATATGACAATATGGAATTTACAAATATTTACAACATAGGCAATTAATTAATAATTACAAACATAATAAATGCAAGGAATTACCAAGGTTGAGACACCTTAATTCCCAACATTCTCCCACTTGTCGAACACCTTGTAAGAGCCAATAGAAAAATAGGATTTAACTATTATAGGCCGAGAGGCCCATAGACTCTAAACACCATATGAACTTCTCTGTGCTCACTGGCTTCGTCAATGCATCAACAAAATTCTTCAAAATATCTTCCTTCTCCAAATTTACCTTTCCATCCTCAACCATGTCTCGCACAAAGTGAAATTGAACGTCAATGTACTTGGTTCTAGCATGGAAAGTTGGATTCTTTGCAAGGCAAATCATACTATGACTATCACAACTCATCGTTATCTGTCCTACATTAACACTAATATTTGAACACAATATCTTAAGCCAAATGGCTTCCTTACAAGCATGAGTTGCTGCCATATACACAACTTTTGTCATGGACAAAGAAACAATAGGTTGTCGCTTACTCATCCAACTAATAGCACTACCAAACAGTGTAAACACATAAACCTGGTTGATCTCCTATTATTATTGTCACTTACCCAATTTGAATCGACAAATCCATGAATGCCAACAGAATGTGGAGGTCCTATAACATTACCATGATAGCAAATGGAATACTCGGAAGTACCCCTCACATATCTGAACACTCGCTTAATTGCATCCCAATGAACCCATCCAGGATTAGCCATAAATCGACTAAGGACTCCCACTACTTGGGCAATGTCTGGTCTTGTGCAGACCATAGCATACATCAAACTGCCAACAACACTAGCATAAGGTACTCTGCTCATGTCCTCCACCTTACTAGGAGATTTTGGACAATCCTCAATAGATAACTTTGTCCCCAAAGAAACAAGAACACACAATGGTCTATAATTTGCCATTTTGAACCTATCCAACATGGTCTTCACATACTTACTCTGGCTTAACCAAAGTTTTGTGTTAGCTCTGTCTCTTATGATTTCCATTTCTAGAATGTACCTGGCTGCCCCTAAATATTTCATTTCAAACTATGCTGATAACTGAGATTTGAAATCAAAATTCATAGTCTTACCCTTCCCAATGAGCAACATATCATTAACATACAATGCAACAATGAGAATACGATCACCATCAAACTTAAAGTACACACAGTGATCCAATTTCTATCTCACAAATCCAATTGACAACACAAAGGCATCAAACTTCAAGTACCACCTCCTAGGGGATTGCTTCAAACCATACAAAGACTTCTTAGGTTTGTAAACCAAATTTTTTTTACCTTTCACCATGTAATTCTTTGGCTGTGACATGTAGATTTCTTCCTCCAAATCACCATGAAGGAAAGATGTCTTCACATCCATCTATTCTACCTCCAAGTCATAATACTGCAAGAGACAATAGGAATCGAATGGATGTCAGCTTTGCAATGGGAGAGAAGATCTCACCATAATCTATACCCTCCACTTGTGAATACCCCTTCGCAACCAATCTGGCCTTATACTTCTCAACACTGCCATCTACACCAATCTTCTTCTTGAACACCCATTTGCATCCAATGGGTTTCTGTCTAGGAGGCAAAGGCACTAAGTCCCAAGTTTAATTCTTTTCCAAAGAAGCCATTTCATCCTCCATGGTCTCCTTCCAGGAACCTGCATCTTTCATGTCCAAAGCCTCTGATATAGTTCCAGGTTCACCACTATTAGTGAGTAAAGCATAAGCACAACTAGAATCAAGTAATGTAAAACCAAACCTTTCAGGTTGCTTTCTTATCCATGTAGACCTCCTCAAGGGCTGAAGTTGAGGTTCAACTTCTTCATCTGAGATTTCAGAGCTACCCAAGCTCTCCTCATCATTAGGTCCAACATTTTCTTTATGTTTAGTCTTCTTAGGGGTAGGAGGAAACTAAACAACATCCTCTTTCTTTACCTTTTCTTCTGGCTATAAAATAGTGGAAGAAGGTGTAATCTCTTTGAAGACAACACTTCTTCTATACAACACTTTTTCAGCCACAGGATCCCAAATCTTGTATCCTTTCACACCGACACCATAGCCAATGAAGATACACTTAACAGCCTTGTTCTCCAACTTTGACCGCTTCTCCCTAGGCACATGTGCATATGCGTCACAACCAAAAACACAAAGATGCCTTATTGAAGGCTTTCTACTAGACCACACCTCCATGGGTGTCTTACCAACAAGAGTTGATGTAGGAGATCTGTTTACCAGATAGCAAGCAGTGGCAATAGCTTTAGCCCAAAAATTTTGTTCTAGACCAGCTCCACTAAGCATACTCCTAGCCTTCTCCATCAGTGTCATGTTCATCCTCTCTGCAACTCCATTTTGCTGCAGGGTGTATGGAGTTGTCTTGTGTCTTTCAATCCCAAGTTCCTTGCAATATTTATTGAATTATGTAGAACAAAACTCACTACCATTGTCATTTCTCAAACATTTAATCTTTTTACCAGTCTAATTTTCAGCAAAGGCCTTAAACTCCTTAAACTTGCTATAGACTTCAGATTTGCTTCTGAGAAAATAAATCCATGTCCTTTTACTGTAATAATCTATAAAAGATACAAAATATACAGACTTTGACAATGAAGGAACATTAACAGGACCAAACACATCAGAATGAATAAGGTCCAACACACCAGAAGACTTATGAGAACTCGAGTAAAACTAAACACAGTTTTTTTTTCCATTAATGCAATGTTCACAAAAGTTGAACTCAAGATTACAATCATCTAACCCCTCAACAATGTTCTTATTTTTCAGGGTACGCAGACCCTTCTCACCAATGTAGCCAAATCTCTTATGCCATAACATTGTCTTTTCAGCAGGAAGTTTAACTTCCAATGCACGATTACAACCATCAAGACTAGAAACAATAGATTTCTTCACTGCTCGTTCAGATGGTGGGGATGTAGTGATTGCTACCCTCTTCCTTGAGTTAGAAGAACTATTGCATTGTGAAATGCATGCCTTTAGCTAAAATAGAGTACCTCTCCTAGTACCCTTAGCAAGCACCATAGCTCCTCTAGTCATCTTGCATCCTTCTTTCGAAAAGACAACCTGCACACCTACATCATTCAACATACTTATAGAAGGTAGGTTTCATGCTAAGCTTGGGATGTGCATAACCCTAGAGATCCCCTTCACTCGTCCATCAGGGAATCAGATAAAGATTCTTCCATGACCAACAATCTTTAGATGAGAGTCATCACCCAAATACACCTTTCCACCATCAAACTCCTCATACTTGGTAAACCAGTCTTGATGTGAGGTCATGTGGAATGATGCACCAGAGTCGATCAGCCACACATCATTAGATGCATGGGTTGCCAAGGCTATGATGAAAGCATCACCATCATCTTGTGACTTGTCAGAATCTGAATTAGGAGCTTTCTTCTTTTTATTCTCCTCTTTGCATTCCTTTTAGAAATGCCCAATTTTGCCACAGTTCCAACAAAGAGCCTTGGACTTTCCAAGAGATTTGGATCTCCCATGGGATTTGGATCTACCCTTCTCAACTTTCTTGTCCTTCTTCTTCCCTTTCTCCGTGGGTCTTCCACAAACTGCTAGGGCCTCTTTAGCTACCTCAGAGGACTTTCTCTACATCTCTTTAGACAACAGTGAAGAAACCACTTCTTCCATTTTGAATGTGGCAGTGGTGCTTCCAATAGCCATGACAAGATGATCCCATGAGTCCGGCAGAGAACAAAGTAGGGTCATACACTGATCCTCCTCTTCCATCTTCACACCAATAGATATCAATTGTGTAACCAACATGTTAAAAGTATTCATATGTTTAGTGATAGATCCTCCATCCTCCATTCGAAGAGAGTACAACTTCTTTCTCAGGAAAAGTTTATTGACCAGGGATTTGGCTTGATACACATCCCCCAACTTCTTCCAAAGTAGTTTTGCAATAGTCTCCTCATGGACATTTAACAAAATAGAATCACCAAGACTAAGTCTTATGAGACCCTTAGCCTTTCGATCCTTGAGATCCCACTCATCTTGTGACATTATACCTGGTTTAGTTCCATTAACACTTTCCCAAAGGTCTCGGTCTACAAGCATATATTCCATCTTGAGCTTCCACAACTCAAAATTAGTGCCATTAAATTTCTCCACTTCAAATCTTCTAGATGTGCTTGCCATCTCCTTGCTATAATAAGATACAGAATACTCTACACAAACTCCCACTCAGCCTAAGATTAGCTCAAAAAACCCCTACCCAACAACTAGGACCAAAGGTGATCAAGCTCTGATACCAACTGAAAGAAAGCTAAGTGTACGGAAATCACTTCCTACACTAATCTAATGAGGAGAGGGCTATGCAAATTCAATTTTATCCTAACTATTACAGCAATGTTAAACCATGAATATGAGATATTGTAGCAAAACATAAGAACCAGAAAGTAGACAGAAGAAGAGAGACAAAGATTTACGGTGGGTAAAACCCTTCGGGTGAAAAACCTCACACTCAAAAACCTGCACAATGTATTAACAAATCTAAAAGTTGTTTACAATACACTTGCAATGCAAGCTTCAATGGTGTTTGACACTTATGTTTGGAGTCAATCTGGCAGCATAACAATACCTGTAAAAACTATGATACAACTCCCTCTCCAAGCACCTGCTTATATAGAAAATACAAGGCAATATTGGACCTTTCTTGGAATGGGCGTCCAACTTGGCCTCGTGGCCCAAAACCCACACCTAAGCAAACTTGGTCAACATTGTAGAATGTTCCTGACACTTGTCCATAGCTCCCATCCCAAATAGGTCACCTATTTCCAAAATGGGCTATGACAGATGCTCTTACAACACTTATGACCATCATAGAATCTGTCATAGCGGTTACAACTTATAGCTGTAAGAGAATCTGTCATACGTATGCTATAAATAACATATTCTCTTACAACATGTCATAGTCCACCTTGGGGCACCCAAATATGCCTTTTTCAAAGATGCTTCATGACACATGTCCTTACCTATCTTACAAACTTCTATTTTCGACTCTTACATGTCATAGATTCTTTCATAGGAATCTGTCATAACCGTTTCGGTCAATATTCCCTTACGCAATGTGGAAGATGATGACACATGGCAAAATTCTCCTACCACAAAGTGGGACACCTATCTCCTCATGTGAGGATAAAATTACAAGTTGTCATATTCCATGTAGGATCGACACATCATCGTGCCACATCCCACAATATGACAATATGGAATTTACAAATATTTACAACATAGGCAATTAATTAATAAATACAAACATAATAAATGCAAGGAATTACCAAGGTTGAGACACCTTAATTCCCAACAGTGTGTAAGTGTGATTTCCTTTGTATTTCTTTCTTTGATATTTTGATATTTCATTGAGCTTAAATTTGGTAGAGTACATTGCAATACCGCTACCTTTGTGATAACTCAACTAGCTGGCTGTGGACTCCCGATGGAGACAAAGGTGGACCTTAGTTTTTTCACTTAATGCAAGATCACCAAGACTCACTTAGGAACTTTAGGATTATTTAAAGTGTGAAAGATATATGGTTAGAAAACACTTCAAGTGCACCGACTAATGACTCTTTTCCAATGAATAGACATCATATCCTCTGGTATCACAGTAGAACCCATAGTAAGACCTAAGCAAAAATTTCAGCTTCTCAAAGAAAAACTTCAAATTATTCACCCAAAAAAGAAACATTTGTAGGTCTGCATAACTGCCACCACATTCTGGAAACAAGGACTCCCAACAAAACAAGTGTAGCAGGACAAACCAAAACAAGAAAGGAAACTAAACTAAGTGAAAACAAAACACCTAATAGCTACGGAAAACAAAGCAGGAAAGAAAAGACTAATCTAAACTGCAACCTAACCTAACCAAAACAAACAAGCAAACTAACTATATACACTAATAGAAGGCAAGGCTGCCTCCTAAGCCTGAAAGGAGTGCTTTAGGAACTGCCCATTGATGGGCAATGGGAGTTCCTCACTAGTACGGCTCTTTAGTTGATACGTGTTGTCACCAAGGATCTCATAAATCTAATATGGACCTAACTAGAGCTTATCAAACTTATCATGGTCACCCTTCTTCTCATGGGCCTTATCCCAATACAATACTAAATCATAAATGCAGAAGGCCTTGACTTTGGCTCTTTTGTCGAACCATCGTTTAACTACCCCTTGGTGTTTGGAAAAATTTTCTATGGCAATGTCACATTTCTCTTCAAGGTGTAGTAGTTGGGCTAGTCATGAAGACAGCTAATCATCTGTCTCAAGACAATCTTACATGAGTTGTAACATAGGGATTCTCAGATGAATAGGGAAGATAGGCTCGATACTGTAGACTAAGTGATAGGGCGATGTACCCAACATAGCCTTGTGTCTAATTCTGTCAGCCCATAAAGTGAATCTAAGATGGGTATTCCAATATATGGGGTTTTTGTCTAACAATTTCTTGATTACCTCAAGAAAATTCTTGTTTTTGGACTTAGCTACCCCATTCCCCTGAGGATAGTAATTAGATGAAAATTTAGGAATGATTCCATAATCAAATGCCTAGTTAGAAAAATTCAATGAAGCAAAGGTGGGGCCATTATCATAAACTAAAGAAAATGGATAGCCAAACCTGGTAATGATATGTTTCTCAACAAACTCAATGACTACCTCTGTGGTACATTATTTGCATGTTATAGCTTCAGACCATCAGGTGCAGTAATCGGTAGTGGTTAGAATATACCTATGGCTTACAGAGGAAGGTGGATTGACTATACCAATAAAGTCGAGTCCCCACTGTATGAATGGTCGTACCTCTAGGACTGTTGCAGTGGCATAACAACATTTCATTCTTTAGTGCCAGCTATCTGGCACGTGTGACAAGTTCTGACATGTGAATAAGTGTCTCTGAACAAAGTGGACCAGTAATACCCTACTTGAAGGATTTGATTGGTAGTTGAATGGGTTGATCCATGGCTCATCCCAAATTTCTCATGAAAACTTGTCAGGACTTGTTGTACCTCGGTCTTATCTAGGCATCTCAAATAAATCCCTTCATGGCTTTTCTTGTATAATATGGATCCCTTGATCATGTAACTGTTGCTTTTCAATCTGAGTGCTCTTCTCTAAACTGAATTCAAATGAGGTGGATAGCATTGATTAAGAAGACAAAATACAATGTCTCCATACCATTTATCTTTAGAGATGTCTTCTAACATGTACTACTAGAGACCAAACCTGGGCCAACTTCTGCCATTGTTTTGGTTAATGCCTATCCTCGTACCAATTTCATAGGTTGTATTTCTATGTCAAATTCCTACAGAATGGTAACCCATTTTCCTCTTCTTTCACCTGGTTCACTCTGCATCAACAACACTTTAACGGCTGCATCTGGTACAATGGTGATTACTTGACTTCTTAAAATGTAATGACATAACCTCTTAACTGCCTTAACTAGGGCATATGCTTGCTTTTCCATGTTCAGATACCTTAGCTCTGCATCCTTTAATGGAGTGCTCATAAAAGTGATAGGTCTTTCATCATCTACTACTGTTATGTGTTAGCATAGCTACACAAGTATGCTCGGAAGCAAAAGAATAGATACAAAATGGCAGTGTATAGTTTGGAATCACCAGTATAGGAGCATTGGCTATTCCCTGTTTGATCTCTACAAATGCAGCTTTGGCTTCCAAAGTCCAATCTATCTTTGCAACTTTCTTTAACATGGCATTTAGTGGTCAGACAATTTTAGCAAAACCAGTGATGAATTTGCGAACAAAGTTGATCTTACCAAAATATGACTTGAGTTCCTTCTTGTTGTCTGGAGGTTGTTGTTGGGAGTAGAAAAAATCACATTTTCTAGCTTTCATTAGTTTATACAGCCACTATGTAACTCTGTGATCAAAATAAATTGCCACAATTTGTGTGACAAGATCCATATTGTGACCTCTATTAACCAATAATCCCAATTCCTTCATTATGGTAGATAAAAACCTTAGATTAATCAGTTTCGGCAAGACCCTAGTCACATTTCCCTGATTCATGAACCATATGTCTATACAAAACACATTTTGTCCATAATCAGGAAGAGATAGTTGAAGTCTCACCGATGAGAATTCAAAAAATAACACAAGTTGAAGTATCGGCAAGAGTAGAAGGATCAGGATGAAGCTCTTATGTTCCCCCAAGCTCATTAGCCATACCAATAGATTTTTTAGAGGGATAAGCACCTGGTCTCACTGATGAAGTTAAATAAAGTTACATCAGGAAGAAGTATATGATCGAGAAAGACCACAGAAATCTCTCTGATAGCATAGTTCACTCCGATGGTGAAGGCCAAGGAAACATTTTTAGCAAAAGTCTTGCCAAAGAACAAAATGATAATTAAAGAGTATGTATATCAAGAAGACTAGCATCGTTGGAGCACAAGGTCTAAGTCTTGTTGACTTTGTAAATCACAACAATCATAAAGAACCTTTGGAGAAAGTCGTACCGATGTATAAAACAACAAATGGAACTCATCGATATAAGTAGATAGATCGGAATAAAGTCCTTATGTCCTACCAAGTTCATTAGTCATGGCGATGAATGGATTTTGGTGAGAGACACACACTTTCAGTCTGATAAAGTAAATACAATAATCCTATCGGAGAGACATTAATGATCGGGTGAAGTCTTTTAAGTCCTTTTGACTACATAAGTTACTTCGATGATTGAAACCACCAATGATATCGATGAAACTCTTGCCGATAGAAAATAAATTTCGGAAAGACTAACACTATTAGAGCAGACCATATAGATCTTACCGACGATGAAAGTTACTCAGACAAAAGAACTCGAGAGCTATTTCAAGGAGACTTATCCTGATGGGTAAAACAAAAGATAAAAACATCAAAAAAACTTAAAACATCAGGACCACATGATAGCCTCATAGAGATGGTTCCAATCAAGCTGATGATAATGCAAACACTCACTCTTGCATTGGGTAAGCCTTGTAATGTCTCCCTAAAGCATTGGAAATCAAAGGAAAATGGGTTAAATCTATTGGTAAGAGGATTAAAGGGTCTTCCCAATAGTGACATACTATATCAAAAGGACATTTGGTTGGTCACATCAATTGAGTTATGAAACATATAAGTAAAAATGGTGCCAGATGAAGTATACAGATTGACATAAAGTCTGGAAAGTCTCACCAACAATGAACGTTGTATCGATTTGATATTTAAAATTTCAAAAAGCTAGCCACATTAATTCATAGGAGAAGACATTAATGGCAACTTGAATAAATTCCCTGGAGAAACATTCCCAATCAAAGCAATTGAAACTAGAGGAGATTTTTTGGAGGCACAGCGAAAGCACAAGGGTAAAAATAAAGGACAAAAGAATTCAACAATCTCTGCAATCATGGGTCTTTCGACTATGCTCCATATGTCTTCAAGGAGATTGATTCTGGGTTAATGGCTTTTAAAAACAACTCTCCCACATTGTACTTCAAACATTATTCATTGCTTATGCACATGATACTATATTATGGTCAAGAAAATGGGATGTGGCCAGAAGAGTTGAGGATCACACAATTGGACGAGAAAGGACAACTGTTACCTGTGCAATTATGGACTAGTGTGTGGGATAGCAGATTTGCTAATTCTAATTATATTTACTTTGAGGAGTATTTTGTAAAAATCTTGTATAGATTCTTTAGCCACCCTTGTGATTATTCCTTGTCTGATGAAATTAAGAGATTTTTGAGGCCAAAAGACTTCAATGGGCCTCTAACAATGATACACAATTGGGGAGACTGGTATTGTTTTCTTGACTCTACCATGAATCGAGTCTATGGCTTTGAGGACACACCTTTTTTGTTACCTAAGATTGTTCCAAACAGGATAGCATATTTGGAGATCATTAGACAAATGGACTATTCCAATGTAATGAATCTAAGTGCTTATGATAAACAATCGTTTATGCCAAGCACATTGTGTTTTGTAGATTTCACCATAGTGTCAAAAGATGGGTATGATCTCATTCGAGATAAATTGCTACATTACAACATGAAATATATAGAATAGAAGAAGGGATTTGATTCTAAAGGTTTTATAGATTATGCAAGGAAGAAGCAAAATATTAGTGGGTATGCACACATACCTTATCCACATGATGTTGTCATAAGGAATATGGAGGGAGAAGAGGTTGAACTAGCTATTGATAAATATAACAAAGGGATAGATTAGAGGAGGAAGGAAATACAAGAAGTTGAATTGTTGTCCTCTGGTGGAGAATCCTCAGATGAAGATGAACCCCATGCACAAACTAATAGAATTCCCAAATATAGAATTGAATACCAGCCTCCTAGCAGGGAACATGATGTTGAAGAACTAATTGATACAGATGCCTGACAATTGGCATATGATTTAATTATTTCTGATGACCAATTTATTAATTCTCCAAAGTTTAAGTCATTTTTGTACAAAGACAAAGGAAAAGAAGTTAGGGAATCTATTGAAAATGTCACACTTGATAATGAAAAATAATTGTTAAGTGTACTAAAGGCAACTGTGGATAATGAGATGAGGAGTATGATGCCTGATAAAGGTAGAAAACTACTAAAAGAAGCTGGTGTGATGATATTTCTAGGATTGGATATGAATTTTGCATTGGTATTTGATAGTTTCTTACATAGTGTTGATGACAAATATAAACTTGCTCCAGAAGGGGTAACAAAAGTATACATGGGAACAAAATATAACAATGATGAAAACTCACTTATGATCTAGGCTTTATAACTGCCTCACAAAAAGATTGCAATTATTGATACTAAAAAAGCATTTGGGCATGTGATGACATTGAAGGAAGGAGAAACAGATCCCATAATCACTGTTGATATTGGGATTAATGTGGCAAAGTTGAACAAGGCCCAAATCCAGATGTTGATAAAAGAAAGAGACATGTATAAGTTGAGTTGTGAGAGAATGACAAAGGAGAATGATTTCTTGAAAGATACAGTCAAAGGTGCTTTTGGAGGATCAACTAAGAGATTAACACAAGGAGAGAGCCCACAGAGTACTGAGCTACTATCAAATGATCATATGGCTCAAATCCAAATTAACACACTTGCTACAATACTACAGAGTGGGCATACTCATATGATGCATTGGATGAATAAATTCTAGGATGTTTACTCTGAGAATCATAAAGTTATCCAAGAGCATGAGAGATTAAATAATAGGCTTCAAGAGAAGCTCCATGGAATAAAAAGTAAAGATACCCCTGACAGTGTAGGCATCTCCAAAGCCGAAGATCTGATCAAGCAACATAAGAAATATCATGACAAACTTCAAGCTGATGCAAAGGAGTATATTGATGCTTCCAAGATGGGTGTACCTGTGTTATTCAGAAATGAGAAAGAGTTGAAAAGCAAAGATGAATGGGCTAAAGAGTGCCAAGTGATATTATAGGAAGCTCTAGAGACTATCAAAGATAAAGACTCAGCATCTTGGGAGGCCTACAAGCATTTGGAAAGGATGGTTTCGATAGAGGTGGTCACAAGGATCCCATAGAATTTGCTGATACACATCTGAGCCAAAAGTATTTAGATCATATTTCTCAGATCAATCTGTGGCTTAGTAGAGCTTAGTGTTAATTATCTTTGTTAATTTTGTTAACTCCCAAAAGACACTATGAAGAGACATGTCTTCTTCATAATTATTGCTATAAAAGATAAACATATGATGGTCTCAAGGGGCATCATCAGTAGTAGTATTATCTTTCATCACCATTTTATATAAGGCATTAGTAAGATTGCCATCTCTTGTCCATTTGAAAAACTTATATCATATATGTTTATTTTCTGAAGAAGTATAATGGAGCAGAATACTTTCATATGGTGATTTATTTCCAGTGTTCAATATTTGTGTTAATTTTTATGATTACATGTTTTTGTGTTGTCTCCAAAGTGGTTTTCCCTTATTATTCAAATTTATACACATTTGTCAGAACACATTTGCTATTGTTGTGTGACGTTGTGGCTACATTTTGCTTGGGTGAATTAAATTCCTTTCAAGTAATTTGACTTAACTGGTTCCATAGGATTAAAACCCTTTTAGGCTAATTGTCCTGATTGGTTTCCCTCAAGTCAAGAATTAAATATCCTTCCATAATGTCACAGTAATCTGGGAGAATAACACTGGGATTAGTAAGAAGTGTGATGTAACTAGAAAACTTGCACGTTTGCATAAGGTGCTGACATTCAGAAAGTGCCCAACTATTAGAGTTAAGCTAGGAGATAAATTCACCTATCATATACATCTATTTCCATTAACCCATCCATTGACTCCAATAGCCCAATAGGGTAGGCACTGGTCATTCCAAATTCATTCTAGAAATTCTACATAGTTTTATTCAAGCATTCATATCTAAGACCTTAACATTAGGAGTAAGAATAGTTATCTTTTAAGCTACCTCACACCTATTTGCCACCGTGAAGGATATTAGAAATATGCATTAGTTGTGAAAGGTATACCCACCTAGGTCTACTAGAACCTAAAGTGAAGAAGGTTTTATCCTTGTGCATGTTAGCCAAACCCATGAAGAGAGCTTGGCATCATCTTAAGGTGTAAAAACATATGTTTTTGAGACCTAACAGAATTGGTGACTCTGCTAGGGAGTAAGCCCACTTTGAACCTCAGCCTTCCATAATAGGGTTATCTCAAAGCATCATAACATATTTAAGACTCTAATGGGAAGAACTACAATCATTTTCCTACAAAAAAGGTAGGTGGTGACTCTAAAATTTTATGACTAATGAAATAGATATCATATCGAAAAAGATAGATGATAGACATCAGAGGTATACTATATCATCAAACATGAATGGAAGGAGATCTATGCATCAAGAAAGTCCCAAGAAAAATAATCCTAGATTCACAGACAAGCAGGGACCTCCTCAAGGAAAGAACAATACAAATAAGGGTGAAGCAGTACCCAAACAACCTAAAGACAGTATAAATACATCAGAACAACCTTTTACAATATTCAACTCCCTTGTATACAATGATGGTGGAAATCCCTCAACACCTCCTAAAAAGATCAATACAAATTATAATATACTCAGTTATAGGATAGATCCTCAAGAAGTAACTGAATTTGAGGAAACAATGAATGAAGAAAGGAGGCAGAAACATGGAGAGTCTGATAGGGGATTTTTATCACAACAAGGAGAAGAAAACCAAGAGGGGTCTATAGACCATATTGTTGATTTTGATGCTATGAGAAACCAAGAAATTGAAATACATTTGGAGTGGCAAAGACAATAGCTTAGGAGGAGACAATAGATGATACAGGAAAGCCAAGAGATAAACCGACAAATGGCACAATTAAATATCCAGACAACAAAACCTCCAAAATATGTCCCTCCACACAAACAAAGTAATAATACCAGTTCACATGGGATATCTCAGAATACAACTGCTCCAAGTACTTCAAGAATGCCTCCTAATGCAGGAGGAAATTCAAGGCAGTATGCTCAATGTAGCATGCCATCACAGAGACCCCAAATCCCAAATACTGGTAGTGTTCCCCAATATCACCCACTACTAGGTCATCATGGCATCCCACAACATCAATAGCATATACTACCCTAGCATATACCACCTCAAAATGTACACCCTTAGCAACCCATACAGCAACATGCTTACCATCAGCCTTGATATGGATGTCATTATTACCCCAATCCACCACCTATGAATATGCCTCCACAAAACCTCATGATTGTGTGTAGACAATTTGATTTAACATGATATCAATTATATCCATACCCTATAGACAAGAGCTAGAGAAATATGGTCCCCAAGTTCACTAGAAATAATGGGATATCAGCTGAGGAGCACATTAGGAATTTCAATGCCTTTATACAAGACATTGGTATAGAACATGAGGATGTAAAAATGATATTATTCATGATGTCTCTAACTAAAGACGCAAGGGATTGGTTTAATAATTTACCAGATTTCTCAATTTATTCCATAGCAGATTTCCATGACCAATTTAAGGAATAGTATGGAAATCAATATGCCCCTGAATTTTCCCTTCATGAGCTAATAAGCATCCAGAAAAATTAGAATGAGTCAGTATATGACTTCAATCAAAGATTTTCCAAATTGCACAATAAAATACCACATGGATCCAAATTGACTGATTTGGTAGCTCTGAGTATATATCTAAAAGATTTTGATTCAAAGATTGGGTATGAACTCAGGAATAAATCTCCCACGACCTTGATAGAGGCACAAAAAGCAGCTATCAGTATTGAAAAAAATAAGAAAGCTGCAAAAATATTGGTAAAAGAGATAACTTCAAAGTTCCTCAAAACTCTAATAATTACCAGAATAAATAGGAGAGTCAATATAGAAATGAAAGACCAAGGTTGCATGATATGCCATATAATACCAATTGGAAAGATGGAAGACCTGTGGAGAATAATAGAAGGCAAAATTATGGCAAGGATACTCATGACCCTCTTAAAAGAAATGGGGCACATGTGGTAGAAGATAATCCATGGTGCTTGGCATGTATTTTGCCTCATTCACCTAAATATTGTATAGTTGCCTAATCAGTATAGCAAGAAGAAGTATCTTATGGCTATGAAAGAGATAGCCAGACCATAAATATGCTGGAAGTTACACCTTACCAAATACATGAAGAGTATTCTTCTACAGAAGAAGACATGTATGAGCATGATGTAGGGAACCAAAAATATAATGTTACTATGGGAAGACAAGAAGTCTTCTTGGATCAGGAGGACAACTATGGGGGAAGTACTTATAATCCTAACAAGCCACCACATCATCAATGGAGAAAACCTACTGAAGAAGAAAGGAGAGCTCTTACAATGGCTATCGTGGCACAAGCTAAGAACAGATATAATCTAAGAAATAGGATAGTCAACATAGATCAAGGAACACCTAGGAGTGTCTTTATAAAATATCAAAATCATAATAAAAATAACATGAAATCCTCACATAAAGAACCAGGAAAGACTGAACAAAATAAGACAAAGGATAAAATGCCAGTTGAAGAAAAAGGGCATATCAAAATAGAAAAGAATGATCAAACAATAACTCCCTCATTTGACATTGCCCAAGCAATATCTCAGGTAAAGATATCACTACCACTCCTTGAAATGATGAGGGTAGACAAATACAGAAATATAATGGTCAAAATAATTTTAGATATACCAAATCAAGAACAACAAAAATTTGGAAGTAAAATAAACAATGTCCAACAGAAGACTATTAAAATTCCTGAGGTATACCTGGGTGATACTCTGACAAAAAATCCCTCACAAGTAGATCCTTTCTACACCACTTTGTTGATCAAAAATAGACTAGTAAGAAATTGCATGATTGACTCAGGCACAACAATGAATATTATGCCGGTAGCAGTTATGAAGGGGCTAGGAATGTGGGTTGACACCACATATGGAAAGTGTTATGCAATAGACAATAGGTCTATTCCAGTTGTGGGCATTATGAAGAATGTAGAGATAAAGCTAGTTGCCTACCCTGAAGCAACATATAATATTGACATCACTGTGGTTGAAATCCCACCATATTACAGGATGCTATTATCAAGACAATGGGCCGCAATGGTGGGAGAGAATGTTCAGTTAGATCTATCCTATGCCACTATACCAGTGGGAGAAAAGGAAATTAAGTTATGTAGAGAACCAAGGTATGAAAACATCATTGAACGTATTGACCAGAATCAAGTAAATTTCTTCTGTGATACAGACCTTGGTGCATTCAGAATTGAGAAAAGCCATCCAGAATTACAGAACACTGATCCAATATATCTAGAAGCCCAAAAAGATGAATGTGATCTATGGAAAATGTTTTTCGACGGTGCATGTAGTAAGACTAGTAATGGAGTAGGAGTATTATTTATCTCACCGACTGGTAAGACCTTCAAGTACTCATTCCTATTGACATTTGAATGCACTAACAGCGTAGCAGAATATGAGGCTCTGCTCATTGATCTAAACATTGCCATAAAACACAAAATAAAATGTCTTGCTGTATATGGGGATTCTGAATTAGTTACATCTCAGGTTAGAGGAAAGTATTCATCCAAGAATAAAAGGTTGAAGCATTATAGAAATGTTGTCTAGGATGACGTTGAATTATTTGATGCCTTCTCAATTAACTAGATAGATAGGACAAAAAATATAATGGCCGATTTCCTAGCAAACATAGCATTGAAAAGGGATGATATCACACTGGTAGACATTACTGAAGTAGAATTCAAAACTAGACCAGCAGTTCCAGATAACATCCATAATTGACAAGTCTTCAATGATGACATAGATCTAATCAAATTCCTACACTGTGTCGATCAATATGAAGCCCAAGAAATCAATTTCAATGCATTTGTGGAGGAAGTAGATGGAAAAGAAACTCTCTTTGGTTAGGAGATAGTTCAGTTAAAAATAAATAAAATACCTAAGGGTCTCATAGCATTAGAGAGATTATTTAATGGGCATGACCGATTCAAGGAAAAGAGTATACCCATAGGACAAAATGATCTTGAAGAAATAAATCTCAGAACACAAACAACCCCAAAGAATGTGTATATTGGGAAGAAACTAAATCCCAAAATTAGAAGCATGCTCATTAATTTACTCAGAAAGTACAGAGATGTATTTGCATGGTCCTATGATGAGTTGAAAGCATAATGAGAAGATCTTTTCCAACATGAGATACCACTGAAGCCAAATGCCAAACCATTCAGGCAAAAGTAGATACCTATCAATCCCACATTGGCCCCTAAGATGCTTGAAGAACTCACAAAACTAAGAGATGGAGCTATTATCAAACCCATTAGACATTCTTCTTGTGTTTCAAACTTGGTGCCTATCAGGAAGAAAAATGGGGACATTAGACTATGTGTGGACCTCAGAAATTTAAATAAATATTCACTTAAGGATAATTACCCCCTTCCTAACATGGAAGTAGTATTACAAAAAGTCATGGGTTATGAACTATTGTCCATGATGGATGGCTTCTCGGGATACAACCAGGTAAAGGTCAAGGAATCTGAACAATTCAAAACTACCTTTACTACACCTTGGGGAACATATGTTTATATAAGGATGCCATTTGGGCCTACAAACACTGGAGCAACATTCCAAAGGGCAATGGATGTAGCTTTTGCTAGTTTTATTAATGAAATTATGGTGGTTTATCAGGACGCCTTGATAACATATTCCAAGAAAGATGAGGATCATTGTACACACTTGGAGAAAAATTTTATTAGAGCTTTGGAATATGGGATCTTGTTGAATCATAAAAAGTGTCATTTCGCTATAACAGAGGGCAAGTTGCTTGGCCATAGTTTCAAAAGATGGAATAAGAATAGATCCTGCAAGAGTGGAGGCCATTGACCAAATTCCCATCCCTAAAACTATGAAGGCTATCCAATCTTTCTTTGGCCAAATCAACTTTGTCAGGAGGTTCACTCCAAATTTTGCTGAAATAGTAAAGCCTATTTCCAAGATGTTAAAGAAGGGTGAATAGGTGGAATGGATAGAGGATGCAATTCAAGCTTTTGGAGCTATTAAAAAGGCAATCAAAGAGGCTCCTATATTAAATTCCCCTGAATTTGACAAACCATTTCAGATATTCTCTTTTGCATCATACCATACAGTAGCTGCAGTAATGCTGCAAAAGAACACTGAAGGATTTGAACAGCCAATTTCATTCTTTAACAAGTCACTTCAAGGGGCTGAATTAAAATACAACATAATAGAAAAGCAAGCCTATGCCTTAGTGAAAATAGTAAATTCATTCATACCTTATCTAGTGGGAGCTCAGGTGATAGTGTATGTGCCAAATGCTGCAACAAAGGATGTATTTGTTCAAAATGAGGTTACTGGATGAAGGTGTAGGTGGATTAATCTAATTCAAGAGTTCAACATAGACATTCAGATCACTAAACTGGTTAGGGGACAGGGCTTAGCAAAACTGATGACTGAATCTAATTTGGAGGTAGCACAAGTCTACAATATAGATGATGAAGAAAACAACAATGCTGCAAGCATAGAGCATACATCTTGGTATACCAATATAATATATCATTTGAAGAATCTAAAATGTTCTGCAAACTTAAATAAAAATTAGAAGAGAACATTAAAATTACAAGCATCAAAATATATTTTCATGGACAAAGATTTATATTGGAAAAACAGAGATGGTATTTTGCTACTATACTTAGATAAGACATAGGCTGAAAGGGTGTTGCAAGAGACACACAAAGGTGCATGTGAAGGACACTTCTCAGTGAAGACTACTACCCATAGAATCTTGAGAGCTAGATATTATTGGCCAGAAGTGTTCAAAGATGCTTATAGTTATGTCAGAAGATGTGAAGTCTATCAAAAATTCTCTGGTAAGCTCAGATATCAAGGAGCCCTGCTACTAAGATCCATGCAAATAGAGGCTACATTTCACTAGTGGGGAATCAATTTCATAGGAGAAATTACTGAGCAATCAAGTGGAGGGTATAAATGGATCCTGGTGGCCACTGATTATTTTACCAAGTGGATAGAAGCTATCCCAACAAAACAAGCTACTAGCAAATTAGTGATAAATTTCCTCGTAGAAAACATTATTACTAGATTTGGAGTGCCAGTGAGAATTATTACAGATAATGGTATGTGTTTCAGATCCAAGGAATTTAAATCATTCTGTGAAAATTATGGCATAAAAATCTCCTACGCTTCACCATATCATCTGCAAGTAAATGGTCAAGTAGAATCTAGCAACAAAAGCATCTTAAAAATCATAAAAAGGATCTTGGACAATAATAAAAAGGCTTGGGATTCAAAGTTGAGCTTAGCCTTATGGGTAGATAGGATTACTATAAAGAAGGTTGTAGGGAAGTCACTATTTGAGTTAGTATATGGAACCCAGGGCAGGTTACCAATGCATAATCTCATACTAGTTTGTAGATTTATTCTTCAAGAGGATTTATATGTCCCCCAACCCATGGAGGAGAGATTAGAACAACTAATTGAATTAGACAAAGTGAGGACTAAGGTCAAAAAACAAAATGAGAAGCTATAGCTACAGAAAAAATACCTCTTTGATAAAAGGGCCATGGAAAGAAAATTTAAGGAGAATGACATGGTCCTCATGTGGAATGCCAGAGCACAAGAAAAGCGTAAACATGGTAAATTTGAGGCATTATGGGTAGGGCCATTTGTTATCACTGGCAAAGGAGGAGAAGATTCCTACTATCTACAAAATATGTCGGGAGAGAATCATGAATTGCCAGTGCATGGACAATTCCTGAAACATTTCTTTTCTTAAATTTTCCATACACAGTAGTCTAGGAAAAGGTCAAGAATTGCTAGTGCATGGACAATTCTTAAAAAACACCTTTTTGCAAATAGATTTTCCACGCACAGTAGTATAGGACTCCACTCCATTCCCATCCACTTCCAAATTCCTTCCAATTGCCACATCCAACAAATAAAACACTTGGTATGCTCTCCCATAAATCTAGATTCTTTTCATACCCACAAAGGGGTATTCAACCCCAATCAGAGCCACTGTTGGGACTAGAAAAAATTGCATTTTCTAGATTTCATTAGTTTATACAGCCACTATGTAACTATGTTATCAAAATAAATTGCCACAATTTGTGTGACAAGATCCATATTGTGACCTCTATTAACCAATAATCCTAATTCCTTCATTATGGTAGATAAAAACCTCAGATTAATCAATTTCGACAAGAACCTAATCACATTTCCCCGATCCATGAACCATATGTCTATAAAAAACACATTTTGTCCATAATTGGGAAGAGATAGTTGAAGTCTCACCGATGAGAATTCAAAAAATAACACAAGTTGAAGTATTGGTGAGAGCAAAAGGATCGGGATGAAGCTCTTATGTTCCCTTGAGCTCATTAGCCATACTGATAGATTTTTTGGAGGGATAAGCACCTGGTCTCACTGATGAAGTTAAATAAAATTGCATCGGGAAGAAGTATATGATCAGGAAAGACCGCAGAAATCTCTCTGATAGCATAGTTCACTATGATGGTGAAAGCGAAGGAAACATTTTTGGAAAAAGTCTTACTGAAGAACAAAATGATAATTGAAGAGTATGTATATCAGGAAGACTAGCATCGTTAGAGCACAAGGTCTAAGTCTTGCTAACTTTGTAAGTCATAGCGATCATAAAGAACCTTTGCAGAAAGTCATACTGATGTATAAAACAATAAATGGAACTCATTGATATAAGCAGACAGATCAAAATAAAGTCTTTATGTCCTACCGAGTTCATTAGTCATGGTGATGAATGGTTTTAGGTGAGAGACACACACTTTCATTCTTATAAAGTAAATGCAATAATCCTATCGGAGAAACATTGATGATCAGGTGAAGTCTTTTAAGTCCTTCCGACTGCTTAAGTTACAATGATGATTGAAACCACCAATGATATCGATGAAACTCTTTCTGATAGAACATAAATTTCAAAAAGACTAACATTATCGAAGAAGACCATATAGATCTCATCGATGATGAAAGTTACTCAGACAAAAAGACTCGAGAGCTATTTCAGGGAGACTTATCCCGATGGGTAAAACAAAAGATAAAAACATATCAAAAAAACTTAAAACATCGGGACCACATGATAGCCTCATAGCAATGGTTCTAGTCAAGCCGATGACAATGTAAACATCACTCCTATGTCAGATAAGCCTTGTAATGCCTCCCTGAAGTGTTGGAAATCAAAGGAAAAGGGGTTAAATCTATCGATAGGAGGATTAAAGGGTCTTCCCAACAATGATATACTATATCGAAAGGACATTTGGTTTGTCACAGTGATTAAGTTATGAAACATATAAGGAAAAATGGTGCTAGATGAAGTATATAGATCGGCATAAAGTCTGGAAAGTCTCACCGACAAGGAACGTTGTATCGATTTGACATTTCAAATTTTGAAAAGACAGCCACATTAATTCACAGGAAAAGACATTAATGGAGAATTGAATAAAATTCCCTGGGGAAACATTCCCAATCAAAGCAATTGAAACTAGAGGAGATTTTCTGGAGGCATAGCAAAAGCACAAGGGTAAAAACAAAGGACAAAAGAATTCAACAATCTCTGCAATCATGAGCCTTTTGACTATGCTATGCATGTCTTCAAGGAGATTGATTCTGGGTTAATGGCTATTAAAAACAACTCTCCCACACTACATTTCAAACATTATTCATTTCTTATGCACATGATACTATATTATGGTCAGGGAAATGGGATGTGGCCAGAAGAGTTGAGGATCACACAATTGGACGAGAAAGGATAGTTGTTACCTATGTAATTATGGACTAGTGTGTGGGATAGCAGATTTTCTAATTTTGATTATATTTACTTTGAGGAGTATTTTGTAAAAATCTTGTACATATTCTTTAGCCACCCTTGTGATTATTCCTTGTCTGATGAAATTAAGAGATTTCTGAGGCCAAAACACTTCAATGGGCCTCTAACTATGACACACAATTGGGAAGACTAGTATTGTTTTCTTGACTCTACCATGATTCAAGTCTATGGCTTTGAGGACACACCTTTTTTGTTACCTAAGTCTATTCCAGACAGGATACCATATTTGGAGATCATCTGAGAAATGGGCTACTCCAATGTAATGAATCTAAGTGCTTATGATAAACAATCGTTTATGCCAAGCACATTGTGTTTTGGAGATTTCACCATAGTGTCAAAAGATGGGTATGATCTCATTCGGGATAAATTGCTACATTACAACATGAAATATACAAAACAGAGGAATGGGTTTGATCCCAAAGGTTTTATAGATTATGCAAGGAAGAAGCAGAATCTCAATTGGTGTGCACACATACCTTATCCACATGATGATGTCATAAGGAATATGGAGGGAGTAGAGGTTGAACTAGCTATTGATAAATATAACAGAGAGGTAGACCAGAGGAGGAAGGAAATACAAGAAGTTGAGTTGTTGTCCTCTAGTGGAGAGTCATTAGATGAAGATGAACCCCATGCACAAAATGATAGAATTCCCAAACACAGAATTGAATACCAGCCTCCTAGCAAGGAAGATGATGTTGAAGAACTAGTTGATATAGATGCCAGACAATTGACATATGATTCATTTATTTTTGATGACCAATTTATTCATTCTCTAGAGTTTAAGTCCTTTTTGTACAAATACAAAGGAAAAGAAGTCAGGGAATCTATTGAAAATGTCACCTGATAATGAAAAATTATTGTTAAGTGTACTAAAGACAACCATGGATAATGATATGAGGAGTATAACACCTGATAAAGGTAGATAGCTACTAAAAGAAGCTAGTGTGATGATATTTCTAGGATTGGATATGAATTCTACATTGGTATTTGATAGTTTCTTACATAGTGTTGATGAAAAATATAAACTTGCTCCAGAAGGGGTAACAAAAGTATACATGGGAACAAAATATAACAATGATGAAAACTCACTTATGATCTAGGCTTTATATCTGCCTCACAAAAAGATTGTAGTTATTGATACAGAAAAAGCATTTGTGCATGTGATGACATTGAAGGTGGGAGAAACAAATCCCATAATCACTGCTGATATTGGGATTAATGTGGCAAAGTTGAACAAGGCCCAAATCTAGATGTTGATCAAAGAAAGAGACATGTATAAGTTGAGTTGTGAGAGAATGACAAAGGAGAATGATTTCTTGAAAGATACAGTCAAAGGTGCTTTTGGAGGATCAACTAAGAGATTAATAGAAGGAGAGAACCCACAAAGTACTAAACTACTATCAAATGATCAGATGGCTCAAATCCAAATTAAAACACTTGCTACAGTACTACAAAGCGGGCATACTCATATGATGCATTGGATGAATAAATTCTGGGATGTTTACACTGAGAATCATAAAGTCATCCAAGGGCATGAGAGATTGAATAACAGGCTTCAAGAGAAGCTCCATGGAATACAAAGTAAAGATACCCCTGATAGTGCAGGCATCTCCAGAGCCAAATATCTGATCAAGCAACATAAGAAATATCATGACAAACTTCAAGTTGATGAAAAGGAGTATATTGATGCTTCCAAGATGGGTGTACCTGTGTTATTCATAAATGAGAAAGAGTTGAAAAGCAAAGATGAATGGGCTAAAGAGTGCCAATTGATATTACAGGAAGCTCTAGAGACTATCAAAGATAAAGACTCAGCATCCCAGGAGGCCTACAAGCATTTGGAAAGGATGGTTTCGATAGAGATGGTCACAAGGAATGCAATAGAATTTGTTGATACACATCTGAGCCAAAAGTATTTAGATCATATTGCTCAGATCTACTTGTGGCTCAGTAGAGCTTAGTATTAATTATCTTTGTTAATTTTTTGAACTCCCAAAAGACACTATGAAGAGACATGTCTTCTTCATAAGTATTGCTATAAAATATAAACATATGATGGTCTCAAGGGGCATCATCAGTAGTAGTATTATCTTTCATCACCATTTTATATAAGGCATTAGTAAGATTGCCATCTCTTGTCCATTTGGAAAACTTATATCATATATGTTTATTTTCTGAAGAAGTATAATGGAGCAGAATACTTTCATATGGTGATTTATTTCTAGTGTTCAATAGTTTTGTTAATATTCATGATTACATGTTATTGTGTTGTCTCCAAAGTGGTTTTCCCTTATTATTCAAATTTATATGCATTTGTCAGAACACATTTGTTGTTGTTGTGTGACGTTGTGGCTGGGTTCTGCTTGGGTGAATTAAATTCCTTTCAAGTAATTTGACTTAACTGGTTCCATAGGATTAAAACCCTTTTAAGCTAATTCTCTTGATTGGTTTCCCTCAAGTTAAGAATTAAATATCCTTCCATAATATCATAGTAATCTGGGAGAATAACACTAGGATTAGTAAGAAGAGTGTTGTAACTAGCAAACTTGCACGTCTACATAAGGTGCTAACATTCAGAAAGTGCCCAACTATTAGAGTTAAGCTAGGAGATAAATTCACCTATCATATACATCTATTTCCATTAACCCATCCATTGACTCCAATAGCCCAATAGGGTAGGCACTGGTCATTCCAAATTCATTCTAGAAATTCTACATAGTTTTATTCAAGCATTCATATCTAAGACCTTAACATTAGGAGTAAGAACAGTTATCTTTTAAGCTACTTCACACCTATTTTCCATCATGAAGGATATTAGAAATCTACATTAGTTGTGAAAGGTATACCCACCTAGGTCTAGCAAAACCTAAAGTGAAGAAGGTATTATCCTTGTGTATGTTAGCCAAAAGCGTGAAGAGAGCTTGGCAACCTCTTAAGGTGTAAACACCTACGTTTTTGAGACCTAACAACGTTATCTTGAGAATTGCCCACACTCAGTCTAGATCAATAGATATGTCTTGCTCAGAGATTACATGTCCCAACAACTTTCCTTTGGTTACTCCAAAGATGCACTTCTTAAGATTGAGTGAGATTCCATAATCTTTACACTGCTGTAACACTTTTCTTAAGTTGGCCACATGATCTTCTGATTTCTTTGAAAACACTGTAAGGTCATCTATATAGATTATAATGCATTTCCCAACTAGTCCCTTGAAGGCTACATCCATTGCACGCTGGAATGTAGCACCAACGTTAATCAGCCCAAATGGCATCCTGCAGTATGCATAAATTCCCCATTTGCATGTAAAAGATGTCTTTAATCTATCCTCATAGTCAACCATCACCTGATTGTAACTTGAATAACCATCCAGGAAAGACATCATCTAAGATCCATTGACAATTTGTAGCACTTCATCTAATGATGGTAATGGATAGTTATCCTTCTTAGAAGCTCGATTCAAATTGTGAAAGTCTACACAGTCTAATTTCTCCATTTTTCTTATAGACAGGAACTAAATTTTCCACCTAGTCTGAATGTCTGACAAGAAATATAATTCTTATGGACAGTAATTTCTACACCTCTTTGAAAATCAGTGGTTCTAATAAAGCATTGACCAGCCACTGTCTCTGCCTAAATGGCTTTACTCCTAGTTTGAGCAAGATTATGTGAGTGATGATTGAAGTATCCTATGTCTTGAGGTCTTCATAACTCCATGCTATGACTTCATGATAATCTCTTAACACATGGATGATACCTGCTCTTTCTTCCTTTGTGCTAGCCTTCCCAATGAACACGTTCTTAACTTCTTTTGTTGTCCCCAAATTGAAAGGATCATATTGCCCTCCAAGGGATTCTCCTTCTTTCCTCTGGGTTCCAAGCTTGTCGGAGTCGAACAGTCATTCCAACTCTACTATTCCCCATGGAATTGTATTTGTCTTTAGATTGAGAACTCCTTCCAAGTCCATCTCAGCTGGTTCTGCTTCTTCCTCATCTATTATCTGGGCAGTGAAAACATCTGATGAGGTGAGGAAATCAATTATGTGTTTGTCATCCTTGAAAACCTAAAAATTGGTGACATTATCCAGTACTGGTGGAGTGGCAACAAACTCAATAGTGAATGTTTTTAGGCCTGACATGGATGTTGGTTCTAGTGTGCTTGCAGTCTCTGCTAAAGCATCAATGATGTGGTTTTGTCTTTGTGGAATTAGCTGAATGTTGAAACCATCAAAGCACTCAATTAAATCCCATACTTGATTTCTGTATCTATTTAACCTCTTGTTGTTGCAAGAATACTACTTCCTCACCTATTTAACAACTAGTTCTAAATCACCAAACACTTGAATAACCCAAACTTTCTTTTGGAGGGCCATCGGCAAACCTTGCACTAAATCTTCATACTCTGTCACGTTATTTGTGCAAGGAAACTACAACCTATCTGACGCCAAGTACAAACTCTGGTAGGGATAATTAGTTCAAATCCTACCCCAGATCCTTGTCTACACCTAGACACATCAAACCTCAAGGTCTAGAGGTGAAAATCCTTATTGTTGTCATCTCGTTTTGCCCGTTTCTTTTCATTTGGAGGTGATTTAGAATTTACCTCCTTTGTAATAGTCAGGTCTTCCTTTGGAACTATAGGGATCTCCAAATGTCTCTGTACTTGTTCTACTACTTCTTGGCAAAGCAAGTATGTAAACTCAGAATGAGATGTATCGTGGATACGACACTAGTTCGGTAGCAACAGTTCTTCCATCTGTACTTGCTTTTTAACAGCTACTTGATCACTTATAAATTTGGCTACAAAGTCTTGAAACCCTTCGAACATTCCTAGTTCTTCCTCTTCTGAGGAGTTCCCTAAGTTTGATTGTACACATTCTCATGTACTTTCTCACCTTTCTACAAGCAAAGGACCGGGAAGTCCATTGCAGCTTAGCATAGAATCTCTTTTGCCTGATCAACATGAGGGAGGTAGACTCCCAAATCTACTTCTGAAAATAGGATTTCATTGGTCTGATTGTACTTTGTAATCATGTGTTTCATCTTGGGTTCTCTTTCAATTTGAATTTGGTTTGCTAACCCTTTCCATGGTAGCCACATGTGAGAAAAGTCTACTGCCATGTAAGCATTCAATGTCCTAGACCAATCTCTACTTAGGAACATGCCATATTGATCTGGAATATCCACTACCTGAATGTCTATATATTGTTGCACTCTGGGATCAGAAGCCAACTACATATGTATCCTATTCAATTTGCCCATTACATTTACCTTAGTCTTATCCAATTGTGTGACCTTCCTGGAAGACTTTGTTGGAGTGAGACCTAGTGCCTTGCAAACTAACAAAGGCATCCCATTTGTGGAAACACCTAAGTCTACTAAACAGTTGTGAAGATTCTTTCCAAATATCCTAAGTGTCAAGAGGAAGGGAGGACTTTCTCTCTTATCCTTGTACAAAGTGACCTTTTGTTCAACATCTGTCACATGGACTCCTTCCTTACCTTTATCACTCTTATCCTTTATGGGAGTCTCTTTCTGAGAAGAATCTATTTTAACACTTGCCCCCATATCTTGAAAGAAGGTTGTCCTAACCTTAGGTACTTTTAATAACTCATAGATAGACAAATTGACTTTCATTTTCTTGAGTTCATATGCAACATACTATCCCATCTTCGCTATATTAGACCTTTGAGAACTTTCAGTAGAAGCTCCCTGATGCATCAACTGAGGTGTAGCCTTTGGGGGTTTGGGATTGTTGGAGGCTTTTGGATCAGGTAGGATTTGGTAGTTATTCAGAGGAATAGAAGTGGTAAAAGGCCCCTTGGGTTTGTTACTCCTTAAGTTATATAGGGTCTTGTTATATTGTTGATAAGCATTTAATTCATCTAGCTCTTCTTCCTCAGGTTGGTTATCATCTTGAAATGGAAACGTGTAACTATCAAGAACCAAGGTAGTATCATACCTTTGAGAGGGCACTAGCTTATACCCTGTTGGTGGATTTTCTTGTGTTTTAGCATTTTGAATCTCCATTTGGAAGATGCTAGACACTATTTGAAATTCTAGACGGTCTAACTCAGAATGAGCATTGGTATTATGTAATCTACACCATGTAGATAGTGCTGCCTTAGCCAACATCACGCGACCAGGTGGATGGGTGTCATTATTCTGATTCTCCAATGGCGATGGTACTCCTCTGTTGTTGGGTCTAGTGTTCCAAGACTAGTTTGATTACTAAAAATTCTAATTCTGATACTAATTTTGATTTTGGAATTGATTTTGATTCCTTTGGTGGGTAACCTCTGCAGTGAATTTTTTCATGTGCTCAGCCAACTCCCTAATATCATCTCTATCATTCCTTGACTTAGCTATTTTGGCAGATTGAAGAAAGGGTATTTGGACTGGAGGTAATTCAGCTACACGATTTCCTAGATGAACCACTAAAGCCTGTGTTGCAGCTAGAGTTGGGATCGGGTTCATTACATGAGTATGATTGGCCAATGCTTGGTTTATCATGGGTATTTGATTAGGCATTGTTGTTGGACCTATGTGATTCAAAGGGCCTGTGGTTGTCTACCCTAGCTGAGTGTTTACAGTGATGGCTTCAGTGTAGGCTTGAACAAGACTAGCTGGGGGTGGGTTGTCTCTTCTCACAAACATGGAGGTGAGTCTATCCAGGGTAGCATAATAGATTGGCAAAGCTACATCCTGACCTATGGCGCAAGGAGCTTGCAAACAACTAAAAGCCTTATAGAATCTATTATTAAAAGAACTTATCAACTCACCTTTGCCTTGACGAATTTCCACGAAAGACCTATACAGATCTACTGGGGTAGTTGGCATTCATAAACGATCTAAGAATGTAGTGTTCAAAGCTAGCCATGAGCATATGGAGGCCACAGGGATTGGTAAACTAGTAGTAAGGCTCATCCTACAAAGAGTAAGGAAACAACTGGCAGACAACATCTTTGTGTTGTACCTGAAGCATGAACATGTTACTTTCAAAGATTTTGATATGTTCATCCACAGTTCTATCTGGATCATTGACTTGAAACTTGGAGCAGAACTTGTTAGGATTTTTTGGCATGTCATGATAGGCATTAAACTAAAATGGTGGTTAGTTATTCACCATGAAGAAAGCCATGACTGGAGGATTGATTGGGGCTGTAGCTACGTTTCTTGGGACTGATTGAGCTCTTGGTGCTCTTGGTATTCCCTAATCCCTTCTTGTTCTTCTAAACTTTGTCAAGGACAGTAGCTCTTCTCCAACTGAGCTGGACCTGGTATGTCTCTATCTAGTCCTCAGACTTGCTGATTTTGTGGAGGGGAGTTTAGCTTGGTTTGGTCCTCCTTCTAGTGCCAATTCTATTGATGGTGATTTTAACACACAACAACGTAGGTATGATTGCTGGTATCACACCTCTCTTGAAAAGTATCCTACCCTAGGTAAGAATACTCCAAGGATAATATAGCTATGTCTTAGCATGCTTGGAATCTTTCAGTTGGAATGTACTAGTTGTTCCTAAAAAGCAATCTTATATGTAGTTGACAGATTTGAACAGTTTAGATAGTTCATGCAAAACCTTTATGATTTCAGCTGATATGACAATGGAGAATGCTACTAAATAAACCTAAACTACTAGTTGATTTTAGAAGAAAATATAAAAAGGAATAGGGTTTAGGGGATTCCTAAGTGAAACTCACAATGTAAAGACTGTTGTAGGTAGACAAATGTTCTAAAATTTAACTAATTTCCTGAGTAACCAAGCTAACTGACACTACAACACTGCAAAAAATGATGCTATCTTCAATGGAAACTTAAAGATTTTTAAATCACACTCATTTATCAAATACCCAAGTAATGGTGCAATTTAACTCATGAAATGCAATTGAACTTAGCACAAAATAATCAGCCTAGGCTAACTTTACATAGCCACTTACAATCAGTAAGTAACTAAAAGTATGGGCTTAGAACATTCATCAAATACCCTTAACAAATTATTAACAATGCAAAGCACAATCTAACTAATGGAGATCGAGAAGCGAGCCATGAAACCAAATAAGTAACACAATGAACAAATTCTCAGGAAAACTACAGAAACTTACTTTGTATTAACTTCAAATGGTAGAGCATCAAGAGTCCTACAAACTAGAAGGATGGCAACCCTTTATATAGGAGAGGAACCATATTGAGTTTTTGAATGGATGGTGGAGATCAACTCAACACCGACGGTCCAGATTTAACATCATTAAATGCATTTAGAACAGCTCATTACATTCCCGGATTACAATTTGTCTCTTATGAAAAGGATGAAAAATGACCTCTAAATACATTGAACATAGACAAATTGACTACCCATTTGAATATACATATAGAAAAGACAATTTTCGAGGCATAATAAGGACAAAATAGTGTCACATGGCCTTCCAAATATAGCAATACATATGAGTGACGGGATTACATATCAAAATATTTAAAATATACTATTGTTCTTCATCTAAATTTATTTTGTCTTGTCCTGCCTCCTTGTTCCTGTACTCCACACATACTGATAGTGCTGGATTTATGTTGGCAGGGTCTAGGTTCTCAATGTGATTCACTCGATATCTAAACATTTCTAGCTCCTGGCTGTATTGAAAATACATCTTTCCAACTTCCTTTCTTCCTTTATGAAATGTAATGAAGTCAGTCCAGAGATCACTAACTTTATCCATCCTATCCATGACATCCAATTAAGTCTCCTCAAAGACTATTTTATGCAACTTATCTTTACACCCTTGCACATCGTATAGAGCCAAATCATCATAGTCCATTACAAGGTAGTCCTTCATTGAGTCATTTATTTCATAGACAAAAGATAATGTATTATTATTTGCCACCTTATAAGCTTCCCTGATATTATCAAAAACTTATTTCCTTAGTTTTATCTGTTGGTACCATTCCACTATTTTATGCAGTCTATCTGCTGCCAATATGTTTTTAGATACCAGTGTTTGAGTAGGCAACTCTCTTATTGCTTGCACCTGAGGGAACACCTGAGAATAATACTCATCAAAAGGGTCACATTCCTTGTGCAATTCTTTCCAATGATCCCATAATTTGCAGAAGTTTTTATGGAGCTCAGCTACAAATTCAATGGCCTCACATCCTTCCTAACATACCTTAATCATTCATTTTTGAGTTCCAGTTGCCAAAGTCCTTACTTCATCAAGCTTTGTTGCTTCATCCTTTGACAGCAAAGTAGGGACTGTCCTAAGCTCACCTTCAGAATCCAAGGGTTTTATTAAGAATTGCAAGCATGCTTTGAATTCTTCATTTTGTTGCTTCAGTTCCTTCTTGGTGAGTTCATCTTTGTCTAACTGCTCTAAGGTGGAAGAAACAGAGCCTTTGAATTCATCAACTTTCTGACTTCTCATGGCAGGTCCCAAGTTAACAGTCATTATGGTGTAGTCTTTAGCTCTGACCTACTCTTTATCTACATCAGCCGGTGGGATAGCCACTTTTTCTATCTGGGCTCTTGTTGCCTCATAGATTCTGGACTGCACCTTAGCCTTTTTTTGTTTCCTCAACTACTATGGCTATGCTAGAATGGCACTTAGATCCAATTTCATTATCTCAACCTGAGGCTCTAGATAGGCAATCCTATTTTGCATCCAATCCGGTGCTATGGAGGACTCAAGATTTTCATTATTTGTGCTGGGTGGCCCCTCGAGCAACTTTTGCTCTTGCTCCAGCTATTTATTTGTATCCTCTTCTTCATCTGTAATATTTCTCTAGTTTACTAATATCTCCTTTTGGACAGCTCCCAAGACTATTTATGTTGAGTTCTTATCTGGAGGACTATTAGAAATTTCTATTACTTCAGTACTCACTGCTTCAGCAAGAGGTTCTTCAAACGTATCCTTCTCAGGTTCTTGTTCTTGAATGCCCAATTCTGCACATACTTTTTCTATTCCTTGCAGCAGTGGTACAACCAAGGAAGTTGAATCTTGTGTTATTGCAGCTTGGGAAAGAGGAGCAGAAGATGATGAGATTATTACAAATGAAGGCAAGTTGACTTGTGTCAAGTTGGCAAAAGAGGTAATTCCCAAGGTAGGTGGAACGGATGAGGTTGGCTTGATAGAGGAAATGACAATAGGTGAAGTAATGGAAAAGGAGGGCATGGGGAAAGATGGTGAAAGAATAGAAGAAATAGGTGGTAATGCAAGGGAAGTGGAGAATGAAATAGAGGATATGGAAGGCAAGGACATGGTGGAAATGGAAGAAAATGAAGAGGCAGCAATGGAAGAAATGGGACTACTTGGGGTATTTGAGTCTATTGCCAATGAACAAGAGGCAGTTGAGATGGCAATTGTTGGTGAGGAAGCAACAGAGGTATCTTCCTGGATGACTACAGTAGGGGTAGCAGGAGTGGTAGTTGAAATAGTAGGAGAAGAGGTAGTAGTACTCACAAGTGGGGCAAAAGGGGTAAAGAAGCTACTGGTAGGTTTGCATTATTAGCAGTTGCAACAGTGGAAGCTTCTATGGTTATGCTAATGGTCTTAACTTTAGTTTTCTTTGTCTTTAACCCTTCTCCTCACCCACTAGGCATATATGTCTTCTTTGATGCCCTCATTCTTGTGGCTGGAGGCATGTCTTTCTTCTATGGATTAGGAGCAGCCTTTCTCACTGTCTTTGCTTTAGCTTTCTCTACCAAAGGGATATGTTCTTCACTGTCTAATTTCTTGACAGGCTCTTGAGATGGTTTTGCCTCATCTATTACTGCTATAGGGTATCCTCTTCACCTCCATATTCCTTTTTAGACTCAGGTTCAGTGTATGTGAGATGCACCCCTCATCTCTGCAAAGTAGTAACCTAGTTTCTCACCCATGCCTTACTTAATCTTATTGCCTCCTTCATAACTTGATCCAAGGAGCTTTCTTCAACATTGGCCCAATTTGGCAAGGGAATTGATTGGTGGTACTGTGCCTCCCAAGGTCCTCTGTGCATCACATTCTCATCATCTTCAAGTTGGTCTGGGACTGCTATGATGTGGAATTTCCTTATGAATTCCAAGGATAATCTTGAATGGGCCCTCTTCATCACTTCATAGTCATATATGCAGTTAGCCCAAAAATCTTCTAAGTGCATCTTGTGGAACAACTTCTTACTCACAAATCTTTCCATTACTGTATTCGGATCAAAATGATTTCTCTTTGTGTGGTAATGGAGATTAAGTAGTTGGAGCTCTATATCTGAGTGTTCAGCTACCCTTAAGGAAGCACATGCATAGTTACCCTTACCTAATAGAATAGGAAATTGAACATTTGTTCTATGTAGATGTTTTAGTTTTTCCACACAAGTTATTAACTGCCTTGATATTTCCAAGAGGACTACTTTGTATGTAGGGTAACGAGGCAATCTGTAGGCCATTCTAATGAAGCCTTAAATTCTTAAATAAGTAAACTTCTTGAATTGTATGTACCATCTTCAATATTTAGTAACTTCATTCATGGCCTCAGTGGATATTCTGAGGGTTGTGTTTCCTTGCAGCAGTCTAGTTATGTACATAGTAAAGGCACCATTCACTCTTTTGAAATGGATAAGAGATTGGGATAATGCCAATTGGGTATAAAATTCATAAACTTTAATTTGATGCTACTCATCATTCCCAACTACCCCTACCTTTGATAGTCCATCATATTTATTCTTCCTTGCCAAAGCATATACCACATAAGAGGTCCATGTAAAAAATTGCTTATCTCTAAAGGTACTAAATGCCTCAAGTATGTTGTCACTCAGTATCTAGGCCTAGTGGAATTTGGTGTCCTTTAGTATCTCCTCAATTACCAAGAACATCCATCCTTCAAAAGTTGATGTTGTGGGAAATCCATATATTCTGCTGAGTAAAGTTACCAAATCTCCTATCTTATCATGAAATTCACTTCTATATAAGACCTGGGGGAGTTTAATAAGAGCAGACCTTTTACTTTTCATCCATTGTTCATTTATGTTTTTCTTGCATGAGTCTGTATCTTTCTTATATGTGGCCTCTGCACCTGTTTTGTCTGGCATGGTCATCACTGGGTGCCATGGGATCCAAAGATTTCTGCTAGGGAGGGTGGACTTAGATATGCTAGCACATCTTCATTTTGAGTCTGTATAGTCCTAGTCATTATATCATATCTATCTGCATAGGGAACTGTCAACTTTGCACATTGCGCTGATGTAGGGAAAGCATCAGCTTCTACAATCTCATTGTCTTTCACTTTCTTGGCCCTCAGTGTTGGATTAGGTCCAAATATTCAAAATCAGAAATCATCTAAGTTAATGTGACCTAGATTGGTGTCCCCTATGTTCTTCCATCCAATGGAGATCTTGGTTTTGGGAGGGATGCCTTTGAATTCGTACCCCATGGCTTGGGCTCTTGTAGTCGTTTAACCTACAGGACTAGACCTTATAAGTCTTCATTCATTTGAATGGTTTTCCTAACTCCTAAGTTTTAAATCTATGATTATCAAGCCGTCTTCCACATCACTAAGTCATGTTATGTTAAATGAGATTAATATGCATCCAACTAAGTTATAAATGTATGCCTATGAAATGCACAAGTCTGAAACTTACCAATTACTACACTTATTACATGATCAAATGATGAAACAATGTCACATTCTATACTAATTCATGCAATAAATGCTCAAAAATCCCACAACTTGAATCAAGAGATACAAAATAACATAATTCCACTAATGCAATATGCATTTCTACCCAACAGACCATTTATCCTTTGAAATTTTCATTAGAATAGTCATTTTGTAGGTTTTACGCTAATTTGGAGGTTGTCTAACCTCTTAAGAGTAAAGCGCGGATTCGGGGGTCAACCGACTTTGCACGGGTTTTTCTATGGTCTGACCTAAATATTCATTGTCATTTTGATCTCTCTACCCTTATGGTGTTTGTGTGGATTTCGTGAACATCTGACTTTGCATTAGATCCGGGCATGATCGACTAGAATGAGTCCTAGAAGTCGGTAGGTTAGTTTTGCAGCGCAAGTCGGACAAGATAGTTTTTAGTGCTGGATTGTTTCTTTATATCTTGTGCAAATTTGAAGACTAGTGGACATTGTGTGATTTTGTAGGATGACAGACTAAGTCGGTGAGGAGGTATTTTAGCGCAGATCAGGGAGAGTGATTTTTAGTGCAAGTCACACAAAATGTTTTAGCGTGGTTTCAAAGACTTACCGACTTGGCAGGTTTTTTTATTGCATCTAACCTAGTTGGAGAAGGTGAAGTTTAGTAGTATGTTGGACAAGATGATTTTGAGCACAAAGTGAGTATTGAGGTTTTGCGGGGTTTTGGGTGTCATTCAACCAAGTCAGTTGGGGCCGAAATTAGTGCCGAGTTGAAAGACCATGTTTTTACCACCAACTATATTTAAGATTTTGGTGGAGGATTTTAAGGTTGCTGACTGAATTGAAGTGATTACAAAAGTTTAGAGGTTGGTAGGATCAATTTTTGATGCTAAGTCAAGGAATTTTATTTCTGGCATAATACAACCGCATGAATCGATAAGTCTTAAACCTACTTAGAAATTCATCGCCATGGATCAAAGGGAGGGTTTTAAAACACTGTTTCCATTTCAACTAACAGGAATCCTTTTGAGTTGCATTCAATTGTTATCTTCCTAGCTTGGTTTTAAACTAGGGGTTTTCAAGAATATTTATGCAAAACAAAGAAACAAACCCTATTTTAGAATTCACAAAACCAACTCATTCATCGTTAAATGTATCTACAGATCCATTCAAAGAAATTTGAAATTTAATGTAGCACCAAAATCATGATTTATTAATTATGAACCCTAACTTGTAAATGAAACGCTAGGCCTGGGAATGAACGCTTACCTAATTTACAAAGATGTGGTGTAATGAGAATGTGCAAGTGATAAATCTTTTGGGGTCAAATCTGTGGGTGATTTTGCAATTGACCGACTTCACATTCAGTCAGGGAGCTCCTCAATCGATCTTAAAATGCAAAATGAGCTCCAACAAGTCAAAAACACACTTTATTCTCCCCTATTTTATAGCCATAAATGTAGGGGCTATGGTGGACGTTCAGGCCTTCCACAGAGTTTTAGGGTTTTGCACAAAAATTAGGGACCACTGACCTTGTGGGACTTTTGAGAGTTACTGACTTAGTCGGATGCATTAGATTTTAGCGTAGGGTCGGTCTTTAACATTTTTGGCACTTTGCGGTGGTTTTGGGTCATTGGACTTTGCATGGATTTCGTGATGGTCTGACTTAGTCAGATGATATGCTTTTTAGCACAAAGTCAGATGAGGAGGATTTTAGCACTTATTCGGTGAAAAGGATCTTTAGCATAATGATCGGTCAATAAGCATTTTAGTGCTTAGGTAGTTGGACATGAAAATTGTGCTAAGTCAGATGACTTGAAATTCAGCGCAAAAGTCAAATGAAGGGGTTTTTAGTGCAAAAGACACTTAGATCTGATTTTAATGAAGGCAAATATTTGGACTTGGTAGATTTTTGGATGATTTAATGATACTAACCTTCTATCAATCTTTTTAGCTTGACAAGAATGTAGTTGACCACCTTTAGACACTTAGGGAGCAAGGAACTAAACTGACACTCTAAACCAAAATTTGAAAGAGGGGGTCCTTATTTCACGAAATGGGGCGTATGTGTAAAGCACAATAAGTCCCACTAAATAGACAACTCTTGCCGATATGGACTTTCCCACCTTTACCCTATGCACACACTTGCCATCAGGCTATCAAAGAGACCATAATCAAAGTCTCACTGAAGTCATAGGGTCTTGCCAATAATACACAGCATTGGGCCATCATGAGGATGCTGACTACAGTCTTTCTAAACACAAAGGTCACTCCAATGAAGAGTCCATCGAGAAATCGAGGAGAGTGAAAACTTCATCCCAACTACATCCAGGGATCTTTTTAATTCCTCTATCTTTCATCAATCTCCTTACCATTTGAACCTCACCCCAGCTGCCCACTTCTGCATATATGTTTGAGAGAAGAACATAAGTCACAGCATTTTTAGGATCCAAATCAAAAAGTAGCATTGTTGTAAATAATCGTAAGCCTATATTCATATGTGATTTATAGGCACCAAGAAAACACATCCACACAACCACCATAGGTTTAACTGGCATCTTAATGATAAAGTTTAGGCTATCCTCAAGATAGCCAGCATGGGCAAGAAGGTCAACCATGCACACATAATGATCGACTATAGGAGTAATGCAATAAGGGTTACTCATGTGATTAAAGTATGTACATCCCTCATCCACTAAACCTGAATAGCTACATGCACATAGAACACAAGCAAAGCTTACAATGTTAGGATATGCTCTAGAGTGCTTCATTAATTCAAAGATTTTGAGAGCATCCTTACAAAATCCATTTTGTGCATATCCTGCAATCATGGCATTCCATGAGACCACATTTCTTTGAGCCATTTTGTCAAACAAGTCACATGCCTTGTCTATACTTCCACATTTTGCATACATGTCTACCAGAGCATTTCCAACTATAATTTCTGACAAAAATCCCCCTTCCATTATGCTTTGATGGATGTCCAGACCCTGTGCCAAAGCTCCCATTTTGGCACAGGCAGGGAGGATACTAGCAAAGGTTGTGGAATTTGGCTTTAGACTTGCCAATTGCATTTGCTTGAAAGTTTCTAAAGCCTTTTCAAAAAATCCATTTTGTCCATATGTATAAGTCAAATACATGTCATTATACATATGTGGCGAACTATTTTCTTAAATGTCATGATTGTAGTTTTATGTATTCTTAAAGAAATGTACATATGATTAAATGTCAATATGTTTTCATCTACATACCAAGTGTTTTTTAAAATGTATAAGATCTAGAAGTGAGCAGCAATTGTTCTAATTCTAATATTTAGAAATATTGATTAATCTACATAACCTGCTAACAGTTTGACACAATGTCTATGGGCCATTTTTGCAATTTACAAGCTTGTTCTATTATTTTTGTTGAGTTGATCCATAGTTCTCTCTCAAAAGATAGGTGGAATACTGATTGTAGAAACAACGATTTTCATTGATTTGCAGCTAATTAAGAATGGAAGACATGTGATCATGATGGGTGATGATACATGGTTACAAGTATTTCTTCTTGAATACTTTCAATATATGCCTATATTGTTGTAAAATTCCTTATCATCCCACTTTGTTTTTCATATTTCAAAGTTTCATAAATCTTTTAAAAATATTAACAAATTTTGAGTTTTTTGATTGTGGATAGGTACAGAGCAAGGAGAAAATGCAAAACTAATGCCTTCTAGATGCATTTATAGTCCACCCCATGTGCAACAATGGAATCACTGAAGACATCCATTCACACTGATGGCTTTTTAGCTTTAGTTTTATTTTTTTTAGTTTTAAAAGCATAATAAATCAGTAGTTTGCATACTGCAGAATGATTATGTCTTGAAAACTCTATATATAGAGTTCTTTGTAACATATTTTATATATAGTTTGAATATACAATGAATTATTTTCCAGCATTATTGTTTCAATCCTTTGAGCAGATTTGTTGATAAACGAGTTCTTTGTAACATATTTTATATACAGTTTGAATATACACTGAATTATTTTCTAGCATTGTTGTTTCAATCCTTTGACCAGATTTGTTGATGTTTATCATGTACTAGTTGTTTATATATGACCAATTGATAAAAAAATAATTATTAAAATGACCAAATATACTACCAATGGATGGAAATTAGTGACTAAATAAATGACTAAATATACTACCAAATTGATAACTAAATATACTACCAAATTTATGACTAAATATACTACCAAATTTATGACTAAATATACTACCAAATTTATGATTAAATATACTACCAAATTAATGACTAGATTAATGACTAAAATTTGTTTGGTCATAAATTTGGTCACGAGATAAATGACTGGAAATAAACTACCAATGGTCATGTGACCAAACTACTGATCACATGACCAATTTTTGGTAGTTTATTTAGTCATTTATTTCTATTTTCTACTAGTGGGTGTTCAGAAGACTTGAATGTCTCTTTGGGGCTTGACCGAGACAAGCTTATAAACACCACAACCCCCAACCCCCCTTTTCAGTGATTGCAGGTTATAGGTACAGAAGAAGAAGAAGTGGAGTTGTACATAAACATAAAAGAGTGCCAGAATTATAGATCAAAGCAGAAAAGTAGGACTTGGACTAGGGCGCCCGCTCATTAGTCCTCCAAATCCTGAAAGACAAAAATCCCTGGAACAAAAAAATAGGTTACAAACAACTTTCAGAGATCTTGATAGAAACTCATACCTTGGACTTGGGCACCTGCTCATTAGTCCCCAACTTTCCCACATTTGGAATCTCAAAGCTTGGTATGTATTTTCTCTGAATATTCTATCTCTGTTTGTGAGCATTTGACATGTTTCATCCGTTTGTTTACGATTTTATGAAATAAGGGTTTTAAGCATAATTGGGCTTTAATTGATCAATTGATTAGCAAATTCCAAGTTTCCTCTTCATTCTAAGGGACACTAAATCTGTAGTAGAGCCCTCTTGCAAAAGATTGTGGCTTGACTCGATTTATGTCCCTGAATGTAAGGTGTGAAAGGATGATTTAACCTTGAAATTGAAACCCCTCTTTTTCCACTAAACATTTTGGTGAACCCATGTTTTATTTAAATTTTGCACCTTGCTGAGTGTTCTACTTCATATTTGCATTCATTTCATTCATTATTTTCATATCGCATTTGAAAATTTACAAAAAAATTGAAAACTTTGAAAAAAATAGCATTTTAGCTTACATTTTGACATAATTTGAATTAATTTTTATTTAATTTCTGATTTTTGCATTAGATCTGAAATTCATTTTTATTTAATTCATAATTTTCATATTGCATTTAAAAATTTACAAAAAATTTGAAAAATTTGAAAAAAATGGCATTTTAGCTTTACATTTTGACATAATTTGAATTAATTTGAATTAATTTTCATTTAATTTATGATTTTTGCATTAGATCTGAAATTCATTTTTATTTAATTCATAATTTTCATATTGCATTTGAAAATTTACAAAAAAATTTTGAAAATTTGAAAATTTTGAAAAAATTAGCATTTTAGACTTGCATTTTGAAATAAGTTGACTTAATTTTAATTAATTTTCATTTAGATTATGATTTTTAAATTAAGATCTGATATAAATTATAGAAAATCATCATATTACAATCCTTTGCATTGCATTTTTCATATTAAAATTGCTAGGGTTTGTTTGAAATTTAGAAATTTTCTTATAACCTAGTAATTTCAAAAACTAGGGTTTGTAGTTAAAATCTTGTTCTAAATTTTACTATTCATCTTAGGCACTCATTCAAATTTGATTTTGCATGTAGTGTTGCATTTTAGTGTGTTTTTGCATTTATATTTAAAAAATTTGCATTTACACATACTCAATTACAACAAAAACTAGCATTTTTCATTGATTTATCATTAAAATTGCACTTGCATTAAGCATTGTAGGGTTTTAAAATCATTTTCAGATCTGATATGAGTTATTCTGCATCATAAATCTGATTAGAAAGCATTCATACATCATTTTGCATACATTTATGCCTTAATTTCATAATTAGGGTTTGAAAACCTTGCATTTTCACTAGATTTTGCCTTGTCATCTGGATATAGCTTTACATCATAGGTATGTTGTGAAGGATATTGCTGCACTATTGGACTTATATTAAGGTTATTATTTTCTGACCTTCATCAATTTCCTTACAACACCTCCTCTTTTATACATTTGCATTGAAATAAGGTGAAAAAAGTGAACATTTTAGGTGCATAACTAAGCATAATTTGTGTTGTTTCATTGCATTTAATCTAAACACATAAGATTATCAATTGGATCTTGCTATGTTGTACTATTTTCCTCATATCCATTGTGTTTTTTGTGTACTTTGTATTACCTTTCAGTCCTTTCCCTCAAACAAGTGCTTAGGAGTGAAATAGTCACACATCTAGGGTGCGTTAAGTGTCTTATAACTTTGCATGTCTTATCTTATTAGATCTTAGTGGACATTTATGTTTCAAGACATTTCATTATGGCATCTTTATCTCATTTCTTTTTGGTATCTTTACATGCATATATCAAAAACTTTGAGAATTTCTACAAATTTCTTAATATGAATCCTCATCTTCTCACTTATATACAAGCCATGTATCACAAGGATATATTTAAATGCTCTTCATTTGAAATCCTTGACTATGTATCTAATATTGACAACTTCACATCTCTCATGAATACATACCCTTCAGTAGTAGAAGATCTGACAAAACACATTGAGAATGATGAGTGTGAAATTTCTCTTAATGCTTTGGAACTAATAGCTAAAGTATATGAACATGATGATGATGATGATGATCCTACTTCTCCTATAGTTGAATGTCCAAGAACCCTAGATGAGAAGACTATGGATATCTCTATTAATGATATAACACCTAACCTGCCTAACTACACCTTACCTTTCTTTCATTCCAATGCTCTCCCTAGCCAAGATGAAGCATTAGTGGATGAGAAAAGGTCTCTCACATTAAATCATTTAGGGATAGACGGTGAGCCTAATAAAGAGGAAAACAATGTTAATTCAATCTTCACTAATAGACTTTGTAGTAATGTTCCTAAGATGATTGTATGAGGGGCACCTAATGCATCTTCTTGTTTAAAACCACTGATTACGGTTCAAGGTAATCAAAAACCACCTCGACCCCCGGATTACATTCTAAACTATGCAAGACAAATCACTCAAAGAACTTAAGGTGTTCAAAATGTGTTGTAACAACCACATCACAATATGATTGCTCACACATACAACACCTATAATAACAAGCAAAGTAAGAAAGCACCTCATGTGCCTATCTCCCTTCCATTTTCTCAACCTATGCTTCCTCCACCACCTCATCTTACGCCTAAAAGAGGTCAAGAATATGATCTTGTCGAGCAGCTTTGCACTACTCTGGCAAAGATTTATCTCTGGGATTTAATACAAACATCACCTACATACCATGGAATGCTCCAAGAAGATTTACAAAAGGTGATTGTGCCACATGTTGTTAAGCCAAATGATGTAGTAACTCTGTTAGATTGTATGCATGCGACAAAAATGGATATTTTGTTTCAACCACATGAATTACCATCGACCGAAATTCAAAACCAATATGATCCTCTTATAATCTTTGTCACCATAAATAAAAAAGTTAATAAAGTAAGTTATGATTGATAATGGATCAACTCTTAATGTTTGTGGCATAGGCTTACTACATAAAATAAAGGCTGAGACATCTTTAATCAAACCAGATAGGGTTAGTATTGATAATGTCGGTAGACAATCTGTGGGCACCATAAATGTACCCATAAAGGTTGGACCTGTGACATTATCTACCCTTTTTTCATGTCATGCCTAGTTCGCTTTCATATAATATGATTCTCGTTAGACTGTGGATTCATGCCATGAGGGCAATTCTGTCTACCCTTCATCGATCACTAAACTTCATTTATCAAAACAAGCTCCGCACTATAGAAGCCAATCCTGAACCAGATAATTGTTTACATATTGAAATACAAAAACAAGTTAAAAATCAGCAAACTCTAAAAAACTTACAAGTGGATTCATCAATGCCTCTTGCCATAGATAATGTTTTACAAGACTCTAAAACATCCAATGCAGTCTTTGGTGACAATTGGGGATCATTAGATTTTAATCCTTGTATTATAGTGGAATATAAACTTAATAACTTTGACACAACAAAAGTTGCATCGATCTTGTCTAAGCAATATTTAGAAACACCTAAGAAACCTCAAGTCTCCTTGATAGAAAATAAAGACGATATCCTTACTTATACTACAAATTATGATACCTATGAGGCTTCACCTTCTTCTAAATAAATGGACTCTCTATATGGTCATGGATTTCAGATTTTGTACAAAAATCATGACTATGTTGGTAATAGATGTGGTGTAAATCAACAAGGAATCAGAGTACCTTTACAAGTTGTTGGAATTAACTACACAACCGATATCGGATACCACTCTTTGAAGCCACTAAATCCTCTCATTGTCCTAAACTTAATATTAATGCAATATCAACAAGACCAAATCAACATGCGAGATATCCTGAGCTGATAGATAAGAATTGTCCACCAGGAAGTATTCCATTGAATCTGATAAGTATTTCTTCCTCTTTAAGCCACAATCATTGTAGCACTTATTCTTATTGCTCTCAATGATGGCCTACTCCTAACTATATATGTTGTTAGCATTGCATTGTATTAGGTAAGTATTTCTAACCTTTTATCTATGTGTTGTGATTCCCCCATGATGTGTTATATGTTGTTTAGGCCTCCTAGGATGACTCTTGGTACTCTTGTAAGGTCAAGGATACTAGGAGACCACCTCTATTGTGACCCTTCTTCTATTTGTATCATCATTATTCTATTTTGCTTCTCCTCTATTTTCATTGTTGTGTGTTGTGTCTTAGGGGCATAGTGTTGCGGTTGGTGACCTAGGGGCACCTTCCTACATGATAACCCTAAGGCACTTGTTCTCCTCTCTTTATTTAGTGTTTACCTTCCTCTAGTGGTTCTATCTAGCTAGCTGATGATGAAAAACAAATAATACTAATAAGGATCAAGTGTCCCTTCAGCGAGTAAGAAAAAATGGACCTAGTCCATACATGACGATGGGGATGATATATATTATTTGACACTTGGCTAGTAGAATCACTCCATGTGATATTTTGATGTTGTCTTATCATACTAACAAACCATAACAATACATATGCTCCATGCACTTGGTTTATCTTGGATCTTGCCTTGCTTACACTCGGTTCTAAGATCTCTACGATATAGCCCCACGGTTATACTCATTCCTTGAATCCGTAGTGTAACCTCGGCTCTTGATATGATTGTTTTCATGCATTGCTTTTATCATGTGATGTGGTTATTATCTTATAGAAAGATTTCTAACCTCTTTTCTTATAGGACATTGTGTGTCTGTGGGAACATTCAACAATCGTAAAATACATGTCACCTTTGGGGGCATGGTCTTTGCGAAAGCTCTTGTTCCCTTGTGTGTTTTCTCTCTACCTTAAAGTGCTTGATATCAGTACACAATATAAACAACCTTAAGGTGGGGGCATATATAAGGTAAGATGTCTAATGATTTTGATATAGATAAAGTGTGTTTGCACACATTAATCTATGGCGTATACTTCCTTTGCATTGTAAGGTGTCTCCACGACGCAGGTGGGGTTGTATATTTTTTTAAGCACATGCTTCCTTTTCACTGTAAGGAATCTCCATGATGCGGGTGGGGTTACATTTTGAAAGCCCTCTGCAGAAGTGGGGATGGTGTATCTCTTAAGCTAGTACACATCCTTTTTATTCTAAAAGTCCTCCGAGTAGGTGGGGTTGGATATGAGATTATCCTCCCTTAAGCGTGTCTTTGGTGGTTGTGGCATAATCCCAACTATCAGGTGTGCCTATAATGTGCCTAAGATGGTGGTGAACCTAGAAATAGGCTCCTTCCATTACTTGTTTTCCATGTATTAAATGTATAGTATGTCTTTGGCATACTATACAGCGCTCATGTTTTCCGTGTGTCTTCTGCATGTTTGTTTCCAAGTATAGTCCAAAGAGTGTGGTGAAATGCCCCTCCTACACTTTGGGATTTGTATGGCATGTTTGTTCTCAAGTGTAGTCCAAAGAGCATGGTGAAATTGTTGGATCTAGGGCATACAACTGAGAGGGGGGGGTGAATCAGTTGTATAGAACTTCTTCTATTTCAAACACTTAATTCTCTGTTGTTAGTTAGCAGCATATCAAATAATCATTCATGGAAGCATAATACATAAACATAAGAGCAGATAAGCATCAACACATTGAACACCAAGATTTTGACGTGGAAAACCCGGTTAAGGGAAAAACCACGGGGTGATTAACCCAAGAATTATTCTCTGTTAGAAGAATAAAGAAAAATGAATGGCACATGCCAATAAGGGCTCACTGCCCGAGCACACTGCTCACAAAGAGGCCCACTGCCTACAAGGAGACACACTGTCTACAAAGTGATAAAAATCACAGTCTTGAACTGGAGAATGACATCTCTACCATGTCCGGATCAGTTCCAATTAAGCCCAACAATCTCTGCTCTGCCTTTCGCACCTTTCTTCGCTATATCATGCTCATCTTCACACCACACACTGAAATGAACTCACAAATCATTATTTATACAAGACATCGACTTAGGAACAAGCATCTAAGTCGGCAAACAACCATAGGAGTATCCGCAAGATGAATAACACATCCGGTCGGCCATCACAAGAACATTCGCAGGATGAACAACTCATCCGGTCGGCTACACAGAGCAAGAACTTCATCCGGAAGAATAACTTCAATTCCGGGCTCTACCATCAATGCGGACCAACAACACAACCTAAACATGATCCAAGAACCTTCACAAGCCTGTCTGAATGTCCGGATACATCCGCACTTCCTCTGCTTACTGGGATCTCTTGTCTTCCTCATCCGGAACTTTAAGAACACAGTCTGTCGCCACTGTCATAATGCAGGAGGTACTTCCGGACCTCCAAATCATACACAAATCAGGATGATACATTACAAGGACATCCCAAACACTCCTTCCAATCCGCAGATTAGGATAATACAATTTCGGACCTCACCGGACCTTTTTGTGATCCTCTGTCACCTCCGGATACTTGCCGGACCCGGTTCTATACCGGTAGCCACAACTCCTTCAGATCTTCATGCGGACCTCTGAAATCTTAACTGTAGCATCTCAAGACTCATATCTACTAACCCTTTAATCCGCATCCTCCGGTTCTCATCCTATACAGTACATTTACCTTCTTCTCATCACTGTTCTTGACTGTTCCTGACTGAGACTAATTTTCTCAATATCCTCAGCACACAGCTCATCAAATCCTTCTTGTCAATGCAATATGAGTATGTTGACATCAATGACAACACTGGATAACCTCATACTTGCAACAGAAATGCCCCTCCTATACTCTGTGATTTATATTGCATGCATGTTGCCCCATATGTAGTCCAAAGAGTCTGGCAAAAGCCCCTCCTACATTTTGGGTGGTGTGTTGCATTTTTACTTTTCATGTACTTGCATCTACATTCATATATATGAAAATTAAAAAAGAAATAATCACTGCATCCACTGTATTCATTGTGTTTTACATGTCTTCAATGTTGTCTTCTCTGTGTCTTGCCTGACTGTTACTGTCCTCCATGTTTTACGTGCATGTCACTATCTTCATTGTGTTTGGCATGTCTGCAACATGTTTTCACTAATGCCTACCTAAGACTGGGGGCTAGAAATAGTTCTCAATCTTCATGTATGCATTAGCTCTAAGTGCCTGGTGTGTTTGTTGACCATACTTTAATGCATGTATGGGCCTTGCATTCATGTATACATTAAAGTGGGGGCTAAATGTTACATTAGAAAATGTCTCCCTAGGACTTTTCTCTCTTAAGGTTTAGCTCCCAAGTCCTTTAGAAATCATTTTAATCATCTTGCATATTCATTTTAACTCCCGATGAGAAAACCCTAAAGTTTTATGACAAATAGGACCTAGGGGATGCTATTAAGACAAGTCCTGGCCTAAATAGGGAGGGAGGACTTGGGTGCTCACGCCCTAGTCCTACCCTATTTTAGGTAGGACCTAAATTCAAGTGTCAATTATGTGACCATTAATTAGGTCTCATGCCGACACCTTAAGTTTGAATTATTGAATCTAAGAGGGAATGCATATATAAGCATGTTAGGGATTCAATTGTAAACTAGAAGATGATTATTAACTTTTGGTGCACTTGTGATTTTAGATCATTCAAGATATTCATTGTTGTAGAGTAGACTTGTCTTGTTATTGTGTTTGTTATGCAGACTCTTTATCTGACAATGGTGTCTGAAAGACTTGAATGTCTCTCCGGAGCTTGACTGAGGCAAGCCTCTAAACACTACAACCCCCAATCCCCTTTTTCGGTGATTGCAGGTTACAGGTGCAGAAGCGGAAGAAGTGGAGTTACAGGGAAACATAACAAAGTGTCAGAATTGCAGATCAAAGAAGAAAAGCAAGACCTAGACTAGGGCACCCGCTCATTAGTCCTCTGGATCTTGAAACGTAGAAATCCCTAGAACGATAGAAACAGGTTACAGACAACTTTCAGAGATCTTGATAGAAACTGGTACCTTGGACTTGGGCACCCACTCATTAGTCCCTGACTTTCCTACATCTAGAATCTCAAAGTTTGGTATGTATTGGCTCTGAATATTCTATCACTGTTTGTGAGCATTTGTCATGTTTCGTCTGTTTGTTTACGATTTTATGGAATTAGGGTTTTAAGCATAATTGGGCTTTAATTGATCAATTAAGTAGCAAATTCCAAGTTTCCTCTTCATTATAAGGGACACTAAATCTCTAGCAGAGCCCTCTTGCGAAAGATTGTGGCTTGACTCGATTTATGTCCTTAAATATAAGGTGTGAAAGGAGGATTTAACCTTGAAATTAAAACCCCTTTTTTGCCACTAAACATATAGAATTTACAAGGTTGATTGCACCTTAATCCTAACATTCTCCCACTTGACATCATACATTGTAAATACCCATAGGAAAACAATAAAATAATTAGGCACTAGAAACAAGGCCCATGGCCTCTTTGCACCAAACAAATTTCTCTGTACTCACAGGCTTGGTCAAAGCATCTACAACATTCTTTTGATTATCTACTTTCTTCAGCTCAATCTATCCATTTGCAATGATTTCTTGAACAAAGTGATACTATACATCAACATGCTTCGTCTGAGCATGATACATAGGATTTTTGGCCAAACAAATAGCACTATGGCTATCACAACCAATTTGAATGATCTTGCAATCAAAACCAATACCTGTACACAATCTCCTCAATAAAAGTACCTCCTTAGAAACATGGGTAGCAGCCATATACTCTACTTCAGTGGTGGACAAAGCAACTATGGGTTTCCTTTTACTCATCCAACTCACTGCTCTACCAAACAAAGTAAACACATAGCCACTGGTGGACCTTCAACTATCCAAGTCGCCTTCCTAATCTGTATCAACAAATCCTTTTATGTCCAAAGTTTTATCAACACTATCAGTATCAAAACAAACCAAACAATAATCAAGAGTACCTGCTAGATATCTAAACACCCTCTTCACATAATTCCAGTGTTGTCTACTAGGGTTAGACATAAATTTGCTCAAAACTCCCATTACTTGGGCAATATCTAGTCTAGTGCAAACCATTACATACATCAAACTCACTACAACACTAGCATATGGCACATTAGACATATCCTCTAAATCATCCTCATTCTTTAGACACATATCTGATGAAAGCTTAGTACCAATGGGTAAAGGAACTCTAACTGGGTTACAATCCTGCATACTAAATCTCTGACTTGCTTTGTGATAACCAAAGATTTCTATTACCTCTTTTCCTTTTGATCTCCATCCCCAAAATATACCTAGCAGCTCCAATATCCTTCATTTTGAATGCACCTAAAATTTGGGCTTTTAACTTATTGATCATACCCTTAGTATTGCTAAAAAATAACATTTCATCAACATACAATGCAATGATCAAAATAGAATCATCAATATAATGAATGTAAACACAGTGATCCTGCTTCTAACAAAACCCATTTTCAACACAAATGAGTCAAATTTATGGTACCACATTCTGGGAGACTATTTCAAACCATAAAGAGACCTCTTTAATTTGCAAACCCAATGTTCTTTCCCTTTTACCTCAAAACCTGTAGGTTGTTGTATGTAAATTTCTTCCTCAAGATCTCCATGCAAGAACATAGTCTTAACATTCATTTTCTCTATTTCCCAATCAAAAGCTATAGAAATGGATAAGAGAAATATAATAGAATTTAATTTAGCAATAGGAGAGAATATTTCATTGAAATCAACTCCCTCTCTCTGGGAGTTCCTCTTGGCTACCAGTCTAGCCTTGTACTTCTCGAATGAACCATCTGCTCCAAACTTCTTCTTGAATACCCACTTGCATCTTATGGCCTTTCTTCCTTTGGGCAAATGAAAAAGATCCTAGGTGTTGGAAGAGTCTAAATCCATCATCTCCTCTTACATGGCTAACTGCCAAGACCCACTATCATCTGCATGAATAGCTTCCCTATAGGATCTAGGGTCATTGTCAATACTTAATAAAGCAAATACACAATAGAAATCTGGTGGGCTATACCTGTCAACTAGTTTCCATTGTCTTATGGATCTTCTTAAAGGTGGAGTAATAGACTCTTCAAGTTCTACATTCTCATATGTACCAACTTCTATCACAGCAGATTCTTCCTCATCAGAACTTTCACTCAAATCTTCTTCTGCTTCTTCACCCCTATCCCATCATTATGTTCTTCCTAAGGTGCATCTTCATTCTCTAATTCAAAATGCACTCTCTTCACCTTTTCTTCTTTTACCTTTAGCTATTAAGGTTCTGAAATAACACTAAGTTCCTTGAAAATAACATCTCAAGAATAGATAATCTTTTTGGTTAGTGGATTCCAAAGCTTATAACCTTTTACATTATCACCATATCTAATAAAAGTACACTTTTTAGCTTTTGGATCTAACTTAGCTAATTTTTCTTTAGGCATATGAACATATGTCTCATAGCCAAATATCCTTAAATGGGAAACATAAGGTTTCTTACTGTCCACATTTCATAAGGAGTTGAAACAAGAGCCTTACACGGAGATCTGTTAACCAAGTAGTTTGCAGTACACTACTTCTACCCAAAAGCATTTGTTCAACTATGATTCACTCAACATACTTCTGGCTCTTTCCATTAGTGTTCGATTCATCCTTTCTTCCACTCCATTCTATTGTGGTGTATATGGAGTAGTGATTTTTTTAGTGGCTAATAGTTGAAATTGGGGATTCAAAATTTGGCTAATAGTACAAGCTGTAATGCGACATGAATCACCACATTTTTACAAAAAATTATTTTAGTCCTAGCTAAATCACCAGAACATTTATTTTACTAAACTTTTAAACTCAAAGATTCACCACAATATTTGGTACCTGATTAGATTAGATTCGCCAAAATTTTATAAGTTATAGTAGAAAATGAAATTAATTTGACAATAAAATTATATAATTATTGGTTATTTTAGGGCCATATCACTAATTTTTAATCACCACCATTGATTTTATTTATAATCTAACGATTGGGTTGTATTTCATGGGTTAAAATGTACCCATGAAGCTCCAATGCCCATTGAGCCCAAAATTGTATTTGGGTCATTGATCTCAATTTATAATCTAATCGTTGGGGTTAAATTCCGCAGGTGAAAATGTACCTGCAGAGCTCCAATGCCTATGAGGCCAAAAATTACATTTATCCCATTTATCTCCATTGAGATCAATGACCTAAATGCAATTTTGGACCCCATGGGCATTGGAGCTTCATGGGTACATTGTGGCCCACAAAATAGATCCCAAACCATTAGATTATAAATAAAATTAAGGGTGGTGAAAAATAATTTATGACTGATTTAAATATTCAATGTTTGATTTAAAATATTAAGGAATTAAGTCCTTATAGACATGAGCACTACACCTTAAACTAGTTAATCATTACCACCCTCAGGCACTTACTCTTCCATAGGAATTTAATTTTTTTTTAAAGGAAGGATTCACCATGGTAATCAATGCATTTGCCTAGTTTTTGTCAAGATTCACCAGGATTTTCTATAAATTTCTAGTGATTTAAAATAATTCACCAATAAACTTAATATTTTTTTTCAGAAAATAAGAAAGATTCGCCAATAGAAATTATTATATTTTTCCAAAAAAATGAAAGATTCACCAATAGAAATTATTAATTTTTTCCAAAAAAATGAAAGATTCACCAAGATTTTATATATTTTTTCAGGGGAGATTTCTTAAAGTTATCTTCTATCTAACAATACATGCATGCTTAAAGAATTTATCAAATTCCTTAGAACAATATTCCCCTCCATTGTCAAATCTCAAAACCTTTATCTTATGATCTGATTTCTTTTCAACTAAAGCTTTATATTCCTTAAATTTAGTGAAAACTTTAGATTTGTGATGCATAAAATAAATCCACATAAACCTAGAGGCATCATCAATGAAGGAAACCAAATATCTAGATTTTCCAATTGATTCAACATCCACTGGACCAAAAACATCCAAATGAATAAGTTTCAATTTATCATTAGATTTATTACTACCTAAAGGAAATAGAGATCTATTTTGTTTTCCAAACACACAATGTTCATAGAATTTGAAACTCTCATTAGAATAGGATAAATCATCTAACAATTTTTTATTTAAGATAGTCTTTAAACTAGACTGACTTATGTGGCCCAATCTATGGTGCCATAACATACATGTACTTTTAGTATTAACCTCAAATGCATAAGAGGCATTACAAATAGTAGTGGCTTTTATCTTAAACAAAGTTCCCAATCTTTTCCCCTTTGCAACAACCAAGTTTCCTCTCACCAATCTACAACCATGCTTATCAAATGTCACATGAATTCCCAAATCATTCAACTTTGAAACATAAATCAAATTTCTAGCCAATCCAGGAACATGCAAAACAATGGGGAGGGTTTTAATTCTTCCATCACTGAAACACAACATTACCTTCCCTTGTCCAACAATAGGATATGTAGAGTTGTCCCTAAGCTACACATTTTCCTCCATCATACTCTTTGTATGTGGAAAACCATTCTTTATGTGGGGTCATGTGGTAAGATCATCTTGAGTCAACCAACCAATGATCATGAGAAACAACATTAGATGTAGAAAGTAAAACCTCATCACCTACATTTGAAGACTTATTAGTAGTGGAATCCCATTGTTTCTTCAGGTTTCTACATTCCTTTTTCACATATCTTCTCTTTCTGCAGTTCCAACACTTGACTTTGTTCTTCTTTCTAGGAGTCTTAGAAAGGCCCTTAGACTTATCTTTAGACCCCTTCTAATCTCCTTTTGGTCCTATTTCCATAGACCTTCCCCTGACACTGAGAGCATCCCCTGAACTATCTAAACTTTTCTTCCTCAATTCATGTGACAACAAAACTAAAACACGAGCATCCAACTTCAGATTTGTGAGGTTAGTAGTGATAGACAAAATAACATTCTTCCATGACTTAGGTAAAGAACAGAGAAGCAATATACATTTATCTTCCTCATTCACATCAATGTCTACAGATTCTAGTTGACTCAATAGAAAATTAAATGAATTCAAATGCTCTACAACTGATTCACCCTCTTTTATTTTCATGGAAAATAATTTATGCTTTAAATAAAGCTTGTTTACCATACTCTTGGCTTGGTAGATATCACCCAAACGGTTCCACAAGCTACGTACAGACTTCTCACTCGCAACATTCAATAGAACAGAATTTGCAAGACATAGTCATATTGTACCTCATGCATTTTATCCAGTCTATACCACTCATCTTGAGCAACATCATCGAGTTTCTTCTCTTTCATAACAACCAACCACTGATTTCTTTCCTCAAGCAAATCCTCCATCTTCAGCTTCCACAATTTGTACCCTATGCCATTGAAATTTTCAATGTCCAACCGAGAGGTAGAAGCAATAGTGGATGTAGCCATGATATCTACACAAGATGTGCAAACAAAAAACAACCAAATCTCTGATTATAGCTAAAAAACCTTCACACCACCACCCAAGAATCAAAACTGGCTAGGCTTTGATACCAAATGTTAGAAATTAAGGTGTAAACCACACAATGGAAATCTGATTCAAACCTTATTTATGTCCTCTAAACAATGTAGAATCAATGGAGATTGCAACATAAATAAAACCCACTACATAGAAATAACATGCATTAAGAACTAAACACATAAGACAACATGTAACGTGGAGAAAACCCTTTTGGGTAAAACACTCCACCAAGAAAAGAGGCTCCAAGTTGTATTATCTGCAAATATGAGATTACAATACAAGCACTTCCTCTTCTTCTTCATTCTTCAATCCAGCATCACGTGTTACTCTCAACTCTGCTAAAAATGTAGTACAAATATCCTTATAAAAGGAGCTTTCCTTCTAGGGCAAGAAAATTGACATAATATCAACCATCAGATCTATGACCTAATGATCCTTCGTCACTAATGAATTAGCGTTAGGTACTGGATATAAACATGTGGTTAAAACAAGATTATTGCTGGTGAAACCTTTCATCCCTTATGGGTGATTTACAAACAATAATAGGAATAATAAATTACATAGGAATTTACAAGGTTGATGGCACCTTAATCCTAACAATTTTTTATTTCCTTTTGTAACCTCCCTTATTCAATGCCATTACCAAAATGTATCACATAATCTAAAAAATAAGAATAAAATAATATCCCTCAACTTCCCATGGCCATCCAAGTTACCCATTCGAAGAAAGTTGGAGACTTGACACTATACATTAGGATTGTAATTTAAATATCACACTATGCTAATAGAGATGACTCAAGATGTCTTTGGATCACATGTAAACATTACATATAACTAGCAATGAGATTGATTAAAGTAGGACATATCATTAAGAAATGTCAACAACTAGGTATTATCTATGGTTATATACAAAATTCAAAAGTTCACAACCTACATAAATAATAATATAGTAAATGTATGTATTATAAATAGATTATCCCCAAATTTATAATCCATCCTATTAGGGTGGTTGCTGCTAAAGTCACAAAAAGAACTCACACGAGTAGGAATGTTTTGCAACACCAAAAAACCTTCCACATAAGAGAGAAGCAATGAACAATGATATATGTCATCTTGACAAGGAATCTCTCCTCTAGTGCATCATATATTTTTCAAATTTTTTTGATAAACTTTACTATTTTCTCTCGACACCATATTTTGGTGTTGATGACCTAGTTTTAGTAGAAATAAAAAATAAAATATAAACACTAATTGAGATGTCTATAAATTATATTTTTATAAAGTAGATTGATTGATCTACAAAAGGGTATTTTTAGATTCTTTTAAAATGATTATTTGCATGAGTAGTTGTTAGAGCATCAAGTTTTTCAAATAATTTCATTTTTTTTGGTAAATGAGCCCCAAAGTGATGCTACATATGTTTTAGTGGATGGTTCCAATTGGAAAAGTTGTGGTCTAGATCTAATTTAGTTAGAATGAATCCATATAGAACATAAGTTTCACCAAAATTGACTTTTAGTTGGAAATACTTAAATTCGTTTATGCTGATAAGTTGGCCCAAAGTGTGACACAACTTTGAGCTTTTACCCTGACTTGAGATACAAAAAGTAAATGCCCTATCTAAACTAATTAGGTGTGAATAGGACCTAAAAGAGAACCAGTTAGGTAATATACCCCATTCACACCAACACTCCCCTTAAATTTAGGGAGGAAAAATAAAAGAGAAAAAGACTTAAATATGGGTCTCAACAACAAGGTCTAAAGAGGTACCCTTGTATAATCAATATGATGAAGGAAGGAGGACTCAAAATGACCCATAAGGACATCATCCTTCATCTCAAGTATTAAAGAGTCTCTCACGAGCGAAGAAAAAGAGAATTTATAGGAAAAGACTCCTCCCAAAAAGAGAGGAAACAAGAGAAAAAATAAGAAGCCTCCTAAAAAAGTTGTCCCTAAAATATGAGGAAAATGAAGATGAAAATGAAGAACTCCACTAAAACATGAAGAAGTTACAAACAACTACCAAAGAACAACTATTATACTTGTTGGGAAAAGGTGTCTCAATCTTGCATTCCTAACATTCATATTTATTAATTTGTTTGCACATGTTATTTTATCTTTATTGCTATTTTATCCTCACATGAGGAAGTAGGCATCCCACTTTGATGTGGCATGCTTATCCAAGTGTTAGAATCTTGGGAAGTGTGTAAGATGTTGTAAGAGCATCTTGTGTTATAATGGTTTTGTAAGATGGGGGTTACTTATGACAGATTCTTACGACGCATAAGAGAATGTAAGAGGGAGGTTTAATTGGAATCTTGATTAGCATTATGATAGGCTTGGACACTTTTTATGAAACATGTTGTGCATTAGGAATGAAGACAAATTAGGGTACCCAAGTTTGGGTGGTCAAATATGACAATGTATGACATGACATGTTAGGAATATGCTAAAAATAACTTGGAGAACCTTATCCAAGGGAGGTGTTGGGATTTGGGCCCTTGAATTTGGGTGCTCTACTTCCTTTGGACTTGATCATGGTTTTCCAAAATCATCTAGTGATTTCTAATTTGTTCTTCATCTATAAATTGGTGCTTAGAGTTGGAGTTGTGTATGGTTATTTTGTAGGTACTATTATGTTGTTGGAAGTACTCCAGAATTGTATGTTAGTGATACACTTGTAAAGGCTTGATCTGCAAGTGTATTGTAACTATGTTGGGATTACTAAATAATTCATTGGGCTACTTTGGAGTGTGGGGTTTTTCTCAAGATGGAGGATAGTGGTTCAGTAGTTGATCATATGAATGCCTTCAACATGATTATTACCCAGTTGAACTATGTTGGAGTGAAAATGGAGGAAGAGGATCATTGCATGACTTTGTTTTGTTTTTTTCTAGATTCATGGGAACATCTTGTTATGGATATTGGGAGCACTACCACTAAGTTGAAAATGGATGAGTTAGTGGCATCATTAATTTCTAAAGAGATGTGAATAATGAATTCTAAATATTCTAAAGAGGCCCCATCTATTCATGGTAGATAGAAAGAGAAAGGCAAGAAGAAGGATAAGAAGTGATACAAGTCTTGATCTAAATCTCCTGGTAAGTGTAAGGCTAAATGCTAGAACTATAGAAAGCCTGATCATTTCAAAAGAGACTACATAGAGGAGAAAAAGAAGAAAATAGAGATTTTAATGATGAGTACAAGAAGTCCTCTCAAGATGATGGTGATTCCTTTTTGTGGTTTTGGCTACACATGCACTAGAAGGTGTGTGGTTGATAGACTTTGGTGCCTTTTTCCATATCACCTCACATAGGGGTCAGTTTGCAAAATATGAAGAATATGATGGTTGAAAGGTGTTTGGAGATGAGTCTTATCTAAAGATTATTGGTCATGGAAGAGTCCTTATTCAATTCCTTGATGGACAAGTGAAGGGGATCAATGGTTTATTTCATGTCCTTAGTTTGACATATAACCTACTCTCTATAAGTGAACTTAATGATTCAGGTGTGTAGGTTATTTTCTTGAGTGAAGGGTGTCGTCAGGGTAAAAAATTTGGTCTAAAACTAAAACAACAAGATATCAAACCCTAACTAGCACAATAGAGTACAAACTAGCATGAAAATCAAAACAAGAAAGCAAAGCAAACTGATCTCCATGCTACGCTTGGTTGATCTCCATTGCTCTTCTCAATCTTGCATAGGAATGCATGATTTCAAAGGATGATTGTTGGGAGAATGTTCGTTGCTCATTCTAGCAGCATAACGATAATTGAAAGCTCAATTGCATAGAAAATTTAACAGCATGAGGCTACTTGAAAACCAATGCATCAAATAGCTTGGTTGAGGGTTGATTTATAGGAAAGGTTGATTTGAATGAAGGGTTGTGATTGAAAGTTGATTTCAACAATGTGGATGGCTAGGATCGAATAGGGTTTCTCACTCCATGAGGAGTTGTAGTCATGTGACAAGTGTGCAAAGGAGAATAAAGGAGACCTAATTCAAATATTTTATTTGAATTAGTTTAGACTGTGAAGTGTATTGAATGAAAGTTGTAGTATGTGACATGTGTTTGATTGTGATGAAAGGTGAGGGAATAATTCAAATATTTTATTTGAATTATTTGGGACATGTGAAAGGGGAATTAATTAAATAAATGAGATTTATTCAATTAATTGGAAAGTGGGATAAGGACAAAATGTCATATGATGTCTCTAGTAAGGTGTCGACTAGGTGTTGGTCAAGACATGGACAAATTTAAGTGTCTACATTTTGCCCCTGTTTGAGATGATGTTCGAGATGATGAGATTTATGTCGAGTAATATCATTTCAAAGAAGCTAAGTTATGGATAGAGGAAAAGGATAATGGTGTAAAGATAGGATGATGATGCCCCTCGAGAGGATAGGCGGGTTGGACAAACATGAGTAGGCTTTTGAAATGAAATGGATTGGTCAAGGGAGAAGGATAAAGGGAATGGATAGAAGAAATGAATAATGTATTATGTTGTAATAAAGGTGAGCAACCATGAAGTTTGATATAGCACTAGACGTTATGCACCAAGGTATGAGGACCAAGGTGATGATGTGTCTTGTGCACCAGCATAATACAACCTTGTCTAACATATGAGGAAGTAAACTTAGAGCATTACAGTCCTAATGCACAAAAGGTATGATATGACCTTAGATGCAAAGGATAATGCAAAAATCCATTCCAACATACACAAGCTATGAATATTAGTTGGGATGATAAGGATGTGATACAAATGTAAGATAAAATGATACACACAAGCAAGCAAGAAAGCAAGCATGCACAAATGATTCAAAAACAAACAAGGTATTGCCCCTATCAAGCTATAAACCAATGATTAATTGGTGAAGGCGTCTAGTTTTAGGAAATGAAACATGTCGTATAAGATGCCTGATCTAGTTTCGAGGATGCAACATCCTATATAAGACAATTGATTGATTGATTGATACTAGTGTTGTTGGCCATGCGAATCAACACCAGGATTTGATTAATTGATTGATTGACTAAATGATTGATTTGGTTTATGTCAAGATGAGAATCAAGACCATTGATGTAATTGGATAATTTGACATGATTGATTGACTTGATTGGTATGGATAAATGATTGAATTACATTTGGATAATTACTTGGATTGACTTGATTGATTTTGATTTGATGGAATGAATTGATTTGAAGAATTGAATAATGATGATGAATTGAATTGATTGATTTGATTTGATTTGAAGGAGTGATTTGATTGGAATGATTTGGTGATTGATGAATTGAGAATTGATTGAGGAAGTGAATTGATTTGGATTGATTTAGAAGAATTGAATGAGTGAGTGTGATTGATTGGAACTATGATTGGATTTGATTAAAGAATGTGATTTGATTGATGATTGGAAGAATTGATTTGATGGGCTGATTGGAATGAGTTGATTGGATTGATTTGAATTGATTTGATTTGAAGAATGATTTGGAGAATTGATTTGATTGGATTGATTGGAATGATTGGATGAATTGAATTGACTTGAGTGATTTGATTGATTTGATGGATGATTTGATTTGAGGAATTGATTTGGTTGGAATGAATTGGTGGGATTTTGATTGAATTTATTGCTTGGATTTTTGTTTTTGATAGTATAAGGCAAAAAAACTAGGGGCCGAACCCTTACAAAGTAGAACCCAAAAAGGGAAAAAAAGGCTCAGAAGACAAAAAGAGCCAGAACCACCACAGACAGCCTACATATAGCCAATATATAGCAAAAAGAAACTATCAGTAAAAAACCAGCTAACAAAAAGCTTAGAAAGAAGACTAGGAAAGGGTGTCTTCCCAGCCTTTAAAAAGAAACTTAAACATTCTATCAAATTCCTTAGCCCTCTCATCATCAACACCATGAGTGAGGACTTCATGTTCCTACAGCAGAGAGAGATTAGCCATAGCTAGCCTACAAAGCATGCTTGTAATGAATCTACCAAGAGAAAAGACCCTCTTCTCTAGAAAATCTACTCGTTCCTTCAATTGAGTCAAAACATCAGAATGACTACCTTCCTCATTAACTTCCTCCTCCATACCACTTTCAGCATTGTTACAATCTTCCTGAATAAAATCAGGGTCTGCAGGAACCTCAGTGGGAACAAAGTAAACATCCTTCCCATTGTTATCATCAGTACCAGTAGCCTCCACATGAGTAGTAGTAGCTCCCACATCAATACAGTCACCAATGGGAGCATAATTTCTAAACCCTTTATTACCCTCAGTATCAAAGGTCTATGCAGGTATTTCTTGCCCATCAATCTCCTCAACACCACTTGAATCTTCAACAACAACCTCTTGAACATCATCACTCTTGGACTTATCCTCCACCTCTTGAGTAGAGGCTTCAGAATTGCTTTCAGAGTAATCAATCAACTTCAACTTAGGAGTCGGTTTGCCAGCAATACGACCAGACCACCTAACAACAACAAATTTACCCTCTAGTTTGATTTTTTTTGAATTTCTTGAGGGTCCCTCCCTGACCAGTTCTTGTTCATTCTAAAGCCCAGAATCCCCAATATCTTCTTTCAAAAGGTTAGCTTCCACAGCAGAATCAAAGAGACATTTTTTAGATTTCAATTTGGATTTGGTAAGAGGGCTTTCAACATTTTTGACAATAGAAGATTTAGGAGTACCAGAAGTAGGAGCACCTTCGAGAAATAGCTTAGGAGTAGTATGACCAATTTTCACAGAGGCAGTAGAGGTATTAGCAAGAGGTTCAAGACCAGAGGACTGAATAGAAGAAGGAGGGGATAGAGCCAAGTGAAACTGGTATAACCTATGGATAAGCCCTTGATGGAGTGGAATAGGCTTTTCATCAGGCTTTTTAAGAAAAATCTTCGTAACATGTTGAACAGAGCACACAAGAGATGAAAGTAGATAGAAAAGGAAACTAATAGTAGCATTCCTTCTGAAGTGGTTTAACAAAGGAAGGTGATAGTAATAGAACCTGGTGAAATGACCCTCTAGAGTGAAGTACTTCATCACCATATAGCACATATCCACCCATGGTTCAGGAAGCCTGGCTCTCTCAAATCCTCCCTGATAGGGCACCAACTCCTCACCTTCACCAAGGAACGATTTCTAGTTCTAGGCATCCGAAACCCTAGTCTTCTTTTGCAGCTTCGTACCCTTAGTAGATAAACCTGTAGCCATAGCAATTTTATTCTCTAAAACCTCAAAACTGATATTCCCAATTTGAACCTTATGATTTTCCCATGACTGAGCAAATTGAATGGACAAATTTTCATCATGCCTATTCAAACACTCAAGGAATGGAGTGATACCACCTTCTTTACAATAATGCCAGACCAATGCATTATCTTTAAATTCCCTATAGTTATTAGGTTAGGTTCTGATCTTGTCCCCTCCCATAATGAAAAACTAGCAAACCCCGAAGAGCTCAGAGAAGGAAGTAGCAAAAGTTTAAAAATCTCTGACGCAAAGGCTCCTAACAATATTGTGAAGAATTCGAGAGACTTCGATCACAAAGCAATGAATAATAATGAAAAAGGCAATAATGTAAATACGAGAAGAAGTAGGGCAATTATTACACTAATAGTCCAAAGTTTTTATGCAATAATTTCTCATTAACTGCCCATCCTTCACACGCATGCATAGCTATCTAAACTCACTCCAATCACTAGCAAAGTATCTAATCAGTATGACCTGTGTTAAAAGACAAGCCACGTAGGTAAGCCAAGTGAAGTGATGTGTCATCATTATATGGTTACTTACTCTTTTTGAATGATATCCCCAATCTAGTGCGGGATATTATGAAAATGGTGCCAACAACGCTAGTTTTGAAACTGCTATCCAAAATTTGCCAGGATGTCAGCAACAATGTTCCCTTCTCTATAAATATGAGAGAAGGAAATGATAGGAATGGCATGTATAAGAGTTTGAATATCAGACACAATGTCTCTAAGTTTCCATCCACACTCTGAAGCTTTAGTGACAGAATCAATAATAATTTTTGAGTCACCCTAAAGATGAAGTTGGTGAATTCCCAGAGATATAACCAATTTGAGACCCTATCAAAGAGTTGAAGCTTCAGAAAAGTTATTGGTCTGGTTCCCAATTCCTCCAAAATAAGTAGAAATTAAATCTCCTCTATCATTCCTAATAACTCCTCCTCCACTAGCCTTGCCATTTGACTTAGCAACACCATCAAAATTTAGTTTAAGCCACCCTGGGTCTGGGGGAGACCAAATAGTATTTAACCTTTTAAGGCGTTTGGAATCATCAAATGTAGGAATTTGATTCATAATCCCCCAGTTTGAAGCCACAAGGGCCTCATACTGAGTAATAGGTTTATCAGCAGTTTTGATACTGGAATTAGAAACATTATCCAGGAGGGCCTTAGATAAAGAACAAAAAACCTGTGAAGGATTCCTAGCAGTTTCTCTAAAAATTCTATTATTTCTTTCCTTCCAAAGGAACCAAGCAACAAAAGGAATAGTTTGATTCCATAGTTCCACTAACCAAGGATGGGCTAGAGGAGGGATCCAATTAACAATGAGTTCTCTTATTTCCTTATTGTAAACCCATTGTAAGCCAAAATTCAAAAGGACTTTGCTCCAAATATTAGTCACAAATTCACAGTGCAAAACAAGATGAGAGACAAATTCTTCCTCTTTCAAGCACATGACACATCTATTAACCAGTTAAAGACCCCTTCGCTGAAGATTGTCCTAAGTCAATATCTTATTATGAACAGCTGTCCACCAGAAAAAAGTTAACCTTAGGAAGGATTTTGTAATTCCAGACTTTCCTCCAAATGTCACCCATAAGATCCTTCTCAATCAACAAATGGTGAGCCAATTTAACTGAAAAAAACTATTTTTTGTCAGTAGACCAAAAAAGTTGATCATTTCTAGGAAAAAGAGGAATCTGAGTATTAAGAAGCATTTGTTGTATGGAATTAGCTCGGTGATTAAGATTGGGATAATTAGTACAGCATTCCAGTAGATTTTTCCATTTTCTAACACCATGGTCTTGATAAATATAATGACTAACTTTAGTGCCAAAAAATTATTTAGCAAGAGAAACAATAGCTTCATTTCCCATCTGATTAGAGAGAGGTCCATCCCCCAACCAAGGATCTTCGGAAAAATTGATGAGAGATCCATCACCAAGTTTCCATTTCATTCCCTTATTAACAAGACTTCTAGATTTAATCATTTTATTACAGATTACATATCCTTGAGGAAGACCCTCCTAATTGAGAAAAGAATATCTGTCAAAGTCACATAAGTACTTAGCCTTTATAATACCTCCCTAGTCAGTATCCCTTTTTATGAAGTTCCAAATAATCTTAGACAAAAGAGCCTTGTTTATTTTTTGGATGGTTCTGATGTTGAGCCCACCATGAGACTTAGGAAGATAGACTTTGTTCCATTTAACCAGAGAGATTCACTTTTTTTCCTCCATACCAGCCACAAGAAATTTCTCTGGATTTGCTCCAGTTTGTCAGCCAGATATCTAGGCATTTTGAATAATGATAAAAAGTAAGTAGGTATACCCTGAAGAGAAGCCCTTAGAAGCTGCAATTTACCTGCACTGCTTAAAAGTTTGCCTTTCCAGCCCAACAATTTCTTTTGAGTTCTTTCAATGATGTTATGCCAAAAACCAGGAGTAAATTCCTTAGTAGTAAATTCCAAGGATATTAATAATTTTCCTTTGAAGATTCTCTGGAGTATTAAAAAAGAAGACATTGGTTTTTTGAAAATTAATATGCTGACCAGAAGCCATGGTATAATCATTGAGTAAAGATTTCCATCTTGAAGCTTCTAAAACGTAGGAAATGCCGAAAAGAATGGTATCATCCACAAACTGTTGAATGGGCATCGAAGAGAGAGAAGAAGTTGTTTTAATCCCAATTAATTCTTTTGAGGTGATCTTGTTGAGGACTGATCTTCCAAGAGCTTTAGCTAGCATAATAAAAAGGTAGGGGGACAAGGGATCTCCCTGTCTTATTCCTCTTGTGGGAGAAAAGAAACCCTAGGAACCCCATTAACAAGGACAAAGTATTTAGTAGTAGTAACAACTTCCTTGATAAGAAGGGATACCTTATCATTAAACCCAAGATTCTGAATGATTCTAAACAAAAATTGCCATGAGACCCGATCATAAGCCTTAGAAATATCAAGTTTGAGAACCATACCTGGGATGCGACTCTTGTCCATAGAATGAATAGTTTCATGAGTAGTAATCACAGCATTTAAGATCTATCTCCCTAGAACAAATCCCTTTTGTGAGGGAGAGATAATTTTGTCAAGAAGGGGTTGGAATCTAACCACCAAAAGCTTTGTGCAAATTTTATAGATTGTGTTATAGAGGCTAATAGCCCTGAAGTTAGCAAGTATCTCTAGATTAGGCTTCTTAGGAACAAGGGCAATGAAGGTACTATTTAGTTGTTTCAATAATTTCCTAATTTTGAAAAAATCTTTGACAGCAGCAATGACATCATATCCCACTATGTCCCAGAATTCTTGGAAGAAGAAAGGGGGAAAGCCATCTGGGCTCAGAGATTTGAAAGGGCCCATAGAAAAGACCACAGCATGAACCTCCTCCTTAGAGATAGGCTTTAAAATATTAGCATTGTCTTCCTTAGAAATTAGTGAAGGAATCTTATTCAGAAGCTGATTAACAATCTGAGAATTGTCAGCACTCATTACCTATTTAGACAGCAGGTTATGAAAGAAGCTAACAGCATGATCTCCAATCTCCTCATCTTCAGTAATCATTCTAGCATCCTCCAATCTCACTCTAGAAATAGAGTTAGATTTTCTATGCTTTAGAGCAGAGACATGAAAGAAAGCAGTATTAGGATCACCTTCCTTAAGCCATTGCACTCTAGATTTTTGTTTCCAGAATAAATCTTCTTTGTTCATTAAATTCTTCCAATCTCTAATTATATCATTCTCTAATTGCATAGAAGTATCAGAAGTATCTCCTTGAGCAATCTTATATTAAATTTTTTGAAATGTTTTGATTTTTTGGATTTTTGACATGTTATGATTTTTTTTGTTTTTGACATGTTATGATTTTTTTTGGATTTTTGACATGTTATGATTTTTTCGTGTTTTTGACATGTGATTTTTTTGGATTTTTAAAATGTTGTGATTTTTTTGGATTTTTGAAATGTTGTGATTTTTTTAGATTTTTGAATGTTTTGAGACGGCATTGGATGACAATTTTAAATAGCCTTTGTGCTAGATACCAATGACAAGGGAGAAACCAAGTCTAGGTAAGGAGGAAGGTAGGATTGGATGAATGGATGAAAGGGTGGGTGATAGGCAAGGGGATGGATGAATGTATGTGTAAGAGGGCCAGGATGTGATCCCCAAGGACTATGTTACATAGGAAAAACATGACCCATTCTAGTTAGGATTTAACATGACAAAGATTATGACAAGGATGATGATAAGATGGATTGGAAAGGATGAGGTATATCAAGAGATATCTAAAGTATGTTTCAACATTTTGCCCCCATTTCTTTGTCAAGATCAAAAGGAGGAAGGGAGGATGGATGGAATCAATATGATAGGTATGTACATGTGGGTGTAATGGATATGTATAGTAAGATGGTAGGAAATGGTATGGAAAATGATAGATTGGATGAGAGAATGCACCCCCAAGTGTAAGTGACATAGAAGATCAATCTACACATGATGCCTATTTGTCAGGTTTTCATCATGGTACTTATCCAAGGTGCCACCAAGGGTAGTTTTAACCATTGGATGAAGGGATTTCTCTTTACTTTTTTGATTTTTTTTTTTTAAACTTTTGAATGGGATAGGTGGAAATGGATAAGAGGGACTCAAGTATCTAGTGCCATGAAGGGTGATAGTCCCATTAGAGATGAATGTCATTGGATGGACCATGTCAAATGTCATTATGCCTAAGATCTTGGTAAGGGATTGCATGAAAGGGAGATGGATTAAGTGGATAGTGGACTATGATGTGGATTATGGATGGATGAAAGGTTTATCCAAAAGAATGGACCATAGGAAGGTGATGGGTGAAACATGTAGGATAATGGATGAAGGATGGGGAGATGGAGGTATGGAAAGGAACCATGACCAACAACTGCACACACCATGTTAAACATTGAAGTTTTTGATTGGAAGGTGGTGTAGGAAGCAATGGTGATGTTTTCTTAGGAGATGGATGATGCAGTGACTTAGGGATCCATATAGACTTAGTATTTTTATGATTTTTGTTTTTGATGTGGGATGGAGGAATTTGATATTTTTGAATGGAATGGCATTTTTGGATGAAAGAGGATAGTTGGGATTTTTTTGACATGGATGCCTCATTTGACTTGATTGCTTTTTGCTTAGGTACCCATACCATTTTAGTTTTTGACTTTTGTTTTGGAGGTATGGGCTTGGATAGCTTTTTAAATGGATTTGGATTTAATTCTTTGCATTGATGTCCTAAGGCATGAGGGCCTTTAGGATTTTTGGCTTGTAGATAGAAGCATCCAAGTTTCTATTTTTAGATCCCACAGGTTGGGTGGAAGCTCCTTGTTTTGATAGTGTGTGTAGTTGTTGATCATGATTAGGAATGTGAGGGAATGTGTAGATGGATGGATTTGCCATTGGGAGAAGTGGTGGTAAAGTGGATGGAGGGATAGTAGGAGTTGGAAGCAGTGGAAGTAAAGTGGATGGATGGATATTAGGAGTTGCAAGTAGCAGAGGTAAAGTGGATGGTGGAAGGTGTATGGTCGCATGCTTTTGACATTTGTAGGATAATGGAGGTGGAATGGTAACATATGTTTTAGGGGTATGATTGGATTTGTGATGGAAAGTGGTAGATTTAGGAGGCATGGAGGAAGCACCAACATCTTGAGATTGCTTACCATGGGGTGTATATCCAAGGCCATATGTGGAGGGACCTTGACATGGATGGGCTCCAAAATACCTTGTTCATGGAGGCCTAAGCCTTTACCTTGGTAGTTCATGTTTTGGAGTATGTAATGGACTATAGGACTAGGTGTGTTTTGGGAACTAGACTTGAGTTTATCATTTGATGGAAAAGTTAAAGTGGAAGACAATGGTTTTTGTTGTCTTAAGGAAGAACATTCATGAATGAATGTGGATAGACCAAGGGGATATGTTAGAATTGCAACATGGTCAATGGTGGATGTGGAAGGATCATTAGGATCTTGATTATCATTATGTTCACTAAGATCCAAGTTATTGGTTTGATCTTCTCTATTTACTTGGGAGGCATGTGTCTCATCATGACAAGTGGATGTTGGTGTATCATGGGTAGGGCTACATGGAGGAGAATTTTATTTGCTTTTAAGGAATACCATGAAACAGGGTGAATTCTCAAGTAGGTCAACAAGACTTTCATTAGATTGAGCATGTAGGTCTTGGGTGTCTTGCCCATGAATAGTTGTGGGGGTATGAATAGGATCAAGTTGCTCATGGATGGGTTCTTCATCATGAATAATGTCTTGATCATGGAAAAGATACATGTTATGCTAGAAATTGTCCTCTTGTATGGAATGGTACAATTTCCCTCAGTTTAGCTCCTCGCCTTTGGTGTCCTCTTAGCCTCTTTGTTTTTGGCCTTCCCAAAACCCTGATTGGCTTGTGTCAACTTGAAAGATGTTTATTTTCTGAGATAACTATTGGTTGAACCCAGAAAGAGAATTTAGATTATGGGTCCTTGGAACCCCTTAGAAGCAGATCTAGTCAGAAAATGGGGGACTGGACTTGGGCGCTCGCGCCCTATTCCTACCCCATTTTCAAAATTTTGAATCTTGGTGGGGTGTCAGCTCTTGCCGTGCATCTCGAGATTCTGTTTTCAAATTTTCATTTTTGCATGATATCGAGATGTTATTTCAAAATTTGAATTTCCTAAGGTTAGATATTTAAATACATTTGAAAATCATTTTAACACACACAATATTTATGCAAGCTTGATGCCAAAACTTTGCTGAAATTGCCATTGAAGATCAGTGACTTGTTGAATCTTTTGAAAGTTATCCGTGTTGTCATATTTTGCCTAGCCCCAAAATATTCCTATTTCCCTCCTTCTGTCAAAGAAATCTAATCAGAGAAAGCTTAAATCCTTCATTACCCATGCTCTACCTTGTCAAAAATTCCAAAAATCCCGCTTGGAGAATCTTTGGCAAAAACCAAAAAAAACCCAGAAATCTTTTAGATTCAAGTATTTTCCATCATAGGGTTTCTCAGTTTCATGCTTAGTATTTTGTGTATGCATTTTTGAATGTATATTTGCATATACATTCGCCATTGTATGTTTGCATATACAAAGGCAGATACATGAGAGAGATACAAAAGGAAGATGCAAAGATCAGACAGCAAAGGGATATACATTCGCCGTTATATGATTGCATATACAAAGGTGATATGCAAAGTCAATAAACAAGGAAAAGATACAAGGGGCGAGATGCAAAAGTGAATCGGGTGGTATTGTATATGCATATACAAAGGCAACATACAATCGCATATACAATGGAATATGCATTTCAAACATACAAAGCCCGGACCTGAAAGATATTGCATTCTGGTTGATACAGGTAGAGGTGATTGTATGTTTTCCTTGTATGTATGTTTGCATTGTATGTTCGCACATACAAGGGTCATATACAAAGCGATATACAAAGGCCACATGTATATGCCGAGATGAGGTGAATGTTTGCATGTAGGTTTGTATATAGTTTTCCTTTGTATATTTCATGTTGTATATGCGATATACAAAGATTAGATACAACGGTGATATACAAGGCAGACCCAACTGGAAAATCAAATTTGGCAAATTCAGCATTGAGTTCCGTAGTTTGTATGTTGAAGCGCTTGTATATGCCGATATACAAAGAAGAAAGGATACAAGCCAGACTTGTTCTAAAGTTCCAATATGGTTTATAGTCTCTTGAGTTCCACATTGTATGTATGTGCGATTGTATTTCTTATACAATCAATAAACAAAGGGCATATACAAAGGGGTCTTTTGGCAAGACAGTGTCTATCGGTGGCTCATTTTAAAGTCTTTCTGACAGCTGATAAGGCAAGTGAATGTTTAGCAATGGGTCTCAAGCTCAACTCAGTGACCAATCAGGTGATGCCACATGTCAGGGCCAATTCAAAGGGTGATTCAAAAGGGGCCCACTCTTGTATATAGCCATTGTATTGTATATGCAAGTGCATATACAAATGAATATGCAAAGGTGTTTTCAAAGGCCGTTTAAATGTTGAATGAAAGCACACATACAATGAACATTTCGGCAGGACTTTGCATATCGGTGACTCAGCTGGAGGTCGCCCTGACAACCCAATACATAGAAAGTAGTTTGTATATGCAAAGGTAGATTCAAAGGGTCATTCAGATGGCGATTCAAGTTGCATATGAAAAGTGATATATAGATGTAGTTTGACCACCCATATCTCCCTCATTCTGGCAAATTTCAACATGCTTTAAAAGGCAAAAGTGCTTGTTTTTGCCTCCTTTGTCATTTGGCGGGCTTTTGAGGAGGATATTTTTAGTTTCAAAATTTGGATCTAGATTTGCATGCTGGATCGACTGGACGTTTCAGTGACCAATTTGAGATATGCAAATGCAGATATTTGTGGCATTTATGAGGGTAGATCGATGATTCAATAGCTCACATTAAAGATTCAAAATATCTTTTATCTGCCCTAGTTCTAGATCTTTTATTCCAGAACTTCTTGCAAGTGGACATCACTTCAGGGGCAGATATTTTCCTGATATAGCCCATGGGGCGAATTGTTTGTAACTAACTTAGGTCAAATTGTAAATGCTATATATGCATAGAAGTGAGATGTAAACAAGGTTGGAAATTTTTTAGTATTCTATCTTTCTGTTTCCAAACAGAACTTTCCTCTATTGTAACTATGCCTTCTTATTGAATATATGCAAGTTATTTTTACCTCTTTTACTGATTTTTAGTTTAGTGTGAATCTACATATGATTGTCTGTGAACATTTTTGTTCCTCTCAACCATTTTGTTTCTCACCTCTGCTAGAATCATCTGAATCTGTGTATGTCTACTTGTTGTATCTGGTTGTGTTGTGCATTTTCTCAGTTCTGTGAGGGTTCTTTTATTCAACTTGGTGAATCACCCTTACTTTCAAGTTTTTCCAGTTTTATTTTTCATTTAAAAAGTATTCCTTCTTCCTTTTCCTCTACAAATTCAGTAGATTTTAGGTGATAACTAGCTAGGAAGCTGGCCTTCTCCGGAGGTTCTTTCCAAACATAGGTGACCCACAGACCTTGGAAAGATCTCATGTTTCTCTAGATTGTTAAAGTTTTACAATTGTAGCAAGGGTGCAAATCTGAGAGATAACAGTTTTTGGCACGCTCGGTGGGACCTAACAATTATTTTGCTGGTTATGATATGCTACCAACATTATCATTCTTTTAAGAGGCAATTTTCTATATATCTGGTGACTCATATTGGGGAAGAACAAGTAGATCAGTGTTGTCACACATTTTATGAGAAAAATTCAAACTTAGAATTCAAGTTCATTTGATTATTTGCAGCTGTCTCTACCTAGAATACAAAGTAGAGCTGTGGTAAGGACTCCAGTTTCTAAAAGAATACAATCAACCCCACCAAGTTTCAGGCCAGTAGTACCTGTAGTTCCTATACCGGTTCAAGAAAACCTACCTCCAGTTGTTCCAATGGCAAGAAACCCCCCATTTGTGGCTTTTGATGGGGGGAGCCCATTGAATTTGATAGTGCATGACAATATACCCATGGCAACTTTGAAGAGCCTACCCTATTTCACAGGGGAGGATCAAACTACCCCAATTGAGCACATTACAGATGTAGCTTCTCTATGTGGTGTTCATCATGTAACCCAAGAAAATGTAGCCATCAGGCTACTAGCTGCCTCTTTTAAAGGAAAAGATTTACAGTGGTTCAGCAATTTACCAGTGCAAACCATTGGAACTTGGGATGATCTGGGCAATAAGTTAAACAAATAATTTCAAGATAAGTCAGATAACTTATCGTTGGTTGAACAGATGACTACAATAAAGAGAGCTCCCTAGGAGCAAATGATGGATTTCAACTTCCGATTTCAGAAGACATGGGACAAAATTCTTGCCATGGTAAGGCCTCCATCAGAATATGCTTTTCTATATTTTTTGAAAGCTCTAAATAGTGATATTTCAGTAATGATACAATCGTTGGGAGGTACAAGTTTACTTGATGCATATGAAATAGCTATTAGAGTAGAAAACAACCTGATTTAGGATGGGAACATAGCACCTAGACTACCAATGCCCATTTTCCCTGAGATTCAAGCTTCAATGCCTTTGCCAATCCCATCTTTTGCCCCTTTACCTGTTATAGCAGCATTGCCAAGTTCTGCCAATCTTGAGATTGTTGTTTCTAGCTCATCACAAGAGTTAAGAGAGATCAAAATAGCCAACAGAAAATAGAGAATATCTTGCAAACTTTTAGGAATGAGCTAGCAAATATAAAAAAGAAGTAGTCCCAGAACAAACAGCTTTATCAGCCACTCAGTCAAGGGCAAAATCAGCCTTATCAAGGGCAAAATCAACCATACCAAGCTAATAGGCCTCCATATCAAAACAATTACTAGGGGTACCAGGCATAATGTTGTTATATGGAGCCTAATCAAACTCAGAGGTTATATTTACCCCACTTTTATCGGCGCGGTTTCCCCCCAAATTCCTACGGGGTCAAGGGGCAGCGCCCCTTGCGGGGTCCAGGGGCAGTGCCCCTGGCGCATTCCCTGTCGCAATACAGGGCGGGGTCAAGGGGCAGTGCCCCCATGGGGGCTCGGGGGCAATGCTCCTGAAACCTCACATGGTTTTTTATTATTTTATAAAGCATAGGGAGTTATTTTTCATTGACTGACATAAGAAAACCCTATTTTTGTAACTAACAAAAAGCTTGATAAAAAGTGGCTAAGGGTTAGGGTTTTGATATATTGTATTGTAGCATTTTGCAGCGGTATTGAGTTGCAAGGATTGCTGATTGTAATCGGTTTGATTTACTGGATAATAATATTGGACTCTCTATTTGGTGGATGTAGCCCAAGTTTGGGTGAACCACGTTAAAACTTGTCTCTCATTGTTATTATTTCTATGTATTTCCATTTCTCTATTTAATCTTTATTTGCATTCAATTGATATCTTCTACCGGCTGACCCTAACAAGTGGTATCAGAGCGGGTTGTGTTCGATTATCGTCTGCAGGAAAGTCTCACAGTTGAGTGGGAGCAATGGCGGACGAGGGTAAAACAAAGGTTGATAAATTCAATGGGCAGAACTATCAGTTATGGAAGATGCAGATGGAGGATTACCTCTATCAAAAGGATTTATGGAGGCCATTGGAAGGAGTAGCCAAGAAACTGGCAACAATGTCTGATGAGGATTGGAATCTTCTTGACAGAAAGGCACTGGGAACTATTCGGTTGTGCTTGGCACCATTAGTGCCATTCAATATAACGGAAGCGAAGACAACAGATGGTCTAATGAAAGCTTTGGCAAAATTGTATGAAAAACCCTCAGCCTCAAATAAGGTATTTCTCATGAAGCAGTTGTTTAATTTGAAAATGGTTGAAGGTGGATCTATGACAGGTCATTTAAATGAATTTAATACGATTGTCAGTCAATTGACTTCTATAAATGTAAAATTTGATGAAGAAGTTAGAGCTCTCTTGATATTATGTTCATTACTTGAAAGCTGGGATAGTTTGGTAATGGCGGTTAGTAACTCTGTTTCTGGTTCAAATACCCTAAAATTTGATGATGTTGTTGGTGTTATTCTGAGTGAGGAAATTCATAAGAAAAGCTCAAGAGGATCCAAATCAAGCAGTGTTTTGAATGCAGAAAGCAGGGGCAGATCAAAGGAGAGAGGAAAAGGTTCTGGAGGTCATGGGAAGTCATGAGGAAAACCAAAGGACAAAAGATCCCAAACCAGAGGACAGAAGGATTGCTGGTACTGTGGAAAACTAGGTCATCTGAAGAAAGATTGTTGGTCTCGAAAGAACAAAGAAGGAGACAAACAAGAAGGCAATAAGGAAGCAAATGTGGTAAGCGATAAGTCTGAAGATGATGCTTTGATTCTTTCCCTAGATAATGCTGATGATTCATGGGTTTTAGATTCAGGGGCCTCATTTCATGCTACGCCCCATAGCAGTTATTTTCTTGATTATGTCCAAGGGGATTTTGGGCTAGTTTATTTGGGAGATAATGAACCCTGTCAGATTGTTGGAAAGGGAAGAATCAAGATTAAGTTGTAGAATGGAAATCATTGGCTACTACAAGAGGTAAGGCATGTTCCAAGGCTTAGTAGGAATTTAATTTCAGTAGGGCAGCTAACTGAACAAGGTTGCACTATTACATTTACTGATAAAAATTGGAAGGTTTCAAAAGGTGCCTTAGTAGTAGCAAAAGGTGTGAAAGTAGGCACCTTATATCTTTGTACAGGTCATATTGTTCCTTCTACTTTAGCTGTTACAGAGAAAAAACAAATAGGTTCAGGAACAGTTGCTGCAGGTTTACAGGAAGAGACTAGAAAAGTTACTGCAGGTTTTGAGACAACACTGTGGCATAATAGACTTGGGCATATGAGTGAAAAAGGTATGAAGGTACTTCATTCTAAGAAAGTTTTACCAGGTCTGAAATGTATTAATATGGATTTCTGTGAAAGTTGTGTGTATGGAAAACAAAAGAGAGTCAGTTTTCTCAAGGATGGGAAGCAAAAGAAAAATGAAAAGTTGGAGCTTGTGTATACAGATGTATGAGGACCAACTCAGGTATCTTCTCTCGGTGGCTCTTGGTATTATGTTACATTCATAGATGATGCAACTAGGAAGGTTTGGATTTATTTCCTTAGATAGAATTCTGATGTATTTGAAACATTTAAAAAATGGAGAAGCTTGGTTGAGAATGATACAGGTAATAGATTAAAATGTCTCAAATCTAATAATGGCGGTGAGTATTGCAGAAAAGAATTTGAAGATTATTGTTCCTTTAATGGAATTTGTAGGCAGAAAACAGTTCCAGGGACTCCACAGGAAAATGGAGTGGCTGAACGCATGAATAGGACAATAATGGAGCGTGCAAGGACCATGAGATTGCATGCTGGGCTGCCTTTAAACATGTGGGCAGAGGCTGTCAACACTTCTATATATTTAATTAACAGAGGTCCTTCAGTTCCTTTGGGCTGTGGTATTCCAAAGGAAGCATGGACAGGCAAGAAGGTGAGTTATTCTTTTCTGAAAACCTTCGGCTATGAAGCATTTGCACATATAGATTCTGAAAATAGAACCAAGCTAGATGCAAAATCAAAAAGGTGTACCTTTGTTGGATATGGCATTGATGAATTTGGTTATAGGCTTTGGGATTTTGAAAATTAGAAAATTGTGAGAAGTAGGGATGTTATATTCAATGAGAAGGTGTTGTAAAAAGATCAGTTGCAGCAGCATGAGAAGAAAGAAAAGGATTATGTTGTGCTGGACGATACTCCAAATAGTGATGTTCCAGTGGTTCCTCATGCTCTGCAACATCAACCAGAAATACCACAAACTCTAGTGAATGTTAGATGGTCCACAAGGATAAGTAGACCTCCTGAAAGGTTTTCTCCCTCTTTGTATTATATTTTGTTAATAGATGCTAGTGAACCAGAAGGGTATGATGAAGCTATGCAGGTGGATACACAGGTTCAGTGGGAGCTTGCAATGAAAGAAGAAATGGACTCCTTGCTGAAAAATCAGACTTGGGAATTATGTAAGTTACCTGCAGGTAAAAAGGCTCTACCAAATAAATGGGTTTACAGGTTGAAAGAGGAAGATGGAGGTAAGAAAAGATTTAAGGCTAGGTTAGTTGTAAAAGGATTTGCACAGAAAAAGGGCATTGATTTTGATGAGACATTTTCTCCGGTTGTCAAGATGACTTCTATTCGTACTATTTTAAGTATTGTGGCTGCTGAAGATTTACTTTTGGAATAGCTAGATGTTAAAACTACCTTTCTCCATGGTGATTTGGAGGAGGAGATCTATATGGACCGGCCACAAGGATTTGAGGTCAAAGGTAAGGAGAAACTAGTGTGCAGATTGAAGAAGAGTTTGTATGGCCTGAAACAAGCACCTCAGCAATGGTATTTGAAATTTGATAGTTTTATGGCTGAGCAAGGCTACAGCAGGTGTAATTCTGACCATTGTGTTTATTTTAAGAGGTTAGATAATGACAGCTATATTATTTTATGTTTATATGTTGATGACATGCTTGTAGCTGGGTCTAACATGGATCACATCAGAGAGTTAAAACAACAGTTGGCACAATCATTTGATATGAAGGATTTGGGGGCAACAAAACAAATCCTTGGTATGAAAATTTGCAGAGATAGGCAGAACAAAAATTTAACTCTATCTCAGGCTGCTTATGTTGAAAAGGTGTTGCAGAGATTCCACATGGAGAATGCAAAAGCTATCAGCACACCTTTGCCTAGTCATTTGAAATTGACTAAGGACATGTGTCCTAAGACACAAGAGGAGGAAGAGAAAATATCCAAGGTACCATATGCTTCAACTGTAGGCAGTTTAATGTATGCCATGGTATGCACGTGACCAGATATTGCACATGCTATCAGAGTCGTTAGCCAGTATATGAGTCATCCCGGATTAGAGCATTGGAATGCAGTAAAATGGATTCTCAGGTATTTAAGAGGTACATCCAATAAACACTTATGTTTTGGGGGCTCTAATACTGTTTTAGCAGGCTATGTAGACTCAAATTTGGTAGGAGATATTGATACCAGGCGGAGTACTCCAGGTTATGTCTTTACTATAGGAGGAACAGCGGTGAGTTGGATTTCCAAGTTACAAACGGTGGTTGCTTTATCCACCATAGAGGCAGAATATGTAGCTGCAACAGAGGCAAGCAAGGAGATGATATGGCTATAATCTTTCATGAATGAATTAGGCACACAACAGGTTAATAGTTATTTGTTTACAGATAGCCAGAGTGCCATACATCTTGCAAAGAATTCTGCCTTGCATTCAAAGACCAAACATATACAGTTGAGGTATCACTTCATTCGATCGGTGTTAGATGATGGACAGTTACAGTTGGCAAAGATACATACAGATGACAATCCAGCAGATATGTTTACAAAGGCAGTGACAAGGGAGAAGCTGAGCTCCTCTTCAGCTTCGATTGGTCTTCTAGACTGAACACAACCAAAAACAGAACAGCAGAGTCCCGAATGCTTATTTCCAGTGGGAGCTACAGGGTCAGTGGTGTTATGATCAGTCTCCAAGTGGGAGATGATATGGTGTGGAGTCTAATCAGTCTCCAAGTGGGAGATTGTTGTTATATGGAGCCTAATCAGACTCAGAGGTTATATTTACCCCACTTTTATCAGTGTGGTTTCCCCCCAAATTCCTACGGGGTCAAGGGGCAGCACCCCTTGAGGGGTCTAGGGGCAGCGCCCCTGGCGCGTTCCCTGTCACGATATAGGGCAGGGTCAAGGGGTAGCACCCTCGTGGGGGCTCGGGGGCAACGCCCCCGAAACCTCACACGGTTTTTTATTATTTTATAAAACACCGGGAGTTATTTTTCATTGACCGACATAAGAAAACCCTATTTTTGTAACCGACAAAAAGCTTGATAAAAAGCAGCTAAGGGTTAGGGTTTTGATATATTGTATTGTAGCATTTTACAGCGGTATTGAGTTGCAGGGATTGTTGATTGTAATCGGTTTGATTTACTGGATAATAATATTGGACTCTCTATTTGGTGGATGTAGCCCGAGTTTGGGTGAACCACGTTAAAACTTGTCTCTCGTTGTTATTATTTCTGTGTATTTCCATTTCTCTGTTTAATCTTTATTTGCATTCAATTGATATCTTCTGCCAGCTAACCCTAACACAGAATGTTAACTAGAGGCCTTTTCAGCCTTACAATCCTATACCCATTAATGTAGTTAAGGACCTTGTCCCTGTTCAGAATAACCTTGCGACCGAATATGAATGGTGTTATCCATGTAATCAGCCACATAATCAGGCAACCTATTCAAATGGAGTGATACATCAGGCTCTAATGGTGCAAAATGTTGCAATTTCATAGCCAAACACACCTAATGATGGGGTTGTACAGTAGCAAGAGTAGCCACAGAATGATACTTCCTTCCTAAATTGGTGGGGAGATGAGTTCTGTGGCATAAACAAAGATGATACTTCAGTTGCAGCAAATACGAGAGCTAAAAAGAGGGGTTATGAGATAGATCAAGCAACAAATAAAGGAAAAGGAGTTGTTGATCCTTCTACATCCCAAATTCCCCATATTTTGCAAAGGAATGCTCAAGTGATTGCCAGGGAGCAGCCTCATTTGCAGGCTGATATTGCTACTACAAAGTCACACCAAAAGGTAAATGTTACTCCACCTTTTAATATCATTGAAAATATGAAGAAGATGAATGTGACAATGTCTATGTGGGATTCCTTAGCTATCTCGGGTCAAAAGGACATGTTACAATCTACCTTGTCTAATTTAAAAGTGTCAAATGATGCAACTGTTGACCCAACTAGGGCTGTCCTTATCAATTCATCCCAGGACAACAGTAAGCAGCCAATTAAGAGTGCTAAGCCACTTCCATTTTTTGTGTCTTTAATAATTGGAGACAAGTTAGTACACAACTGCATGGTGGATAGTGGTGCAAGTAGTTCTATAATGTCGAAACAGATTGTAAACCAATTAGGATTGAAATACCAACCCCTTGAGAAGGGTGTGCTTCAGCTAGATGGCATAGTTGTTAAGACTGTAGGTGTGATGAAAGATCTAGGTCTCACTCTCCATACCTGTCCAAATGTGTCCATCTCCCTAGAGGTGTTCATCATAGACTTACCTCTTCATTTTGCTATGTGTTTGTCAAGAGAATTCACAACCAAGATAGGAGGATATTTATCCTCAGACTAGTCCCACATGTTCTTTAGGACCCGATATGGCACAAAAGTGACTATAAAATCTGAATTGCTTGCCAAATATCACATAGAGCCTTACGTCCCAAGTCTTGTTAATGCAAATTGCATTATTTCTAATGATCCTGAGCTTGTTGCTGCTCAAGAACTGCAAGCTGAAAGTATACTTGAAGTGTTGTTAAAGGAGTGGGCCTTAGAAAATATCATAGATGATCCTGAAGAACACATCCAAGAAACTGGTATGGGGGTTTACATACTACATGAGCCTAAAATAGCAATTCTAAACCTTGTAAAGAATGCAGAACAACAAATAGAACAGCAAGATGAGGTATGGAAAATGTACTTTGATGGCTCTAGGAATAGGAATGGATGTAGTGGTGGTGCAATGCTTGTGTCTCCACAAGATGACAGATATTATTCTGCTTTCCATTTTACTTTTTTGTGTACAAATAACACTGCTGAGTATGAAGGGTTGATTCAAGGTTTGCTGTGGGCAAGGAAGAGAAAAATTGGTTGTTTGCAAGTGTATGGGGATAGTGAACTTATTGTAAATCAAGTGAGGGGATTGCATATTACAAAGAATGATGTTTTGAAATTCTATAAACATAGAGTATGGGATATGATTGAGGAGTTTGACGCTTTCAATCTAATCTCTATTCCAAGAAATCAGAACTATCATGCAGATAGGTTAGCTGTGATTGGGGCTCAGTTTGATATCCCCAGTGATATTCAAAGATAAAAGGTACAACCTCATGTGAAAATAGTTGATAGGCCCTCTATCCCTGACAATAACATTCATTGGCAGGTTTTTGAGAGTGATGAATAGATTCTGTGTTTCCTGTTAGAAGAGGATGAGTTTTCTGTGATAAATTAGAACAAACTCAAACAACAATATGATGATGATCAAGTTATTCAGCTAAGGACTAATAAGCTGCCCAGAGGATTGGTAACCTTGGAATCCATTTTTGGTACTGATGATCAGCATAAAAAGAGATAAATCAGCATGCAGGTCAAAGAGGAACATTACGAGGAGCTAGAATTTTTTAAAGGTAAGCTTCTCAAAATTGGTAAAATCTATTCGCTTGAGGATAGGAAAGCTTTCATTGCTCTTTGTCAAGAATTTGAGGATATGTTCACTTGGGAATACTCAAACTTAAGGAAGTTTGACCCTCATATTGCCCAGCATACTATAGAGTTAGAGCCAGGTGCAAAACCTATAAGACAGAAACAAAGACCTTTAAATCCAAAACTTGAGCCTCTGATGATTAAGGAATTAACCAAGGTAATCGAGGGAAATATCATTTTTCCGATCAAGCATACTTCTTGGGTCTCGAATCTTGTTCCTATGAGGAAGAAGAATGGAGAGATTAGGCTATGCATTGATTTGAGAGACCTTAATAGAGCCTCCCTGAAGGACCACTACCCGCTACCCTCAATGGAGGAAATTCTACAAGTAGTGGCTAGTTCAGAAAGATACTCCTTACTTGATGGATATTCTGGTTATAATCAAGTGTTAGTTAAGGAGGAAGATTAGTTTAAAATTACTTTTACTACCAAATGGGGCACCATGGCCTACAAAAGGATGCCTTTTGGTCTGTCAAATGCTGGCACTACTTTTTAGAGAGCCATGGATATGGCTTTTAAAGGTTTGCTTTATAAATTGGTACTTGTATACCTTGACAACATCACCATTTTCTCTAAAGATGCAGCTAAACATTTATTCTATTTGAGGCAAGTATTTGAGAGATGTAAAGAGTTTGGGATATCTCTCAATCCCAAGAAATGCATTTTTTCTCTACAAGAAGGCAAGCTTTTAGGACACGTTGTGTCAAAAGAGGGAGTTACCATTGATACAAAAAGAGTAAGAGCTATTTTAGAGCTACCTTTACCCAGTCACAAGAAAGGACTGCAATGTTTTATTGGCAGGATTAATTTTCTACGAAGATTTATACCTGGCATTGCAAATTTATTGAAGCCTTTGACCTCTATGTTAAAGAAAAATACAATTTTTAGTTGGACAGAAGAGGCCAAACTTAGCTTTGAGTCCATAAAAGAAGCGTTATCAGCTGCACCAACTCTGGTAAATCACAATTTCTCAAAATATTTTATTTTGTATGCTTATGGTGGTCTGGATACCATTTCTACAATTCTGGTATAGCAGCAAAGTGAAGGCTTTGAGTAGCCAATCACTTTCTTTAGTCAAGGACTGGAGGAGTATGAACAACATTATAGTTTCTTTGAAAAGCATGTCCTTGTAGTGGTAAGAAGTCTCAAGAAGTTTAGGCATCTTATTTCTAACAATAAGGTACATTTGATGGTTGCTCACCCTAGTGTGAAAGAGTTTCTGTTAGGAAAGGATGTTAATGAGAAAAGAGCTAGTTGGATTACCAAAGTCATGGAATATGATGTAGGCATCAAGATAACCAAGCTCATTAGAGGTAGAGGACTTAGTGAACAACTTGCTACTAGTTCTAAAAATGAAACAGAGAAAGAAGAGAAGGTGCTTCTGACCATTGAAGATGAATATCAGGATAATACAACAGCAGTTGGAACAGGTTGGGTTAATGACATGACCCATTTTTTGCAAACCGGTGAATGTCCAGTAGGTTTAGATAGAACCAAGAGAAGATATTTTAGACTGTAGTCTATTCCATATGTTTTAATAAATGATATCCTTTTTAGAAAAGATTTTAATGGTGTGTTGTTAAGATGCATTGACAATAATCAAACTGACAAGGTGCTGCATGAGTTTCATGATGGAACAACAGGGGGTCATTTTGCCCCAAGGACTACTGCTTGGAAAATAATGAGAGCTGGATATTACTAGCCCAGCTTATTCAAGGATGCTTATGCATGGGCCAGAAAATGTAAAAAATGTGCCATTTTTGCAGGCAAAGAAAGGCTGCCAGCTTTACCTCTGCAGCCAATTCAAATAGAATAGCCCTTCATGTTATGGGGCATTGATTTTATAGGTCCCATTAACCCACCATCAAGTGCAGGCCACAGGTGGATACTTACAACAATAGACTATTTCACAAGGTGGATTGAAGCAGTAGCTTTAAAGGAATCCAATGAGAATGTCGTTATGAACTTCTATTATGATTTGGTATCTAGGTTTGGGGTACCTGAGTCAATTATCTCAGGTCCCGAGACCTGGAAAAGGCTTTTGAGCTATTCCAGCTCGCTCTTCAGCAGATCCATTCAAAAATATTCAAACTTATAAGGCTGATACTCCACCTTTAGTAAATTTTGATAAGTTTGAAGAAGTAGAAAATGCTAGGGGAATTGATGCAATGCGATCATGGATCACCAACTATATGTCTACTAATCCAGATGCAGATGAAAAAGAAGTAATTAAGCAAGCGCTTAATTCCATGACTGGAATAGCCAGACTAGTTTGGGATAAGCTGGACAATGAATTTAGAGAAACATTGCTGGACAGTGGTACAGATCAGGTGTGTGCCCAACTAGCAAGAATGTTTGTAGGAAAGAGAGATGTCTTTGAACAACTTTCCTATAGAAAATTTATTACAGATTATATGATAAGGTTATTCCATTAATGGTCAACCCCAGAAATCCACAAGAAAGAGGTTTAGAAGGTCTGTCTACTATATGGAGTTCTTCAAGTAACACTGCCAAGCTAACAGCCCCAAAGATAGTCAGGCATAAAGATATACAAATGCCAGAAGAATGGGCTATGGAATTATGGGAACAAGATAACGTTACTGAGGTTGAACAAGAGAAAAATCCCCAGTTGAGAGGAATCTCTCTGGAAGAAATAGATGATCAGGCTGTGATAAAGTTTGGAAGTACTGAGACTAGAATTCCTAAGTCTGTCCAGTATAGTAGTCCTAACACTAGGTTGAGTCGCCCGGTGCAGAAGTTAACTACTTCTTCCAAAGATTTATACCGTGATGTACCATTTAACTATAATGAGCCTGTTCCATCTGTTTTGCCAAGACCATCTAGTGTACGGTTACAACCCTCTCAGGGTTTTGAAAATTTATTTCGTATTCCTGTTACTGCAACCCAGCCATCTTTTAGGATTGACAGCTAACCCATTATGCTGGCAGACAGACAGAAATATTCTGAGGTGATCAAGGTGAGACTCCATAGTTTGGCTAAAAACAAGGATATCATCAATATATGGTTGAATGAATTTGGCATGAGGCCGGAACCTTTGTTGGATTGAGGATAACCGACTAGGCCGTGAAGAATGGAATCTATTTGAACACTTCATCAAATTATTACCCACGGGGTAATGGTTTGGCTAAATCCACAAATAAGAATCTCATAAGGATTATTAAAAGATCAATGGAGGACAACCAAAGAACCTGGCACACCAATATGAAATCTGCCTTATGGGTAGATAGAATAACACCCAAGAGGTCTATTAGAAACTCCCCATATATGTTAGTTTATGGAAAAGAGGCAAGATTGCCTGTATTTGTAGAGATACCGACACTGGATATCATGAATCAACTCGAGATGTTTGAAGAAGAAGACCCCATGGCTGTCAGATATGCTCAACTTATGGAGCTTGAAGAGATCAGAGATAAAGCTATGAAAGCTATGGAGTATCATCAGCTTCAGACAAAAAGAGTTTTTGATAAAAGAGCCACTCCCAGAATTTTTAGGGAGGGTGATATGGTACTCAAATGGGATGAGTTGAAAAGAAGGCTAGGGAAGCACTCCAAGTTTGACAGCATGTGGAGTGGCCCATTTATCATTATTGAATGCAAGGAGCACAATGCATTTTAGTTATCAAACATGGATGGAGAGAATTTGCCTATCCTAGTCAATGGGATACACCTGAAGAGGTGTTTTGGGGTATGATTTGCCTTGAAAATCAGTAGATTAGGTTTCTTTCTTTCAATAAGTGTTGTTGCACAATAGTGTAGATCCCTTTTTATTTCCCTATGTGTTGTCTAGCACAGTTAGAGGAGTTGCTTTCAGTTTTTTTTTATTTTGTTTTGGTCTTCCAGTGTTCTTCATTGCTAATATGCTAAGTTACTAAGGTCAGGATTGAGTTTCAAAGATATTTTTAAGTATCTGTATGACCCTGTGCCCAATGGATAGGGTCTAGGCACTAAATCTGTTGTTTAGCAGGCTAACATCCCCGAGAGGTCGCCAAAGCTGTTGTCATATTTTGCCTAGCCCCAAAATATTCCTGTTTCCCTCCTATCAAAGAAATCTGATTAGAGAAAGCTTAAATCCTTCATTACCCATGCTCTTCCTTGTCAAAAATCCCAAAAATCTCGCCTGGAGAATCTTTGCCAAAAACCCAGAAAAACCCAAAAATCTTTTAGCTTCAAGTATTTTCCATCGTAGGGTTTCTTAGTTTCATGCTTAGTATTTTGTGTATGCATTTTTTTATGTATATTTGCATATACATTCGCCATTGTATGTTTGCATATACAAAGACACATACATGAGAGAGTTACAAAAGGAAGATGCAAAGATCAGACAACAAAGGGATATACATTCATCATTGTATGTTTGCATATACAAAGGCGATATGCAAAGTTAATGAACAAGGAAAAGATACAAGGGGTGGGATGCAAAAGTGAATCAGGCGGTATTGTATATGCATATACAAAGGCAACATACAATCTCATATATAATGGAATATGCATTTCAAACATACAAACCCTAGACTTGAAAGATATTGCATTCTGGTTGATACAGGTAGAGGTGATTGTATGTTTTCCTTGTATGTATGTTTGCATTGTATGTTCGCACATACAAGGGTCATATACAAAGCGATATACAAAGGCCACATGTATATGCCAAGATGAGGTGAATGTTTGCATGCAGGTTTGTATACAGTTTTCCTTTGTATATTTCGCATTGTATATGCAATATACAAAGGTTAGATACAACGGCGATATACAAGGCGGACCCAACTGGAAAATCAAATTTGGCAAATTCAGTGTTGAGTTCCACAGTTTGTATGTTGAAGCACTTGTATATGCCGATATACAAAGAAGAAAGGATACAAGCCGCACCTGTTCTAAAGTTCCAATATGGTTGATAGTCTCCTGAGTTCCACATTGTATGTATGTGCGATTGTATTTCTTATACAATCGATAAACAAAGGGCATATACAAAGGGGTATTTCGGCAAGACAGTGTCTATCGGTGGCTCATTTTAAAGTATTTCTGACAGCCGATAAGGTAGGTAAATGTTCAGCGATGGGTCTCAAGCTCAACTCAGCAACCAATCAGGGGATGCCACGTGTCAGGGCCAATTCAAAAGGAGCCCACTCTTGTATATAGCCATTGTATTGTATATGCAAGTGTATATACAAAGGCATTTTCAAAGGCCGTTTAAATTCTGAATGCAAGCACACATACAATGAACATTTTAGCAAGACTTTGCATATCGGTGACTCAACTGGAGGTTGCCCTGACAACCTGATACATACAAAGCAGTTTGTATATGCAAAAGCAACTTCAAAGGGTCATTCAGATGGTGATTCAAGTCGCATATGCAAAGCGATATACATGTGCAGTTTGACCGCAACTTTGACTGCCCATATCTCCCTCATTCTGGCAAATTTCAACATGCTTCAAAAGGCAAAAGTGCTTGTTTTTGCCTCCTCTATCATTTGGAGGGATTTTGAGGAGGATATTTTCACTTTCAAATTTTGGATTTGGATTTCCATGCTGGATCGATTGGACATCTCAGCGACCAATTTGAGATATGCAGATGCATATATTTGTGGTATTTATGAGGGCAGATCGATGATTCAGCATCTCACATTAAAGATTCAAAATATCTTCTATCTGCCCCAGTTCCAGATCTTTTATTCCATAACTTCTTGTAGGTGGACATCTCTTCAGGGGCAGATATTTTCCTGATATAGCCCATCGGGCAAATTGTTTGTAACCAACTTCGGTCAAATTGTAAATGCTATATATGCATAGAAGTGAGATGTAAACAAGGTTGGAAATTTTTTAGCATTTTGTCTTTCTATTTCCAAATAGAACTTTCCTCTATTGTAACAATCTGAATTTGCTATCATGGAGACAATGGATGGAGATTAGGAATCAAGATCTTGAGACTATCTTTCTTTTCCTAAGATTTGTACACCTTTTGCATGATCAGGAGAAGGGTTGAAACCTCCAACATCGAGCTTGGAGATCCTTCACGGACATTGCTAATTCACTTTCTTGTTCATGCAAGTCTTCATTGCTTTCATCTCCTTGAGGTGAAGTTGTATTTGTTCATTGAATTGAATCAAGTTGTTGATCTTCCCTTGATTGAGACATCTAGGGTTTGATATTTATGCATACACTTTGTTAGGTTTGTACACACTTCTCTAAATCTTTAGCTCTGGCTATTGTTGAGGTAGGAATACTAAAAATGGGGCTTGACTGAGGCAAGCTCCTATATAGCTGCAACATATTTCTCCTCCTTTTGTAGGTACAGATTGTGTTTGACATGATACAGTGGAAAGGAGTGACAGAAAGATGAATATTGTGAATACAGTCATCACTGAATTTTGGAGTTCTAGATCCCGACACTTTCAAGACTAATGAGAGGGCACCCTAGTCCAACTAGGGAAATTCTCTGAGATCTGGGAGCTACTGGAGGTTACCGAATAGCTAATGTAGAAGGTTTTTAAAGACAGAAAGTTACAGGACTAATGAGCAGGTGCCCTAGTCTAGTTAGACCTCAATTTTTGGGTGTATGACCTCTAAACTTTATTCTCCGCATTTTTGTGATCTATTTTGTTGCTTCATCTCTGAATTCAGTCAATTGTTGTTGCAAGGTGTAATTAGGGTTTGGTTAATTAGTGAATAAGAAAACTTAATAAAACCTTAGTTTAGACACTTGATTAGACCTAATAAGCATTAAAGAATGTACAAATAATCTATAACTTGATCCCAAGCTTGGTTCTTGTCTTTGCAATGTTTAGTTAGTGAAGAAATAGGACTTAATCTTGTTTAAGGAAACCTACTTTTTCATCCTAAACAAATGTTATGGATGGGTTGAATGAAAGTGATTTGATCATGATTAGAATGAGGGCTTGATGTTTCCACATGCTTAGGATTATACCCTTGACATACCTCTTGATTTTCTTGAATGGAAGTTGAAGGGGATGACTCTTGGATAGGCTTGGCATGTTCTAGATGGTCAACAACATGAGGGCATGATGGAGGTTGACTTGAGCTCATGGGGGGAGACTCTTGAATAGGTTCAAGGTGTTGTGGACCATATGATGGATTGGTAATGGTATTAGAGGATTCTTCTGCAAGCTCAAGGATAGGTGTTTGACATGGAGATGGTTGATTCATTGCTAGTAACCCTTGGATCACATCCTGTGTAGGTGTAGGGCTGGATTTGGGTAACTCCATAGGTTTACTTTTGTAATGTTTAAACTTAGCGCATGGAGTGGATGGAGGATTACGTGATGGTAAGGGTAATAAACAGTTTGATGGGTTAGAAAGTGGACGAACCAATGGATTAAGACTAGGACATGGTGGCTTTAGGATAGGCATGCGATTGGATGGTGGTATAATATACTTATAGGGTGCATGAAATAGAATGGTGTTCCCCTTGTCAATAGTGGCATGAGAACATGAAGGCATTTGGACTTGTTGCAAAGGTGGACTTGGGATCACATGTGCTTGTTGTGGAATAAATTTATAGGTTGATGTGGCATTGACATGGAAAGAAGTTGGATCTATTGATGTGGCATTGACTTGATAGGTGGATGAATTAGTTTGGTATGAAGTGGAGGGGGGTGACCCATAGGATTGAGGTGTAATGTGTTGATGTTGTGGTTGAGGTTGTGTTGGTTGGATTTGACAAGTGGCTATGAATTGTTGGGCTTGGGCTAGGAGGTGTTGGATTTGGGGTGATTGGATTTGTTAAAATTTTTGAAAGATGGCTTGAATTCTTTGTATGGTTTGTTGGTTGAAGGGTTAGGGTACTTGGTGAAGTGTTTGGATGAGGTCTTGTAGTTCGGGTGCTAGGACCTTGTTTTCGAATGTTGGTGATGAGAGCCAATTATGTTCTATTTTATGCCACATTTTAGCCTATTTCATACACCTTCATACCCATTCCCACATTCTATTTCCTTTCCATATCAAACCGTTTTACCATTTTATGTTGCATATGATTTAATATATATAAGTAATATTTAATTTAGTTTTTAGATGAAATATATGAATAATGAATATTGGATTGTATTTACTAATCTTTGCTTCTATTATGTTAAGGAAATAAATCTTGCAACATTATGATTTAAGGATGCATATCTTCCTGTCACTTTCTAGTTAGGAACCTTCTTCACAAAAGTATGGTTTGTGCCTACAATTGTAGTATCCTTCATCTCGTGGATGACATTAGCCTTCGTGGTGGCAACGATTACCTCTTCAGTGCTGACTGTGCATTGTTTCATCCAACGATAGCCTTCCTTTAGCCATTTCTTTATGGTATGTCCATCCCATTCTATGCATTAATTCACACATGCTTATCAAATTGGCAACATTCTTGCTATTGTCACATCTATCATGATTATTCTACACCATCAATCAGAACTAAATAAGGAAGCAAAACCCGTGGAACTAAATAAGGAGGAGCTGTGAGAAGATTATACGTTTCTAGTTCATAATTTGTTTTTAGTTATTAAAAATTGTTTTAGATATGTGGCTAGCAATCCACATTTTGTTTCTTCTAGTTTGCTAGCCATAGGCCAAAACAAACTATCTATTCTTGTGCATAAGCTATGTATATTTAAGTAGTGCAAGTAGACTTTTAAGAGGACGATTTTTTTTTTGTACTATCTCTAAGAAATAAAATATCATTCTATTGATCAGTCTAACGTAGAAAGGCATTTTCTTTCCACTCGCCTTGTGAACCAGAGGAAGGGCCCACTCTTGGAATTCTCGGTGAGGTTGTTGTGTGTTTGAATTAGTTAGAATTTATATTTTGCATGATTTGTTTTATGTTGAATGTATTTCGCAACGTGTGATCTGTTTATGATTTGATTCCTTTTAAGATCGAAAAGCTTTAATATTTGGCTTATGTGGTTGATTCATTGTTAAACATATATTTGTAATTGGTGTGATTAATTTCTTATTGGATGCAATCACTATCTGAAGTGCAAAAAGTTCAACTATTTTAGCAGTTTATTTACCGTTTAATTATATAGACTATTTTACTCTGTATTCTATTCTATGAACTTCCTGTCGCAATAGAAAATAAAAGCCAACTTAAATATTTTCTAGAGTGTTAGTTGAATTCATCCCCACTTAATTCATTTCTTTCAGCCCTTAGGTATACTACCACAACACCTTTCATAAGTTTATGATCCCTAGATTGACACTTAGACCGAGCTGAATCCAGATTACTCTTTACCCTAGTTTTGGCCTATCAGTTAGCATGGTGTCACACATGTGTTTAAGTCTTTGCATTTTGTTTTGTTCCTCAAGGTATGTCACATATTTCATGTCATCATTAGAAGTAGGAGGAGGGGCCCCTCAAAGTATGAGCTTTGGTCTTGGATTGTTCTCAACATTAGGATTAGGGAGAGGGCCTCCTTGAATTATGACCTTGGGCTTAGGTTTTGTATCATTGTTTGAACTAGAGGGGTGGCCTCCTCTAAGTATAAGCTTGGGCTTGTGATTAGGATTGGGCTTGCTTAGGATTAGGACCATTTTGACTAGTGTTGATTAGGACTAGGGTGATGATGATGTGGAGTGATTAGGATAGAGTGATTGGATGACTTGGAGTGAATGTGTTGGAAAGAATGGTTAGAATGACTTGTTTATGTGTTTGTGTTTATAGCTTGATTTGGCAATTTGCAAAAAAAATGATTACACATGTACACAGATGAATCACTCACACAAGACACATAAGCAAGTTTGACTTTTAAAATTTGAAGAATGTGATGATTAAGCAAGCAAATGAAGAAGACACATCAATAAGCCTATGACTAGTTAGGTAGGTATGGCCAATTAGGTCCTACTCTAGGATGCACAAGTTGATTAAGGATGTCCCCAATATACACAAGCTATGGGGAGCCCAATTATGTGAAATGAAAGCAAAATAGTGCCACATAGCTGAGAGAAAGGGGTAACCCACCCTTCACCTTCACTTCCCAAATGTATAAAGTTCTTTGGGGCTTAGCCAAGAGTGACAAGATTTCAACTTCTAAAGAGGGTGTCTTTTGATTCACACCTCACTTTTTATACTCCATCAGAACACTAGAGTTGAGGTTGTCCCTTGGAGTGGTTTGTCTCCAAGCAGGCCTCCTAGGAAGGGTATGACAAAAGCAAACCAAGTGAGGTGTTTTTGATCTCCAAGATCACCTTGTAGTGTGAGGAGAGAGCATACACATGTGCACTTGATTCACACTCCCACTTGTTAATTATCCCTTTAATAAATTCAAATGTATAGTGTGAAAATGAATGGATGAGAGGTGTTTTTTATTCTCAAGGTCACACAAAGCACATGAGAAGAGCATACACACCCCTAACCTCACTCAAATTCACCAAGCAATGAAGACACTTGTTCTTTTTATCCCCAAGTCAAAATGTGTGAATGGAAGACAATGGTTCGTTTTATGCCCAATTTCAATGTGTGAATGAAGACAAGATATTCTTTTTATGCGCAAATTGAAGTATGAGACAAGAAAGACTAATAAGAAATGAAAGATTAGAATGAATGTACCTAGAAATTTCACTTCCAATCTGCTGCATATGACTTATACCAATGCTGCTACAACTCTATATTGATCACCTACAAGCCACCAAAACTGTGAAAGAACAAGTAAACTTGCACATGGAAGCGTTATGATGAAAAATAGAAATATGGAAAATATCTGGTGTAAATGAACAGATACAGAAAAATGAATGGCATGAACAGAAAATAGATGAAATTCTAAGCACTTTTTAAAAATATTTGCAAAAATTGGATAAATTTTGCAAAAGTTATGCTCGTTTGAAGTTTGAAATGAACGTTGACTTTGACTGAGACAAATCCTGATAAATGACATAGTCACCTAACAAAATCTGCACAATTGTGTTGTTGACTAAATTAGATTTCCAATGAGTCCTTGTTCAAGAAATTTCAATATCATATGCCCAAGTTATGATGAAAAGAAAAAATGCCCTATTAAGGCATGCAGGAGGAGCAAGGAAACTCTGGTGGTTAAGCCCTAACTGTTGGTGGTTAGTGACAAAGTTGGTCACATGCGCGGTTGCAATTATTTGGTAGTTTAATGTCTAAGGGTTTAGATGGGTGGAGCCCTTGGTCATCCATATGATCAGGGTCGCCCATGGTGCAAAAAAGAGAAAGGGAGGGCGCTAGGGCTAGCCCCTCCCTATGTGAATAAAACTAAAGACTAAAAGAATTAAGAGCCAAAGCCAATAGCCAATAGTGGCTAGGGCTTTAGCTACAGGTGACCACTAGGAGATGACTGAGGGTTAGGGCTAGTGATAGTGACTAAGGCCAAAGTCTGTGACAGATGTTTTTGCAGAGTGTGATTTAGGGTTCTATGGCAAGGTTGAGTAAAGGGGTGGCAACAGTTATCCCATTGGTGGCAGCCTAAGGTTGTTCGGAAGCAGAAGCTAAGTAGAGGTCGCCCAAAGGTGGTGACCTTGGTGGAAGGTTTGATTGATAGCGACTACAGCCTCGGAGCAAAGGTCGACCACGGGTAGAGTTAGGGCTGCATCTAGGATTTTGACGGTGGAAGTTGAGTAAAGGGGATAATAGAAGAGGCAGAGCGGTGGCACAGGCGGTACCACCTAGAACCTAGGGCTAGATAATGGCGAAGGATAGATTTAGCAGGTAGTTAGGATTTGAAACAGAGGTAAGATTTAGATTTTTTAAACAGTCGACCTGCAACAAAACTTAACCTGCAATCGAAATATTAGCCTAAAAAATCATAAAGATAAACCAAAAACTTTGACCAAGGTCACTGTGCAGCTGTTGTATGGATCCATGTGGATCCATATGGTACGGCCCTACCATAGGGGCCAAACTAAAAAAAAATCAATTTTTTTTCCGATAGCAAAATGTATCAAATTTTATGTTATTTTTTGCCTGCGAGGCCTCTTGGATGCAACAGTGAAGTCCGTTTTAGGCCTGGAGGTCACTTGCAAAAACTAACTTTCATAAATTGACAAAAAACGTTAGATTTGCAAGCTTCACATCAGGTTCACCATTTGTCATCAGGGTAAAAAATTAGGTTTGAAACTAAAACAACAAGATATCAAACCCTAACTAGCACAATAGAGTACAAACTAGCATGAAAATCAAAACAAGAAAGCAAAGCAAACTGATCTCCATGCTATGCTCGGTTTATCTCCATTGTACTTCTCAATCTTGCATAGGAATGCATGATTTCGAAGGATGATTGTTGGGAGAATGTTGGTTGCTCATTCCAGCAACATAATGATACTTGAAAGCTCAATTGCATAGAAAATTTGATAGCATGAGGCTACTTGAAAACCAATGCATCAAATGGCTTGGTTGAGGGTTGATTTATAGGAAAGGCTGATTTGAATGAAGGGCTGTGATTGAAATTTAATTTCAACGATGTCGACGGCTAGGGTTTCTCACTCCATGAGGAGTTGTAGTCATGTGAGAAGTGTGCAATAGAGAATAAAGGAGACCTAATTCAAATATTTTATTTGAATTAGTTTAGACATGTGAAGTGTATTGAATGAAAGTTGTAGTATGTGACATGTGTTTGATTGTGATGAAAGGTGAGGGAATAATTCAAATATTTTATTTGAATTATTTAGGACATGTGAAAGGGGGATTAATTAAATAAATGAGATTTATTTAATTAATTAGAAAGTGGGATAAGGACAAAATGTCATATGATGTCTCTAGTAAGGTGTCGACTAGATGTTGGTCAAGACATGGACAAATTTAAGTGTCTACAGAGGGTACAAGATGGTGGGATGGGCTATGGTTCTTACTAAGGGTGTTCACATTAGCACTCTATTTCAGCTAGATGCATGCACAATTCAATGCAATAGTTCTTCTATTCCTTCAATGAAGAGATTTGTAGAATCTACACCTTCACCATTGGAACTAGTAGCAAAGAGGAGTATTGCATCCACTATGATGGTCATGCTTTTTGGCTACCTAAGGGTGCTCATGCTTTGGAGATTAAGCCACCAATAGAGAAAATAATTTTATGGCACTAGAGAATGGGTCACATAGGTAAGAAGGGTCTAAGGACTCTAAAAAAACCTTGTTGAGGTGTTAAATTATTGTAACCTTGAATTTGATTTCTTTGAGCATTGTATATATGGAAAATAGAAACAAGTTCAATTTTACTCTAGTTCTCATAAATATTTTGGGGTATTAGACTTGATACATTCTAATGTTTTGGGTCATATTAATGTTCCTTTAATTTAAAAATATGTTTATTATGTATCTTTCATTGATTACTATAGTAGAAGGACATGGGTATAATTCCTTAAATGTAAATCTAAAGTATTTAGTCATTTTAAAGATCTTAAGGCTCTTTTAGAAAATCAAATTGGTAGGAAAATTAAGATTTTTAGGACTGATAATGGTGGTGAGTTTTTTCAATAGATTTCAATAAATTATATAAGGATCATGGGATAGAAATATATATGACAACTCCATACACCCCTTAGTAGAATGGAGTTACAGAAAGAATGAACATGACATTGATGGAGAGGACTAGGAGTATGCTCAATGGAGTTAGCTTGGAACAATTTTTTTGGCAGAAGTGGTTGCCATGGCTTGTTACCTAGTTATTAGGTCTCCTACAATATCTCTTGTTGGGAAGACACCTATGGAGGTGTGGTCAGGAAAAAAACCTTCATTGAGACATCCTTGAGTTTTTGCTTGTGAGGTATATGCACATGTGCCAAGGGAGAAGCAGTAGAAGTTGAAGAACAAGGTTGTAAAATGTATCTTCATTGGGTATGACATTGATGTGAAAGGGTACAAGCTTTGGGATCCTATGGCCAAGAGAGTTTTGTATAGTAGAAGTGTTATCTTTAGAGAATTTAAACCTTCTTCATGGTATTACAAAAAAAAATGATGGAAATAAAGATGTGGTTTAACTACCCCAAAATATTGAGAAAGTTGAACTAGAAGCCCACAAAGGACCTCAAAGGAGGAGAGCTTATATAATTTAGAGAGTTCCAAATAAGAGATAGAACCTTCACCTCAATCTTTGAGGAGGTCCAATCGGCAAAGACAACAACTAGACATGTATACTCCTCCTAATTGGAGATGTATTTTCCCTTTGATTACTAACATGATGAGCCTAGGATTGTGAAGGAGGCTATGAATATGGTGATGCAAAGTGTTGGAAAGTGGCCATGGATGAGGAGATGGCCGCATTGAAGAAAAATGACACATGGGACTTAGTACCTTTGCCTAATGGGTGGAAACCCATAAGATGCAAATGGGTTGTCGAAAGAAAAATTAGTCTAGATGGTAGTGTTGAGAAGTACAAGGTGAGATTGGTTGCAAAGGGATATTTCTAGGTTGAGGGAGTTGATTATGGTGAGATTTTCTCTCTAGTTGCTAAGATAAGATCCATTTGGTTCTTATTATCTATTATGTATCAACTTTTAACATTGAGGTTGATTAGTTGGATGTGAAGACAAGTTTCCTTCATGGTGATTTGGAGGAAGAAATTTAAATGACACAACCATAGAACTACATTTAAAAAGGTAAAGAAAATTTAGTTTGTAAGTTGAAATATTTGTATGGTCTAAAGCAATCTCCTCGAATGTGGTGTGAAAAGTTTGATTCTTTTGTGTTGGGTTTGGGATTTTTGAGATCCAAACTAGATCATTGTATCTATTATAAAATAGAAAGTGAGTGTTTCCTTGTTATCACATTATATGTTGATGATATGTTGTTTTCAATAACACTAAGGATATGATTTGTGAATTGAAGTCTTAGTTTTTAGAAAAATTTGGGATGAAAGACTTAAGGGATGCTATATTCATCTTGGGGATCGAGATTAGAAGAGATGGAGAAAATAAAAATCTTTGGTTGGGCTAGAGTAAGTATGTGAACTTGGGTTTGATAGATTCAACATGACAACTTGCAAACTATTATGTGATGCAGGGACTTCCGGAGGTCATAACTTTTGACTCGGATGTGGGTTTTCTACAAAATTTTATAGGTGGATGCGTTATGAGGTGGTCAGTGGTTTCCCAACCTACCCTAGTTGGTTGGACCTCGTCTTGGCACTTTTTTGGGGCTTGAAACTTTCATCTTGGCCCTCAAAATGGCAATTTAGTGTTTTTTTCTAGATTTTTAAAAAGTTGCTTTTGTAATAACTCGAAACTCATGTTTCAAATTTAAATATCAGTTGGCTTTTCATCCTACCTTAGTTTTAGGAAGGTTTTGGGAAAAACTGGACTCTCAAGATATGATTGTAAAATTACCTAAAATGGCAAAATCTGGCAATTATCGAAAGCTGCCAAAAAAGGTAATTTTTTATTTTTTTTTCTTGGATATAAGAGAGTTTTCTCTCATTGTAGTAGCAGAGTTGATGAATAGAAGTTTTTTTATGTTCCAACTTCCAAATCTTTGGCTCTCATATGTTTAATGGTACAATTCTATTGAGTGTATGTTGTTGGCTACATCATCTGGTATTAGAGCAGGAAGATGGCTAGGAGAGGAAGAGGAAGAGGTGGTCTTGCCCAGATGCATAGAGAAATGCAAAATCTACAAAGGCAAGTAGCAGAACTTACAACATAGATGGAAAACCAAAGACTGGGTAGAGGAGGTGATGAATCTAATGAAGAGATAGGTCAAGGAGGTGCAGATCAAGATACAGAACATGAAGAAGAAGAATTAGAAGGCATGAGTTTTGAAGAGAGGATGCTCAAGGCCTTAGAAGGGAAAAATGAAGGGATCAAGGTAGATGTTTCAGATTATGTAGGTAGTCTTAAACCAGAGGAGATGATAGACTGGTTGAATGATGTGATAAATTTTTTTGAATGGAAATCCATGACAGAGGAAAAGAAGGTGAAAGTCACATGCACAAAATTAAAGGTCATGCAATGATTTGGTGGGATCATCTACAAAAGGAATGAACAAGGAAAGGTAAGGACAAGATCAGACCATGGAATAAAATGGAGAAGAAGTTGAGAGAAAATTTTTTGCCCATAGATTATGCGTAAACCTTTTTTCGTAGGTTTCAAAATTTAAAGCAAATCCTCTCTTCTGTGCAAGATTATACAAATGAGTTTTATACACTGCCTATACATATAGAGCATCAAGAAACTGATGAACAAATGGTTGCTAGATATGTGAATGACCTAAAATTCTCTATTCAAGATGAATTGAGCATGCATCAACTCAACAGTATGGAAGAAGCTTACCAATTGGCTCTAAAGGCTGAAGAAAAACAAAATAGACAATACCATCAGAGGAATAGAGGAGGAAGAAGGGATACATCAACCCCATGATGCAAAGCAAAAGAACAAACTAACTTCATATTGGCAAAGTTCATAACAATGTGTTTCAAATCCACATTCTTTATCATAACCAAAGCTCACAACATAACACCATTTTTTGTTTTATTCATCATCTATGACCCAAATCAGGTTTTAGCTATCCTTCTGAACCTTAACTCAATCAAAATAAACAATCAACAAGGACTGTTCCTTCATGCATGCAACCTTCTCTTCAAGGACTGTCTTTAATAGGTAACTAAGGCAATCACACTATAATCAATCAACATAAACTTGTTCAACACATAACCAACCAACATGGTCTCTAACCAAAAAACTAAAATCTACACCTTCAAAGACAGTGAGTAGCAAATTACCTTATGACTGTCCTATGACAGTGCATTGACAGACTTATTCCTAGTAGCCCTGTCATCAAAGACTTTCAAACACAACTCCTTCCATAGAATCCTTCTCAAGACTATGAAGGCATATTTGAATACCCATTACCAAGTCCTAAAACATAATAAACATGCACCCTAGTTACTTTGACCAACATCCTTAAAACTCTGCTATTACACTACTTCAAGAGCCCCAAATAGGCTATTTTTTCAAAGGAACCCTACTCAAAACTTCTCTCTAACCCCAAAACTCAATTGGACAGCAATTCGCAGATGTTAAAACCTCCTATTTCATAACTTTTGCTCATGGGCTCGGTTCCCAAGCTGCCTAACTCTAAAACCCTTGTTTCTAGGCATTTTTAAGAGGGTTTAATGGAAAAATATACTCCAAAACCCCAATGGCTCTGCCACCACTCCAAACACACTTCATTTCACCTACACATACTCAATCATCCATTACATGGGCTTAATTTGCCTTGTTTTGTCAGTTCCCTATCTCCAACCTCTCATTTTCAATGCAAAATTGTATGAAAAGGCAATAAAACATTTTACCACCCACTCACATCATATTCCCTACACACAAAGGCATACACATCTCTAACTCACATTAGTTTGGACCCATCCCACAAGTCACAATAGCCACAGAGAGTGGGATGCGTTAGTTTAGCTCTTTAAGACCTTTAAAACCTCTAAATCAAACCCTTGTAGCCAGTCACAACAAAACTCATATAAAATGAGTAAAACTAAATGAAATTACCTCCAATCACTTGCAGAAGGAATTTAACACAGAACTCTAACACATGCATTGAATTTCAAGTCATGACAGTGCCGTACAGTAGTACAGTACGGCTAAGAACAGTGACTAAAGACAGGAAAAGCAGAAAAATAGAAAAATAGTTATCTTTTTGTCTTTTCTTTCAATTTCTTCAAATGGTCTCTTTTCAAATGATCCCCTTTGGCTTCTAATAAACCTTCTACAATGCTTGGAGTGGTTGGGGGTCGATACAACTGCCCAACCATCGGGCTTTTCTTGCTTTTGTAACTGTTGTCTTTTAAACTGTCTTTAGAAACTGTCATAGAAATTGTCCTTTCCTCCTCCTACTGTTTTGGTTTAACATGCTTTTTGACACAAGGTTTATCCTATGCCAAGGTGTTTAACATCTTTCCCACCTTGACATGCCTCTATAGGCTTTAAAAACATGAAGATTAACATGACTTTCCTATATGCCTCATGAAGGCTTTACATAAAAAACTAATCATGACTGTCCTAACTAGGACTTGCAACAAGACAATAGTGGAAATTAGCTATTTGGACATAGTCCATTACAACATGGCTTTCAAGCCTCATTACAACCACTTAATGGTCTCAAGGACCTCATTAAACAAAACAAACATAAATAAACCTTGATGTGAAGGTGCTCCTGCACCACCCCATTTCAAGAAGGTTCGAATTATGGCAGGGGAGAGTCATCCCATGGATTGGAAAAACAAGTAGATACTCGACAAGATCCTCTGAATCAAGAATGAGGAAGGGGATTTCAAAGAGGTAGAGGTTATGGTAGTAGTAGAGGATGGGAAAACCAGAGAAGGCCTTTCACTTGTTTTAGATGTGGAGAAGAAGGTCATAGGGCATTTGAATGCTCAAATTACAACATGCAAGAAAGAAATCAAGGAGGATAACCTAGGGTGAATTTGATTTAAACACAACATGAAGTGGAAGGGATGGAACTAGAGGTTCCACCAGATGTGGGAGAAAGTCTCATGATGAGAAGAGCAATGGTGATTCCAGAGGAGGAGAAAACACAAGCCAAAAGCTCTGATGGTTCATGGTTTTGAACCAATATCTTCAAAACTAGATGCACTTCGGGTGGCAAGGTATGTCAAGTTATTATTGATGGAGGTAGTTGTGAAAATATGGTTTCTAAAGAAATGGTAGACAAATTGAATTTACACTGTGAAAAACATCCTCATCCATACCGTATTGCATGGTTTAAAAAGGGAAATGAAGTCACTGTTGATAAAAGATGCCTAATTAAGTTTAGCATAGGGAAGATCTATTAGGATGAGATATGGTGTGATCTTTTCCCAATGGATGTCTGTCATGTGTTATTGGGAAGGCCATGGCAGTATAATAGAAAAGTCATACATGATGGAGAGAAAAACACATACACCTTTTGAAAAGATGGCTCTAAGGTGATTTTGTTGCCTCTTAATGATGAAGGAAAAGGTGAGACCATGTTGTCTGAAAGAGATCTTGTTAAACAAATGAAGGTGACAGGGTGTTGGTATGCATTAGTAGTGAAAAAAGGTGAAGAGGAAGACATTTTAGTTCCCCCAAAAGTAACAGAGCTATTGAAAGAATTTGTTGATGTTGTGCCTGATGAATTACCTGATGCTCTACCACCAAAGAGAGATATTCAACATCATATTGATTTGATTCTAGGAGCAACTCTACCCAACCAAGTAGCTTATAGGATGAATCCAACACAACATGCAGAGTTGAATAAGTAAGTAACATAACTCATAAGTAAAGGTGTGGTGAGAGAGAGCATGAGCCCATGTGCTGTACCAGCATTGTTGACCCCCAAAAAAGATGGAACATGGAGGATGTGCACTGATAGCAGAGCCATTAATAAGATTAACATAAAGTATTAGTTTCCTATACCTCGTATGCAGGACATGATGGATGTCCTTGCAGGGGCCAAATATTTCAGCAAGATTGACCTACGAAGTGGCTACCACCAAATCTGGATCCGTGAAGGGGATGAGTAGAAGACAACCTTTAAGACTGGAGATGGATTATATGAGTGGATGGTTATGCCATTCGAGTTATCAAATGCACCTAGCACATTTACGAGATTGATGAAAACTATACTATGACCTTACATTGGTAAGTTTGTGGTAGTTTATTTTGATGATATGTTGGTATTTAGTAACAGAAAAGAAGAGCACTTACAACACTTGAGGATCATCTTTGGTGTGTTAAGAAAGGAGAAGCTCTATGCCAATTTGAAGAAGTGTAGGTTCATGTAGAAAAGTTTGGTTTTTTTAGGCTTTGTCATTTCTAGAGATGGTGTCAGAATGGATCCAGAGAAGGTCAGAGCAATTCTAGAATGGTCTAGTCCAAGCAGCATCGCAGAGGTAAAATGTTTTTATGGCTTGGCCACTTTCTATCAAAAGTTCATTCAAAATTTTAGTAGTATTGTAGCCCCTATAACAGATTGCACCAAAGGAAGGGAGTTTGTATGGACCACAGATGCTGAGGAGAGCTTCAAGTACTTGAAGCAAAAGGTAACAGAAGCACCTATACTTGCATTGCCAAATTTTGATAAGGTATTTGAAGTAGAATGTGATGCCTCCCATGTGGGAATAGGTGATGTGCTTAGCCAAGTTGGAAAACCTGTAGCTTTCTTTAGTGAAAAGCTGAATGAAGTGAGAAAGAATTATTCTACTTATGATTTGGAATTTTATGCAATTGTTCAAGCATTGAGGCATTGGAGACATTATCTAGTTCCCCAGGAGTTTGTATTGTTTACAGATCATATTGCATTGATATACTTGAACACACAAAAAAAGTTGAATAGTAGGCATGCCAAGTGGGTCTCTTTCTTGCAAGGCTACAATTTTGTGTTGAAGCATAAGTCTGGAAAACAAAACTAGGTTGCAGATGCATTAAGTAGGCGTGCTACACTTTTGACCACAATAGAAACTGAGGTGATTGGTTTTGATGCCATCAAAAATTTGTATGAGTCTGATGATGATTTTTGGGAGATTGTGGAACAATTGAAGGCACCAGTATCTGGTAACTTGGATCACTTTAGGGGTGAATATTTTATGCAAGATGGGTATCTATTTAAAGAAAAACAATTATGCATACCAGCTGGCTCTATGAGCGAAAACATTCTCAAAGAATTTCGTAGTAGTGGGTTGGCTGGACATTTTGGCAAGGACAAGACAATAGCCTTGGTAGAAGATAAATATTATTGGCCAAAGATGAAAAGGGATATAACTAGGTATGTAACAAGGTGTAGGATCTACCAAGTGGATAAGGGACATTCACAAAATATAGGGTTGTATATGCCATTACCAGTACCAACTGCACCATGGACAGATTTGAGCATGGACTTTGTGTTGGGACTTCCGCGTACTCAACGAGGTAATGACTCTATTTTTGTAGTTGTTGATAGGTTCTCCAAGATGGTTCATTTTATTGCCTGTAAGAAAACTAATGATGCAATGAGGGTAGCAGAGTTATTTTTTTTAGAAGTTGTTTGACTACATGGTGTTCCAAAGACTATTACCTCTGATAAGGATACCAAATTCCTCAGTCATTTCTGGAGGACTTTATGGAAGAAGATGGGGATCAAGTTACAGTTTAGTAGTGCCTATCATCTGTTGGCAAGAGACACTGTGTGGCTTCATGAGTGTTGTCATTGATGGCAACAAAGTCTATCCCACACATCTGCAGTACATAGTATGCCTATACCGGAAGTTAGTTTGAAGATTGTTTTGGTCTGATGAACAAGAACAGAGTATGCAACAAGGTCTGACAATTAGGTCTGGATCTCTTAGATGATGTAACTTAGCAAGTTACAGACTTGGATAAGTCAAGAGGGGTATTATGACTACTATATTCCAGAGATTTAGCCTCCGGTGATAAAGCATGAAAAAGATATGAGTATTTGAGTGTTGGGTTCTAGTTAGATAGAGCAGACAGAGGAAGAACTGACCAGCAGAGTATCAAACTTTGATCTGGATGAGTAAAAGGTGTTGATCAAGCAATTTGTGGGATTATACATTGTTAGCTAATATGATTAATGACTTCTATGCCTATGCTTTTGATATGCATCACAAATCAAGCATGGATTCAGCTGACAGATCAGTAACTTGTAAATATCTTGAGTGTTCTTGTTGCCAACTAGAAAGTTGATGAAATCCTTGATGCGGATATATATACCAGATAGATTCTAGTATGTAGAGGTGTGGAAAATACAAGTGATGAAATAAAGTACGAAGAAAAGTAGGGATAAGTGTGAAAGCAAAAAATCAAGTCTCATATGTGACAGAGCAACAATATTAAAATAGAGGAAGAATGAAGTGCATCAAATCAGTGTATTGTGCCTAACCGGAACTGAACTCTTCCATTTGTAGATGCTTCTCATCAGTTCAAACACCTGATTACATTCTGTAAGTTTTGTAGATAGTGAGTCTCTTGTATGCAGTGTGCTCGAGTAGTGAGCCCTAATTGGCAAGTACCATTTTGTACTCCTTTATTCTTTTAATAGAGAAAACAATCTTGGGTTAGTCACCCCGTGGTTTTTCCCTTAATAGGGTTTTCCACGTAAAAATCCTTGTGTTATGTGTGTTAATTTTATTTCTGTTCTTATGATCACATATGCTTATATGTTTTGATGCCGCACTAATTATTAAAGAAGAAAAGAAAGATAAAGAAATTTGAGATAACTAATTCACCCCCCCTCTTAGTTATCTACCTTGTTTCAACATCATCCTCAAACAGATGGGCAAACAGAGGTAGTCAATTGGAGTCTGGGAAATTTGTTGAGGTGTATTGTTGGAGAAAAGCCAAAATAATGGGACATGGCATTACCCCAGGTTGAATTTGCCTATAATAGTTTTGTTAACAAATCAATGGGAAAGTCCCCTTTCTAGATTGTATATGGCAGGAATCCTAAGGGTGTTCTAGATTTGGTATATCTACCAATGAAAGATAGGGTCAGTGATGATGGGGAAGCATTTGCAGGACACCTTCAACAGTTGCAAAAAGAAGTGAGACAAAAGTTGCAGGTCAGTAATGAGAGGTACAAGAATATAGTGGATGCTAGTAGGTGACATCAGAAATTCAATGAAGGTGACTTAGTGATGGTATATTTGAGAAAAGAGTAGTTTCCTATTGGAACATACCACAAGTTGAAGTACAGGAAAATTGGTCCTTGCAAAATTACAAAGAAGATCAATGCTAATGCATATGAGGTCAGTTTACCAAACGATCTCGATATTTCTCCTATGTTTAATGTTTCTAATTTATATGCATTCCATGGTGAGGATGATGCTAAAGATAATCAACCAGAAGTGGCATGACACCACCACATTCCCCATAAGAAGGAAAAGATTGCACAGGTTCTTGATAAGAACACTATCTACACTCGACAAGGGTAGTACAACAAGTATTTAGTACAGTGGGAAGGATTGCCACCAATAGATAGCACATAGATTACAGAGTGGGAAGTGCAGAGGTTGCATCCAGTCAAGTGGCAGCAGTTCGAAGACACTCACTTACAAGAGCTGTGTTCTTTTCAACCAGAGGAGAATGATGCAGGGACTTCCGGAGGTCATAACTTTTGACTCGGATGTGGGTTTTCTACGAAATTTTATAGGTGGATGCGTTATGAGGTGGCTAGTGGTTTCCCAACCCACCTTAGTCAATTGGACCTCGTCTTGGCACTTTTTCAGGGCTTGAAAATTTCATCTTGGCCCTCAAAATGGCAATTTAATATTTTTTTCTAGATTTTTAAAAAGTTGCTTTTGTAATAACTCAAAACTCATGTTTCAAATTTAGAATATTAGTTGGCTTTTCATCCTACCTTAGTTTTAGGAAGCTTTTGGGAAAAAACTAGATTCTCAAGATATGATTGTAAAATTACCTAAAATGGCAAAATCTGACAATTGTCGAAAGCTGCCAAAAAAGGTAATTTTTTATTTTTTTGTTTTCTTGGATATAAGAGAGTTTTCTCTCATTGTAGCAACAGAGTTGATGAATAGAATTTTTTTTATGTTCTAGCTTCCAAATCTTTGTCTCTCATATATTTAATGGTACAATTCTATTGAGTGTATGTTGTTGGCTACATCATTATGTGTTCTTATTTCGGTGGGGACTAAGTTATTAGTTTAGAAATGTCTGACTTCTCCTAGTGAGATAGAGGATATGGCCCAAGCACCTTATGCTATTGTCATTGGGAGCTTAATGTATGCTATGGTTTGTACTCTACCAGACATCATCTAAGTAGTGGGATTCTTGAGTTGATTCATGGCTAATACTGGATGAGTACACTAGGATACAATGAAGAGGATCTTTAGATATATGCGAGGTACTTTTGAGTACTCTATTTATTTTTATGGTAATTCAATAGATATGTTTTTATGGTAATTTGTGTTGACACTTAGTTGATATTTGTGTATTTGTGGATTTATATTGGGTAGGAGATGTTGATAGCAAGAGATCCACTAGTGGATATTTTTGCACTATGTTGGTAGTGCTATCACTTGGATAAGTAAGTGGCAGGTTGTGGTCACTTTTTCCACTAGAGAAGTAGAGTATATGCTAGCTACTCGTGCTTGTAAGGAATCCATCTTGTATATGCCTAAAAATGACACGATTCAGTCTAAATAAATATTCTTAATATTTATTTCATTCTAATTCTTCTATCAATAGATAAATAAACAAATTTATTTATTCGATTCATATTCCTCTAAGTTAATTAAATATCAAAATATTTAATTATCTCTTCTAAAGTCAAAATTAAATAAAATCATTTATTTAATTAAATTCTTCCAAACAATTAAATAATTCTTAATTATTTAAATAAATCAAATCATTCTTCCAAATTTAAATAAATCAATCAAATTTATTTAAATCCTCTCAATCTCCAAAAATAAAATATGATCAAATATTTTATTTATTCTTCCAAATCATGCACAACAATTAAATAAATTTATTTAATTAATTAATTTTCTTATCTTCTAATTCTTCAAATATCTTCCAAATCTTCTAAAAATAAGTCTTCTTCTTCATGCATACAAAATTAAATAATTTATTATTTAATTTCTCTCAAATCATGCAAAAGCAAATATCAAGTTGAGTTAACTGACTCAACCAACCTTGTTTTTATCAATATCTCTTAAATTAGAAAAAAGTTTTCTAATTTATGAAAAGCATGTCTTATCTTTAGAAAATAAAGCACTTAACTCAAACAAAACACATTTTGTGTGACACATGTCTTCTTCCTATTCGCGCATGTTCCTTAACCATTCTCAACCGTTGATCTCTTCTTTCTCAAGTTTATAAATTCAACCCTCTTCTTCCATTTCAATCATCCAAGCTTTAAGTGAACTTACTCTGCAGGAATTACAGTGCACCTTTGGCACTAATTCTTTCATTGCTTGCAATCAAACTCGTTACTACACACTAGTATCATTGTTGTGAAGCTCATCTTCATGGCGGAACTATCATAGTTGTTCCCATTTAAACATCTTGGAATCATAGCAAGGAAGTGCACCTTCTGAGGGTCATATTCATAGACAAGATCATTTGTGATAGACAATCAATGGAAGCTGTGAATTAAAGGAGGTTTGCTTTGTATTGTTCATTGTTTGATTGATCTCTTTTGTTCATTATTTCATTGAGTTTTGGGTATCATTGATATTATTAATTTGATTATTCATTTAAATCTAATTTTTTCTTAACATTTTTAGCACCCATCATGGGCACTTGCCCTGATTTAATCTAAAAATTGAGTTTTTTGTGCTGAGGTTTCGTACACAGGAGGATTGAGAGAATAGGCATTAAGCATTCAAATGGCGTAACCTTAGCTCAAAAGGTTTCTGAGTTTTGTCAAAAACATCAAAATCCTATTTGGGTATCTCTTACTTTTTGTAGAAAGTGCATAGATTTTAAGAAAAATAGATCACAAATCCGTGTCCATATTTTTAGCCTATATTTTTTATGGCCTATTTTTAGTAATATCATGAAATCAGGCATATCCGTGTAACTTTAGCTCAAAAAATTTTTAGGTTTTGTTGAAAATATCAAAATCATATCTGGGTATCTCTTATTTTTGCAGGAAGTGCACAGATTTGTAGAAAAAATAGATCCCAATCCGTGTCCCTATTTTTAGCCCATGATTATTTTTTTTGGCGTATTTTTAGCAATTTCACAAAATCAGGCATATCTTTTGCATAAGGAGTCAGATTCTCACGAAATTAGTGGCGTTGGAACGATAGTTCTCCCAAATTTTCTATGGTACAAAAATTTTGAGGTAATTTTATCATATTTGTCAGGTACACCCAGTCAAAGTCAACCCTTTTTTGCAAAACTTCAAATGGTCATAACTTGTGCAAAATTTATTCAATTTTCACAAATTTTTTTGAAATTACATAGAATTTCATGTAGAATTAGATCATAATATTCAATCTAGTGTACCTAATCATTATTATTATATATTTTTTAGATTGCTCATTTTTCACCTAACAAGTTAAGTGTTTTTGGCGCAATCAATTTTATGCTAACTATTGATTTTTTGGTGGAACTAATCAACTTTTTGTAGCCTCTTATTACTCAAACAGAGAAAATGAGTTTTCCTAACATATTAATGTATGACAAGCATTAAATAATTAAAAACCTATCACACTAAGTCTTAGAAACATATTACTTTCTTAAGGGATAATTGAACAATCATCTTTTGCAAAATCTTAGGAACAAATTGCTTTCTTAAGGGATAATTGAACAATCATCTTTCCCAAAATCTTAGGAACAAATTGCTTTCTTAAGGGATAATTAAACAAATCATATTTGTAATCTAAGTCTTTGGAACATATTGCTTTCTTAAGGCACAAAACATTTTTTTGCAATCTAAGTCTTAGGAGCATATTGCTTTCTGAAGGGACAATGGACATGAATGTCAAACACTTCAATTTCATAAGGGACAATTTACAACTACAATCATGTGTGTGCCCAAGTAGATAGCTCATATAGTCTTTTTCTTTTTAACTAGGGGAAAAGAACCATTGTCTTTCATGTTTTGGGAATGATACCAGGCCTATGCTCTCCCCTATCTTGGGTGACCAAAATGCTAGACATATCATTTTTTGCATGTATTTTTCCTTTAGAGAGGCCTGCCCTTAGATACCCATCCGTACGTGGTAACAAGCTAAAGCCAAGCTCTACCAAACCAATAAAAATAAATTGTGTTTGGATTGAAAGCTTCAAACAACGAGTGAAGTGTTATAGCGACAGCCAACCTCCCCCAAAACCCTCCAAGGTGCAACCCTTGCAGGCTGGGAGACTCCATAACGGAGAGTAGTGTTGCCACATGTATAACCACTCGAATGATTGCACTTATTAATCATCCTTTGTTTTTAGTAGCCAAAACCCCCTACAAGCTGGTGCAGGGAAGGGTGATTATTACCTCTCGAAGGTGCCTCACCTAGAAATAGGGAGAATTCAGTTTATATTCTCACAACCAGCCTAGGATTTGCACTTTCTTTTCTTGTCAAAAAGAGTCCAAAAAATTACAAAAAAATTCAAAAGCCATGAAAACATTCTTTGTGTTTGCTGTGTCTTCTTGCCATAATTAAGAAAATCAGATCAAAAAGACCATCTTTCAACCAAGAAACTAAAAACATTAAAAAACATGGAAAAAAATTGCAAAAATAACCAGAAAAGCTAGAGCCACGCATTTACCCTTTGAATCTACGCACACATTTCGACCTAATGCACATTTATTGTGACTTCCTGTGCATATATAACCTGTTGCTATGCATTTACCTCTCACTAAAGCTGTGCATTTACATCAACTAGCTGCGCTCATATCCCTTGTTTCTATGCTTTTGTTTTTGCACATTCGTGACAATGAGCTTTTCCACTTCTTTTGAGAAAAACTTTTCAACCTTTCTGGGTACCCATTTCAGTCTTATGTCAATTTCTGTGGAGATGAAAAACCAATTAGAAGAACTTGCTCAAGAACTCCAATACCTAAAATTGCAATTAAACTTAGACACCTCGCCCCAAGGTTGTATAGCAATTTCTCAAGAACTCCAAGCCATACAACAACAATTTGCAATCTTACAAGCTGAACAGGCCAGTGCTAGCTACACCACACCCCAAAGTCATACATTCTTGTCCCATCTTAATGATACTCTTGAAAAGGCAAACACTACTCCTAGGACCTATAGCCCTAAGCATACTAATCCTATTCTGAGCTCAAAACCACCATTGAATTCCCCAAGCTCTAAAATGACAAACAAAAAATCCTCAGATGATTTTTGGGAAAGATATACAGTACAAGAAAAGCTATTGAGAATTCCAAATTCCACTCATCCGTTACCTCATTCATCTACCCAAATGCCTACAAAGGATGTGATCCAAGGACTACCATCAGAGAGTCAACCATGTGCCCAAATACCAGTCCTTGACCTTATCAAAGAGCCTTCAAACATGTCCATTGTACTAACCTCGTCATGTAATCGGCAACCCCTCGAGCCTGTTGAAAAATCTCCTACCAGGAACCAAAGTCAAGGTCCATCGCACCTTCATATTGTTGACCAAAATCCAATCCAAGAGACCTCTACCTCCACTTCCATTCAAACAACCCAAGAGTTATGTCAAGAGCACACTTTAGAACATATAGAAACATTTGACCTTTGTCTAAATCAAGATCAAAGCACCCCCATCCGACCCGTGCATAACCTTTATCTTTTTGATGATCCTATACCTATGCATGAGCAAGAAATCCAATCTCAATCCATTTGTGACCTATATCTTTCCCATGATCAAGATACTACCTCTAATGAAGAAGCTATCCATGAGCAACTCGATCATATACATGAGCATGAGGTCCAATGTTAGCCTCTCCATAACTCCTCTCCTTTCTATCATCAAGACATTATCATTAATGAAGAACATATACAAGAGCACATTAATCCCATCATGCTAAATACTATCTATGATCAAGATCCCATCTACGATCACGAGCCTATCTATGATCAAGTAGACCATGATGATCCTCTAAGCCAACTTTATGCATTCCATGGTCCTAAGCTCATAACCCCATCTAGTCCCATCCAAGGTCTAACAACTTCTACTTCCCTTGATGAGACACTTGCCTCCCAAGCAAGCGCAGAAGATCAAACCGGTAATAATCTTCCACCATCCATTATCAACCATGATGCAAATCCCCCACCATATATCCTTGGTCTTACCACCTTCATTCATGAGTGTTCCTCCTTAGAACACCACCAACCATTATCCTCTATCTCACATTCGCCATCCAATAAGGAAATCATGTCTAGTGTTCCACCTATACACAATCCTGTTGTCCATTGCATACTCCAACATATGAACTATCAAGTTAAAGGCTTAGGCCTTTGTGAATAGGTATCTTGGAGCCCGTCCATGTCAATGTTCATCCTCATTCATATGGCCTTGGATACATACCCCAAGGTGAATAATCTCAAGATGTTGGTACTTCTTCCACTCCTTCAAAATCCTCCACTTTTCATCAAAAATCCTTTCATATCCCCAAAATATATGTTGCCATTTTGCCTCCATCATCCTACACAGCCCAAAAGCATGTGACCATACACCTTCCACCATCCAATCTACCTCTACTACTTCCAACTCCTAACATCCCTCCATGCATTTTACCACCACTTCTTCCAATGCCTTATCCATCCACTAATAAATCCTCTAATCCCAATCATGACCAATAGATGCACATGTTGTCTAAACAAAGAGATTCCACCCACTTCACTTCAACCATCTCAAGAGAATTCACTAGCAAAAATCTGGATACCTCTACACCTAAAGTCAAAAATCCTAAGAGTCCTCATGACCTAGGATACAAAAGCCAAGAATCAAAGCAGCATCCTTCTCAAGAGGCGCATACACCCACACACCTATACACCAAGCTGAAAAAGGTGTGGGTCCACATCCAACAAATGATTACTCCAAAAGCTGCACAAAATCTACATACACCCAAACCCATACCTTCACAGGTACTATCTAAAAACAAAATGGCTTGGGTACCTAAGCAAAAAGCCCTCAAGTTACATAAGGCATCTACCTCTCAACAATCTCAACCATCCACTTTCTCCCTTTCCATTGAAAAGTCTCCAATTCTTCCATCCCACATGACAAGTAAAGCACAGAAAAATACTCAGTCAATGTGGATCCCTACATGCCTAAGTCATTCATCCACAAGCAAAAGTCTCCATTGCTTCCTACACTACTTTCCCATCACCAGATTCAATGTTTATCATGGTATGTGCAACCGTTGGTCATGATTCCCTCCATCCCACAACATTTCCATATACCACCATCCCCCCTTCCTTCCACTATTATCCTAGATATCTTCCTCATCTTATTCCTATGGTCCATGCTTTTTCATAGACTTTTCATCCATCCTTGCATAAGTCCTCTATATTCCACATCATCATCCACTTTCACACCCTCCACAATCCAATATCTACCATTCTCCATCTCACTTTCATGCAATCCCCTACCAACATCTATGAGCGACACTTGACATGGTCGATACGACAGCATCCATCTAGCAGGACTATCACATTTCAAGGAGATAGATACTTGAGTCTCTCCCTTCCATATTGGCCTTCTCCAAATGTTCAAAAAAAAAAAAATCAAAAGAGTAAAGAAAAATCCCTTTGTCCAACAGTGAAAATAGGGCAAACAGGTGCCTTGGATAAGTACCATGATGAAAACCTGGAAAACAGGAGCCGTGTGTAAGTTGATCTTCTACGTCACCTACACTTGGGGGCACCTTGTCTCATTGGCATATCACTCTTCTCCGATCAGTTCCCTTCCGTACCATTCCCTATCCTATCCTTCTATCCATTACATACCTATACTGTCGAGTCTATCTGTCCTAATTTTCCATTCCTCTACTTTCTTTGGTCTTGATAAAGATTGGGGGCACAATGTTGACAAATGTTTTAGATGTCTCTTGACTCACCTTGTCCCTAGAGCAACACGCAAATCCTTAATTATACTCTTGTCCTCCTATCGTCCTAAGTGTTGTCCTAAAAAATCTTAAGCATCCTACCTACAATGGGGCATGTTATTCTTATGCAACATAGTCCTTGGATATCACATCCTTGATTCCTTCTACCTAACCATCTGTATCTACTATCACCCATCCATCTGCCTATCCGTGGTGTTTCCTTGTCATCAGTATCTAGAATTAAGGCTATCCATAATGTCGTCTCAACCTATCATGGCTTGATACTCTATCTCCTCTATCACCTTGTCAACCAAGGTCTTATACAGTATCCTATCCATAGTGTTAGCCTAGCATAGTGTCTGTCATAAGTGTCCACATGGTCCAAGTCCATGAACTACATTGCCTCTACATCATCATGTAGGCAAGGCCATTTTTCAATGCACCTTTGAGGCTCCACTTGCCCATCCATCCCATATCCAGTCTTTCTATCTATCCAAGTCCGCACCACTTTCCATCACCTAGGTCTTAGGTCCATTAGGGTTCATCTCGAACTACATTGCCTCTGCGTCATCACGTAGGCAAGGCCATTTAGCAATGAGCCCCCGAGGCACTAGGTCAGTCCCTTAGGGTCCGTCTTACCAAAAAGGATTGTGGAACCTTTCACCAGACGCAAGCACGTTCAAGCAAAGACTATTTCCAAGCAAAAAGTTTTGATGCAAGACTTCAACCTATCCAAAGAAAAGCAAGCAAGTACCTAAAGCACTCTAAATGATTTTACCTAATTTATGGCAAGAAACAAACACATCTAAATCCAAAAATGTTTTGTGGTTGTGCTCAAGTTAGGTTACAGCATCTTGATTTTTGTTATCATGTCTTTCTATGCTACTCGAGGATGCCAAAATCTAGAGATGCTATGATGGGGGTATGATTCTTTTCTTTACTTGTTTGTGGATCAATCTTTAGTAATGTGAAGCCTTGTCTAAAGACATGATCAACAAAAGATCATTGAGGACATCAAAGGTCTAACATGAAAGGGGGTAATCCTTGTCTGTTGATACGTAAGAAGTACTTAGGTCATCTTGGTTCAATTATACCTCGATGCTTGTAATAACTTGCTAAATCAAAATCCATGTAAGCGATACTTAGGTCATCTCGATTCAATTATACCTAGATGCTTGTATTAACTTACAACATTTAGAAAAAGTACCAAAAGAAAAAAGCCCAATGATGAAATAAGCACTTCAAAATACTTGCAATGTCAAGATGAAAAACCCATTCGCATCCACTCGCATCCATACTGTATCCCATGCAATAAAAATTCCAAAGCATCCATATCCCATACAATAAAAGATCCAAACCATAGAGTATCAAATAAAAGCTTGTGATTCCTTCTGTTGAGTCATTCTTCTATCGATCAACTTTGTATCTATCATTGTATCTCTCGTCAACAGTTCTAGCTGTCATTCCGAGCGATGATCCAAATGCAGGTCCATCCTTAATCCATATCAATCAAATCAAGTCAATCTTTTCAAATGATCCAATCATAATCAGTGGTCTTGATCCTTGTCTGGTCGTAAACTAATTCAATCAGTTAATCAATCAATTGTCTTATACATGATATGGCATTATCGAAATCAGATAAACACACGTGTCTTACATGACATGCTTCATTTCCTAAAACCAGACACTATCCTTCATGTTGCTCTAGGGATCTATCATTCCACGCCATGACAACACACATGTCGTGTTGGTCTAGGGATATATTGTTCCCCGCCATGACAACACTGTCGTATATCGTTATCAGTATATCGTTGGTTTACTGCTTGATAGGGGCAATACCTTGTTTGTTCTTGTATCATTTGTGCATACTTGCTTACTTGCTTGTGTGTGGTATCATTCTATCTTGCATTGCGTATCATTCGGCTCTTTCTCCAATTTCTTCACCCTAACCTAATTTTACCTTCTTCATCATGAGATTGTCCGTCTCACGTCCTTCTACCTTTTTCTCATCCAATCTCTTGAGGGGGCATCCTATTGTCATAACCTGTACCAGGGGCAAACTAGGACATGTATCATTGTCAGACTACTTATTCTTTGAAGCAATGTCATAAACTGCATTGCATCAAAGAGGAGCAAAATGTATACGCCTAAAAATGACATGATTCGATCTAAATAAATATTCTTAATATTTATTTCATTCTAATTCTTCTATCAACAAATAAATAAACAAATTTATTTATTCGATTCATATTCCTCTAAGTTAATTAAATATCAAAATATTTAATTACCTCTTCTAAAGTCAAAATTAAATAAAATCATTTATTTAATTAAATTCTTCCAAACAATTAAATAATTCTTAATTATTTAATTAAATCAAATCATTCTTCCAAATTTGAATAAATCAATCAAATTTATTTAAATCCTCTTAATCTCTAAAAATAAAATATGATCAATTATTTTATTTATTCTTCCAAATCATGCACAACAATTAAATAAATTTATTTATTTAATTAATTTTCTTATCTTCTAATTCTTCAAATATCTTCCAAATCTTCTAAAAATAAGTCTTCTTCTTCATGCACACAAAATTAAATAATTTATTATTTAATTTCTCTCAAATCATGCAAAAGCAAATCTCAAGTTGAGTTAATTGACTCAACCAACCTTGTTTTTATCAATATCTCTTAAATTAGAAAAAAACTTTCTAATTTATAAAAAGCATATCTTATCTTTAGAAAAGAAAGCAGTTAACTCAAACAAAACAGCTTTTGTGTGACACATGTCTTCTTCCTATTCACGCATGTTCCTCAACCGTTGATCTTCTCATTCTTTCTATACCATTGATCTCTTCTTTCTCAAGTCTATAAATTTAACCCTCTTCTTCCATTTCAATCATCCAAGCTTTAAGTAAACTTACTCTACAGGAATTACAGCGCACCTTTGGCACCAATTCCTTCATTGCTTGCGATCAAATTGGTTACTACACACTACTATCATTGTTGTGAAGCTCATCTTCATGGCAGAACTATCATAGCCATTCCCATTTGAACATCTTAGAATCATAGCAAGGAAGTGCACCTTCTTCCTATTCATGCATGTTCCTCAACCGTTGATCTTCTCATTCTTTCTATACCATTGATCTCTTCTTTCTCAAGTCTATAAATTTAACCCTCTTCTTCCATTTCAATCATCCAAGCTTTAAGTAAACTTACTCTGCAGGAATTATAGCGCACCTTTGGCACCAATTCCTTCATTGCTTGCGATCAAATTGGTTACTACACACTACTATCATTGTTGTGAAGCTCATCTTCATGGCGGAACTATCATAGCCATTCCCATTTGAACATCTTAGAATCATAGCAAGGAAGTGCACCTTCTGAGGGACATATTCATATACAAGATCATTTGTGATAGGCGATCAATGGAAGCTGTGAATTAAAGGAGGTTTGCTTTGTATTGTTCATTGTTTGATTGATCTCTTTTGTTCATTATTTCATTGAGTTTTGGGTATCATTGATATTATTATATTGATTATTCATTTAGATCCAATTTTCACTTAACACATCTAGCTTAAGTGACTGTGTTCAAATGTGGGGCTGAGTCCAAGAGCTATTACAGTTATATGTAATAGTTAGAGTTCCATACATTTGGAAAATAAATTGACCTTTCATGTAGGGATGAAGCACATTGGTGTCTAGTACCATTTTGTTCATGACATGGTAGAACATGGGAGGGTGATGATGTTAGACAAGGTTGATACTTTGATGAATATTGCAAATTATTTAATGAATCATGTGAGGATCAAGATATTCAAGTGGTGTAGTGAGTCTATGGGCCTCACGACCCCTATTAGTTAGATTTTAATGTTGGTGCTTTCCCTTTTGCTCTTGAAAGGTATTTGACAAGTGGGATAATGTTGGGGAAAGGTGTCTCAACCTTGCATTCCTAATTTCTATATTTATTAATTTGTTTGCACTTGTTATTGTATACGCCTAAAAATGACACGACTCGGTCTAAATAAATATTCTTAATATTTATTCCCTTCTAATTCTTCTATCAATAAATAAATAAACAAATTTATTTATTCGATTCATATTCTTCTAAATTAATTAAATACCAAAATACTTAATTATTTCTTCTAAAGTCAAAATTAAATAAAATCCTTTATTTAATTAAATTCTTCCAAACAGTTAAATAATTCTTAATTATTTAATTAAATCAAATCTTTCTTCCAAATTTGAATAAATCAAATCAAATTTATTTAAATCCTTTCAATCTCTAAAAACAAAATATAATCAAATGTTTTATTTATTCTTCCAAAATCATGCATAACAATTAAATAAATTTATTTATTTAATTTGCTTTTTTATCTTCTAAATTAAATAATACCAATTATTTAATTGTTTCTTCCAATAATATCTTCTCTAAATTTAAATAAATCAAATATTTATTTAAGTTGTCTATTTCTTCTAAATTGAGTTATCTCTAAATATAATTCAATCAAATATGCACATGCAATTAAATATTCCTAATATTTAATAAAGCAAAATATCTTCTTATTCTCATGCAAATACCTTCTTCTTTTTTTAAATCACTTAACTGATTATTATATTCTTTTAATTGCTTTAACTCATTCTTCTACTCTTAGCAAATCCTCTCATGCAGAAGAAAGCAAGACACATGTCTTCTTCTTATTCATTGCACGTTCCTCAACCGTTCTCAACCGTTGATCTTTTGATTCTTTCTATACCATTGATCTTCTCTTTCTCAAGTCTATAAATTAAACCTTATTCTTCCATTTCATTCATCTAAGCTTTAAGTTTCGTTACTCTGTAGGAATTACAGCATGCCTTTGGCACCAATTCCTTCATTGCTTGTGATCACACTCGTTACTACGCACTATTACCATTGTTGTGAAGCTCATCTTCATGGCAATACTATCATAGTTGTTCCCATTTGAACATCTTGGAATCATAGCAAGGAAGTACACTTTCTGAGGGCCATATTCATAGACAAGATCATTTGTGATAGGCGATCAATGGAAGCTATGAATTAAAGGAGGTTTGCTTTGTATTGTTCATTGTTTGATTGAATCTCTTTTGTTCATTATTTCATTGAGTTTTGGGTATCATTGATATTGATTATATTGATTATTCATTTGAATCCAATTTTCCCTTAACAGTTATTTCATTTTTATTTCTATTTTTCCTCACATGAGGAAGTAGGTGTCCCACATTGAGTTTGCACTCTTAGAAACACGCTAGAATCTTGGGAAGTGTGTAATATGTTATAAGAGTATCTTCAGTTATCATGACTTTGTAGGATGGGGGTTACTCATGATAGATTCTTATAATACGTAAGAGCATGTAAGGGGGAGGTTACATTAGAATATTGAACAACATTATGATAGGTTTGGATGATTGTCTTGAAGCATCTTTATGCATTGTTCATGAAGACAAATTTGGATACCCAAGTTTAGATGGTCAAATATGGTAATTATGACATATGACAACATATGAAGAGTATGCTAAAAATAGATTGGAGAACCTTATCCAAGGGAGGCACTAGGATTTAGGCTTTTGAATTTGAGTTCCATACTTCCTTTGGACTTGCTCATGGTTTTCCAAAACGATCTAACTTGGTTTATAGTTTGTTCTCTGTCTATAAATTGGTGCTTGGAGTTGGAGTTGTGTATGGTTATTTTGTATGTACTATTATGTTGTTAGATTTACTCTAGAATTGTATGTTAGTGATACTCTTGTAAAGGCTTGCTTTACAAATGTATTGTAACTATGTTGAGACTACTGAATAATACATAGGGATACTTTAAAGTGTGTGGTTTTTCTCTTGTCATGCCCACATTGGATGTTGACATGAACACATGAACCAACAAATTTTAAAATAAACACCATTAGTTCACATGCTACTATCATTTATCACATGATCACCTAACATGCGCACTTATCTGCGTTTCTTGTGCAACGTCAAGACAAGCATGCCACACAAAGTGGGGAGAGGATTCAAAATAGGTGGGTGTAATAAAACTCCTTTTTTACACCTTGCGTAGATGGAGATAGCCTAATAGGGTTCAACATCACTTTAAATGACACCACGAGGGAATAATTCATAATAAATTCCCTCCTAGGTTTTCTAGGTGAGTATGAAAATGACCCTACCACCTCTAAGGCACAAGGTCCAAATATCTTTAATTAAGAGTAAATTCCTAGCAAGCTAATGTTTTGCTATCATTAAATTGATTATCATAATATATAATCTCTATAAAAAAAATGACAACAATTGAATTAACTAGCATAATTGATTTCTATCTCCACTATACATCATTACTAGGAAAATGAATTACTATTATAAAAACAATATTAAAAATTTAAAAATTAAATCTACCACTATGAAGTTTTTAATATTTTAAAAGAAAAATATTTTAGATAATTTAAATGACAAACAATATTTAATTAAAATTAATACGATATTTCCTCTCATTTCAATCATATTAAAATTTCCTAAAATGATAAATAAATATTTGATCCCAATTAAATTAAATACACATTTAACAATAGATTTATTGGTTTAAATTAAGACAACTAAGTAATCAACCCACTAATTAATAATAACCCATAAAAAAGTACAACAATATTCATTTCTACTAAAGTCATTAATTAGACACCAATTTACTATATTTATTTATTTATTTTTATTTTTTTCACAACCCATATACACTATACACATATGAGGTAGTTAACTAAACAAGATTAATTAACACTAAATATCACTAGTTTCCCACTAACTCTTAGGGCAACACTATTAATTACACAAAAGGGTTATAAAAGGTCTATTAACACTCTTTTATTCTCACTTTGTTTTACAGATTTGAAAAGAGACAAGAAGAGGGAGAGAAGAGTGCCTTCTCATGTTTGATTATTTGCTAGGTTTTTATTTTCCTCTAAATGCTTAAGTTTTCTTAGATTTTTATGCATCTATTCACTAACCATTTGTTTCATTTCCCCCATTTAATTTGTTATTTGATTCACATCTAAATTCCTTATTCTTCTCTTTCTCTCTATTTTTTTTTAAATAATAATATACACAACCAAATTTTATATATATTTACAAGACTAAATGACTGAAAAAAATATAATAAATAGAGTTCATATATGTTTTGATTTGTATATACATACATGATATATAAATATATATACATTTGTATATTGTAGTGCCCCCTCATTGTTGACTTGTAATAATGGTAGTACTACATTGTCCTCTGTCAGTTGGAGACAGTTGTTAGTCGTTCATTGCATTGATACGGTTCTAAGACATTTGATTAGTAGGTAATGATTTATGCTTATTTCAACCTTGATGAACTATGTTTGACTGATATAATTAGACATGTGTTAAGAGTTCATGATGGCATTACTATTATTTCAGTTATGATGTGAATTAATATCATCATGTGTCATTTGACTTGTGGTATTTGAATTTAGATAGAAGTTGTTATGATATTGTTTCAAGAGCAGAGACAGTGTAGTATTACTCACTTCGAGTACCCTACTACGCCGTGAATCTCTGACTCTCTGTGTGTAGACATATATGTACTTGATTGTATACAACCAATTGTTTGAACGCAGGCTACAGGTACCAAACCTTGACTCCACCTAATTTAGCAGGTTTGAGCGGGTTCTTGTACCAATGGGTATCAGTGATGGGAGATAACGTAAGGTCTATTCCACTAGGTCGGTCCTTGTGTTCTGTTGTGGTCTTGAGTCATGTTGTGATGCTTGGTCCTTGCCTTTTTGGTTTGGTTATCTTGTGATTGGGAGTATCATCTAGTTGTGTTTTATAATGCTTAATTATGTTCATGTGTGGTTGGCTAATACTCTATTAATTTCTTATTAAAATAATAATGCTTCTATTATGTTTATTGGATAATATCTGTGTTGGCTCAGAACTTGGATGGACACCTTGGTTTAATCCCAAAATAGACTAGAATTGTGTATCTGGTTATCCAAGAGTAATTGTGTCATAAATTGGAGTTTTGGGTAATTCTTAGTGTATATTTTGTGCAGAATAATTTTGCTATGTGAAATAAATATCTTGAGTTGTCAATATCAAATTAAAATATTTGGGAATCTTTTTATAGAGAAAGAATTTAATATTTGTTGAGTGGTGGGATGCTGGGTAATGGATCCATGTTTGCATTAATTTTGAGTTGAACCATTTTTATATGGTGGGATTTTGTTTGGGAGAGGGGTTGAAAGGTGAATTTAGAGATTGGGGAAAATCCTCATCCGAGGCATTCATTTTTGCATGCATGGAAAAGAGGTAGAGGTTCAGACTTAGGAAGAATAAAGAAGAATGATGCTGAAGGCTCTTTTGGCCATATACACAACTTATTTGGAGGTAGAGTATACATAACCCAACAAGCTAGGATCCAACGATTGCTTCTGCATGTAAGTTTTAGAGCATCTCGTGATTGCTGCTACATATAAGTTTCATAATATCTAGTGATTGCTCCTACATGTAAGTTTCTTATACATTTTCAATGTTTGAGTATGGTTCCTGGAATCATATCTTGAGATAATATTTCCTTGAGGTATTTGTTTAATGGTTATTGTGCCTTAGACTCTAAGTTCTTGATGATTTATATATAATACACCTTAGCCTTTTCAACAGATCTATTTTGCACATATCTGGCAACTATTACATTTCATGATACCATTTCTTTTCCTTTCATGCATTTTGTCAAACAGTTAGGTGACTCGGCATATGTTACTACATTCTGCATATATGTGTACCAGGGTATCTGCTACAACAATATCTGATGAGATTTGTCTTTCCCTTAATCTTTCACGTATGTCCATACCCTGTTCTAAAGTTCCCATTTGAGCATAGGTAGAGCGGATGTTGGCGAAGTTTGTGGAAATCACTTTATAGCTGCCAATCTCTTTTGCTTGAAAGTTTCAAAAGCCTTTTTCAACAAATCTATTTTATGAATTCCTGCAATCATTACATTCCAATAAATTCATGTTATCCAAACTAATTTCTCCAATGTTGCATAGTTTCCCCTATGTATCTTTATGTGATCCTCTCAAGTCCTTTATCTTTCTTTAATCTCCTTGACCTTTTAAACCTCACCACTCTGGCCACTTCTGCATAGTGTCTGAGAGAAGAACAGGAGTCTACAACATTTTTTTTCTTTTGGATCCAAATCAAATAGCAATGTCTCTGTAAATACTCTGAAGCATATATTTATATGCGATCTTCAGGCACCAAGAATACTCTTCCACACTAGTCACCATAGGATTAACTAACTTAGTAATAAAAAAATTTAGGGCATCCTCATGATAGCCGCATGGTCAAGAGGGTCAACCATGCACACATAGTAATCAACTGTAGGTATAATGCAACGAGGGTTACAACTGTGATGGATGTATGCACAATGCTCATCCATTTAACCGCCGCAGGTTTCATACCTACTAAATGCATTTGTCTGAAAGTTTCTAAAATCTCTTCAATAAATCCTTTTTTTTATTGCATTTGCTTGATGGTTTCTATAACCTTTAAAACAATTCCATTTTGGGTGTATTCAACAATCATTGCATTTCATGATTCCACATTTCTTGAGGAATTTGGTCTAATAGCTAGCGTGCATTGTCTATGCTTTCCCATTTCACACACTGGTCTGCCAATTCACTTGTAACATCTGTCTAGTTTCCCTAGCAAGCATCAGATTTTAAGGATAGGAAATAGTAGTTTAGTGATCTAGATTTTGTTAAAGTCTTGCTTGTCACTGTTACTTTCTAATCCTCCAGATGCTACTTCAACCCTTCGTCATTTGTTTGATCACCGGGTTAGTCACGGTTTTTTTTTAGCTTGTATGTTTCTTTGTTTTAGAGTTTGGTATGCATCCAAATTTTATTCACTTTGGTCCAACCTTGGAGTCGTGGTAGGTTCGGTGTAAAGTTGACTGTCGTTACAAGATTTATGTAAGTCGATGCGGCCTTGTGTTGAAGTCTTAGAAAGTAGGATCATCGGGGAAGACTCTTCAAATAGAAAGCAAACTTATATCATTTATTTTAGTTATGTTTATTAGGAAGTTTGAGTGGTAATAAAGTGGAAGGGAATCAATCCTTTTAGGTAAACTCTTATGGTTAGTCTTGAACATTAAAGGGGGGTTATGCTAGGAATTATTTTTACATGTCACGGTAATTTGATCAAAATTGTTTTGTAAGCTAGTGGTTTATGGATATAGGAAGACTTAGTGATGCTTAATGTTGTTTTAGGTAATGCAAGTTTAGGTTATTTGAAATTAATTGGTATCCTCCTTTTAGAGTTAGGTCAAGATTGTTTTCAAATATAGTCTTGTTGGCAATTTTCTTGATTGGGAGTATTAATGTTTTTGAGTAGTTTTCTTTTCCCCGATACAATGTTGTATGTTTAAGATTGTTTCGAAGTAGGTACTATGCTTGGCAGTACATATGTTAAGAAAGTTTTTAGGTTTCAAGTAGTTTGTTTGAAGTTGAAAATGTTTATTAGTGATTCATGTTTAGATCGAATCTTAGAGGCTTAAAGAAGTTTTATTTGTATTTATGGTTGGTAAATTATAGGTTTATGCTTATCAAGAATAAAGGTGTATATTTATAGTCGTCTTTAGTTAAAATTGTTAGTTTATTTTGGAATATCCGTAACATGTAAATGTTAGAAAATAAAATATAGGAGTTATTTGAATTATTTTGGTCTCTTAAAGTAAAATTTGGGTGCAAGTCAATTAATGTCCACCTTGTTATATCTATATATAAATTCTAGAGTAGTTTGTGTCATTATTCTAATTTTTCTGGAGGTGGCGATATTGTGATAACCTAGTTTCATTTACCTTGTAAGTGAGTGAAAATTAAAACATAGTAAATTAGATATCCTTATGTTGGAATTCAAGGTAGTGTGTTAGAGGAATAGAAGTGTTTATCATGGGAATTGTTTAGTTAAGGACCTAATTTATAACTTTCTTGATTTTGGATTAGTTGAGATATTTGGATTATGGTTCTCCATCCTTTGTGTCATTAATTCCTTGCAGTTAAAGTTGCCTTTTTGGGATATCTTTGTGTGAATCAGTATTTTGTCATGAACTTGTTCCAATGTGTAACGAGAAGGATGACGAAGAATTTTATAGCAAGAATATTTTAATTGTTATCGAGTCTATCTGAAATAGTAATAGTTAAATTTTTTATGGAGTTATGCTTGGGAAAGAGGTCTAATTGTATTTAGTGAGACATTTTAGGTTATTATAGTTGTAGAAAATAGGTTGTGTTATAATTATTAATGTTGTGGACTTAAATGTTCATTTAAATTGTTGTTATTCTCAAAAGTTGTTTTCATGATTGAATCCGAGAGTGCATCGAATACCTTATGTTTGTTTATCCTTCTGATCTGAGTTATTTGCTTGTAATGACCTTGGGTGGAGTTTATGTCTATATGTTGGTTGGTTGTGAAGTAGGAATCTGGTGAGATGTCATGGCAACTTGTTGTCAATGTGTAAGTGTTGTCCTTGTCTGTTAATGGTTTCTTTATCTTTGGTCGTACCTAACTCCAGAGGTGAGGTGTCTTGACCTTTGGTTTGGATAGTGGCATGTCAATGTAATGGGATATTTGGATTTTCATATCTTGTTATGAATGGGGAATGGCCCCTTGGATATAGTACTTGGTTTCTAAATGGTGTTGCTTCAAATTTTGATGGGATTCTAAGGACCTCTTGTTCTAGCCTAGTGAATGGCATAAGTTTTGGGTTGGAATTGAGTTGTGACTTTTATACCTGTATATTGTGTTATGTATGATTGATCTGAGAATGCTAAGGGAGTGGCTTTCATGGTGGGGCCGATGCCTAGTGAGAGGTCCCTTGGGTAACCCCATGGAAGTTATGAGCAAGTGGAAACTTAATAACTTAATCAAGAGGGTTGGGGTATTAAAACACTTAACAAGATAAGTAAGACACCTCACCCATGCCTTGAGTGCTCTCACAGGCTAAGGATGGGATGAGAAGGCCTGGTTGGCATGGCTAACCTCCTTGTCTCCATGAGAGGACCTGTCAGCTCCTCATGTGTCACCCTATGGGGCCGGTGCCTAGAGACAGGCTGCCAGGGTAACCATAGATGGGGGCCGGCTTCTGGTAATAGATAGCATGGGTAACCCATGCTAGGACCATGTGATAACACTCTCCTTACGTAGTTCAGTTGCTTCTTTTGGTTGTGCCTCTAGAGTGATGTCTTGGCTTGTGCAGTTTTGGTTGTTATGGTCAGTTGTGTCAAGTCTGTTGTCGTTCTTTTATTTTTGGATGTTGTTTCTTGGCCTAGTGGAATCCTCGTCATTATCTCCTAGCTCAAAGGGGTAGACCTCAGGGTTCCACATGGTTGGGAGGTAGAGCTATCCATTGGCTTTTCAGAGATTTAGTTCGAGTCCTGTGCTGAGGTGTTCCAGTTCCTGATTGCTTCCCACCTTTGGTGGCATTGTATACCTTCTTATGTATTCTTTTGTAAACCGACACGATCGGTCTTGTAATCTTGCATTGTAATTTTTGTAAATAAACTATCTTGCTTATATAAAAGTTGTTCTTAACTGAAGTAGCAGTAAAATGTTTATCACTTGTGTGGTTTTTACTTTATATTCTCTAATGTAGTTATGTTTCCCTAGAGGAGTTAGAAGTGCACTTTTCTGTATGTTGTGTATCTTGATATCCTTGGTTACTATTATTGCATTTACTTGCTTCAAAAAAAAATTATTTCTAGAATTTTGCTTTTGTTAGCCTAACTCTCTGGGGTTGCATGACGGGGCATTACATATATACAAACATCTATGTATATATAGAAATGTATATATATATTCACGATACTAGATAAAATGAACAACTGTAAAATATATATGTATATATATACATAAATAAATATATAAAACAAATATACATGAACTTATTTAAATGTGTATATATATATATCTGAAATAAACATATATATTTATCAATTTGTATATATATATACAGAAAGATATATACAAAAGTATATTTAACAGGGCTGAAATAAATAATAAAAGAAAAAAACATATATTAAGGGTGGCCGAAGTAAAGAGGGTTGGCAACCCTATGTAGGTTGCGGCCCCATTTAAGGGTTCACAGAGTAGGCTATGGCCTGGGGTAGAGGCGGGGTCGCAAACCCCTTCCCCTCATCTCCTTCTGCCATGGCAGGGGGGAGGCAACAGTACGGCCATGCCCTAAAAAAAACTTCAAGCTCTTTTATTTTTTTAATTAATTTATTTTTTATTATTTTAAAGTTTATTGTTTTAAAAGAAAACTTTCTAGAATTTATTTTATTTTATTTATCAGTAAAACAAACTTATATATCTATCAGATATATATTTTGTTTTTAAACAGATACTACATAAAATAAAATACCATCATTTAATTACACACACACACACACACATATATATACACATATATATTTTCTTACATACATTAATATTAATAGAGGAAATATATAAATAAATTTCTCATTGATTATAACTAAATAAACACAATACATTTGGCATTAAATTTAAATAAAATAAAATTATTTTTCTTATTTAACTTGCATTCATATATACAAGAAAAGAAAACATTTAATCTACTTTTATTTCTTCCTAGTATCACAAGCAAAAATCTAACCACATTATATTGTAGTTAGCAAAAATGTCTTGGAGATAGTGAAAAAAAAGCAGACATGCCAAGGCAAGATAACAATTGCAATAAGCCAGATTTCACAGTAAAGGCTCTGAATCCTCATGACACTTTACACAGGGATGTGAGGATTTTTCACTAGGGCTGGGCTCCCCCTCTGTAGCACTATGAGGAATCAGGATGGCAAATAGTGAAAAGTAGGAAGTATCAAAAGATGGAGAGGGCAAGGCTGGCATCTATCAAGAAACTTAACTAGGCTAGGGCTTCAGGAGTATGGGCCATCCCAATTACCTCCAAAACTCTTGCATTCGCATCTAGAGCAAACTGTGTCACCTTAGGTCAGGAAAGGATCTTCGATGCCTGGCAACCTTCGGCCTCTTACCCATCTCATCCATTCCGAAGGAATGCGGAGGGTTTTTTAAAACCAGCCCCTAGAAATCTTCACCTGGAAACAAACCCTTACACAAATAGGAGAATGGACTGCATGGCTCACCACCAGAGACCATTTCCTAAAAACCCTAAATTCAGCATTATGATCCCTAACCGTCTTGGGAGGAGCAATGACCAAGAAGCATTTCACGACTAGGGAAACCTTAGGCCCCCATCGACAGCCCTACAAAAGAACCCAATGCAATTGCCAAACTTTACGGCCAAGGAGAAGAAGACGGTGATAAACATCAGCAACATTTACACAGAGGGTTTAGGGAATCACTACAGAACTCATGGTCTCTTTGTCTATTGGTGTGGTTTTGGGTCACCTGTGAGTAAAATTGTTGAATGGATCCGAGCTCTTTATAGGGACTAGGTAAGTATCACTGTCATATCTGAAGGATTTATATTCATTGATTGTAAAAATGTGGACTTAAAAAAGGAAATATTGCTTAGTAAAAACCTACACTATAAAGGGTACAATTTTGAATATCTAGAATGGCTCCCAAATTTTGATCCCAGCAAACTTAAACTCAAAACTATTATATGGGTTAAGTTACCTAACCTCCCAGTAGAGTTTATTCACAGTAAAATTCTGAGAGAAATTAGTAACCTTCTGAGCGAATTTGTAGGGTTAGAAGAAGGATTCCTTTCTCAATCCGATGTTACCCTTTTAGTTAAAATGGACATAAGCAAACAAAACCTAAAACCTTTTGATATTAAAACCAATTTTACCACTTACTACATCAACCCTATATTTTCTAATGGCCCTTTCCATAACAATATTATCAACAGGACAGCAACAAAACCTACTAAGAAAAATTTAAAACCCCATTCTATGGATGTTAATATCAAATTTAATGATAAGAAAGGAGGTTTTATTGCGGAATCTCTAAAGAAAGATCCTCCACCATCACAGATGCACCCTATCCAAAGTAAGAACTTAGCGGGACTTGGTCAGCCCCCGAGTATGGTTGCATCTCTGCCTAAGATTTGCCCAAAATACACTCCAGGTGGCAAAGGGAACATTAAAAACCATAGCAATGACATTTCCCTAAGTAAGAACCTGACACGAGCTGATTTGGGTAAAAATCTCCCTGAAGGAGACAAATCTTGGAAGCAGAACCTTGAAGATATGGGAAGGATGGTACTCAAGGAAGGAGAACTGCCAAAAGGGGACCTCAGTCACGTTAGCCCCACAATAGGGGAAGAAAGTGCAGAACCAGAGGCTTTAGAGACCCTTGACTGGGTCTCAAACTCATATGAACTAGAGGAAAGTCTTATTGACCCCAAAGGTGACAAGAAAGCCACAGGTAAGAATAACTACATAGATCTAGAAGAAATCTATGATGAGATCTTAGGGAAAACAATTGAGGAAGTAGTAGTAGAGGAAGCCAACAAAGAGAAAGAAAATCTTATTACTAAGATACTGGAGCTTGAGGATCAGGAGAAAGAGTAGGGTATTTATGTAGAAGCCCTAATGGAACCAAAATGCAAAAAGCTGGAGATAGCAGAACAAAAACTGGGAATAGTCCTAACTGATTTCAGCAAGGAAACCCCAGATTGTGCCAAAAATAGTAAAAAAAGAGGAAGGAAATTAGTTTATGAACTAAGAGAGAAAGATGGAAAAGCAATAGATTAAACCAAGATCATTGAAATGTTTAATGCTGGGAAAGGGAAGTGCCTTCCCCAGGCACCATGAGAATTAATACTTGGAACGTTAGGGGAATCAATGCCCATATCAAACATTGGATCTTAAAATGTTGTATCTCAAACACCAAACTTGAAATACTAATGCTCCAAGAAACTAAACTTAACACTGAAGAAATTGATACACTAAAGAAAAATTAGGCATTTGGGAGCTAGTTGGAGCCCAAGCTAAAGGAGCTTCAGGAGGCCTAGGGGTAATCTGGGATCCCAGGGCTTTTCATTTTTAGTATTAAGTAGTAGAAAGAATTGGATGAGTGGTTATGTCAAAAGCATAAGGAGTAATCTTAACTTCATACTCTTCAATATATATGGTACTACCCAGAACCAAGAGAAGAGAGCAGTTTGGAGAGAGATAGAACAGTTCATGATGACTATACAAGATCAGATCTACATGTTGGGTGGAGATTTCAATGCCATCCTAGATCCCAAAGAAAAGGTGAGAGGATCAGCAAAGATGTCCACAGCTACATATGACTTCAAGGATTGGGTCCACAGAAATAATCGTATGGAAATTAAGATTGCACAGGAGGGTTTTACATGGAATAACAGGAGAATAGGCTTTAGCAATATAGCAGAAAAACTCGACAGATTTCTATGTAGAGGTAATTGGGCTCAACTTCCTTATAATCTCATGGCAAATATCCTACCATACTCAGGCTCTGATCATTTTCCTGTCCAGTTGTGTATCTTAGAAGATAGCCAACCCAAATGTTATCCCTTTAAATTTGAGCATATGTGGTTAAAAGACAATTACCTTTTAGCTTTAATTGAGCAATGGTGGAAGGAAACAATGGTATCTGGATCCAAGCTCTTCTGTCTAATCTCCAAAATGAAAACTATTAAAAGAAAATTTCTCAACTAGAATAAGAATAACTTTGGTAACATTTTCAAGATTAAAGTCAAGTTAGAAGAAGAGATGGAAAACCTCAACCGAAAGGTTATTACTAATGGCATGGATGGAGATCTTTACCTAAGAGAAAAACAACTAAAATTTGACTATGAAGATATATTGTCTAAAGAGGAAATGTTTTGGCATTAGAAATCTAGGGAAACCTGGCTGGAAGCTAGAGATAAGAACACAAAGTTCTTTCATAACAGTACTAAAGCTCATAGGAACATGAACATAATCACTAAAATTAAGGGTGATAACAATACTTGGATCGAAGATCCACAACAAATTGTAGTGGAAATAGTCAGATATTTTGAAAATATTTTCAACAATAGGGAAGGATCAAATAGGCTATATCAACAAGCCATTCTACATAACATCCCAAGGATCATAACTGATGACCAAAACAAAGCTCTTAAAGCAAAGTTCACCAAAACTGAGATCGAAATGGCAGTCTCCCAAATGCAACTAGATAAAGCCCCAGGACCAAATGGCTTCCCAGCCCTCTTTTTTCAGAAATGCTGGCATTTCATAGGAGATGAAGTAGTGGAAGCACTTGAAGGAGTGAGGAATTCTAGTAACCTCCTAAAAGAAGTAAATAATACATTCCTCACAGTTATTCCTAAAAAGGAAAACCCGGAGAGTTTTGGGGACCTGAGACCTATCACTCTATGTAATACTATATATAAAATACTCACAAAGACTATAGCTAACAGAATTCAGAAGGTACTACCAGACATTATTAGTGATGTACAAACTAGATTTGTCCTGAGTAGATCTATATATGATGGAGTAATTATAGCCCAAGAAACCATTCACTCCATTCAGTACAACAAAAACCCTAGTATGTTAATCAAATTGGATATCAATAAAGCTTATGATAAGGTTGACTAGTGTTTTCTTTGCAAAACACTGGAGGCTTTTGGATTTGCGAAGCAATGGATAAATCTCATTATGAATGCATATCTAGTCCCAAGGTCTCTGTCTTAATCAATGGAACCCCGGAAAGTTTTTTCAATATGTCAAGAGGACTAAGACAAGGAGATCTCCCTTCCTTTTTATTATAATGGTAGAAGCTCTAGGCAGGATGATCACCAATTATAGGGAAGAAGGTAAAATCCAAGGAATTAAAATCACCTCTGAACTAAGCCCCATAACCCACCAATAGTTTGTGGATGACACCATGCTCTATGGTAGAGGCAATAGAGAAGAAACAAGAACTTATCAAGAAATCTTAAACTCCTTTACCAAGGCCTCAGGCCAGGAAGTCAACACTAATAAATCAAAAAAAAATTTCTTCAACACAGACCCTGAAACTGAGAGAGAAATATGTAGAATCCTGACCTTCAGAAGAGGAGAACTGCCCTGCAAGTATTTAGGTCTACCACTTGACAAAAGAAATAAGACAAACGATTTATGGGACCATATTACTTCTAAGATCAGAAAGAAAGTTGAGTCATGGAAGGGCAGGTGGTTATCTTCAACTGAAAAAGTCACAATGTTAAAATCTGTCCTCTCAGCAATACTAGTTTATCAACTATTATGCATGAACCTCCCAGTAGGGAAACAAGAAGAAATTAACAAAATCCTAAGAACATTCCTCTGGAAAGGATCAAAGGATAAGAAAAGAATGGCATTAGTAGCTTGGGACAAAATATGTAGACCTAAGGAAGAAGGGGGCTTGGGTCTGAAAAATATTAAGGAACAAAGCAAAGCTTTAGGAGCTAAACTAATATGGAGAATGTATAAATAGCCAGACCTAAAATGGGTAAAAATTCTTAGGAACAAATATCTTAGAGGAAACGAATCTGCCTCTCTCTTTCATATGGCGAACCCCCCCAAAGGGTCCCGACTCTGGAATTTTATGATGGATTGCAGGAAACTCATCATGGACAAACTGACTTGGAGTCTTGGTGAAGACAATCAAGCACTTTTCTGGGATGACTCCTGGGGAGGGTTTGAGCCAATTAATAGCCTGGTCAACTTGGAGGATGCAAGAAGAACCCTTGAATCCCAATGGTGGAAATATGTGAGAAATTACATAGATTTCCCCAATAGGGATGCTAACCAAGGGTGGAAATGGAAATCACTGGAAAATGTGAACATCCCAGATAGTGATAGAAGGAAATTACTTGATATACTTAGCGAGAGGAATTTATCCTTCTTAAAATGCACCGACAGATTGGTATGGGATGGTTCCAATCAGAAGCCTACAACACAAGAGAGGGATATAAAATTTTAATCAAACAACAGCTCAGACCTAAAATGACATTACCACTGAGATTGTGCTGGGACAAGAACTGCCTCCCAAAAGCTAGTATGTTCTCATGGCTAGCCTTATAAAAGAAAATACTAACAGCAAAAAGGTTTACTAAAATGGGATTTGAAGGGCCCAACAGATGCCCCCTTTGTGAGGAGGAGCAGGAGACAATAGACCACATTCTACTCAACTGTTAATTCTCGGTCAAATGTTGGAATTGGTTATGCAGTAAGCTAGGCTGGGTAACAATCCTTCCTAATAATATTTTGGACTTATTTCTATGTTGGCCAGACATTCATAAACAAAGCATCTATAATACACTCTAGATAATAACCCCCTCGGTCATGATTTGGGAGCTATGGAAAGAAAGAAATAGAAGAATATTCAAGGAGAAAAAGATGACTTTTGAACAACTCATTTCTAAGATTGGAGCTATTATCATTGAAATTACTAATAGTAGGGTTCTTAATAGTCTTAGGAAAGAAGCCATAATGTCATACTAGGATGAAAAGATGCATGGTAGATGGGTAGGATTAAGACTGTCCCCCTATGTGGGACCAGGTAACCACAAAACCTCCAACAAAAGAAGAGAATGCAAATGGCAACCCCCTAAAAAAGGATGGTTCAAGCTAAATTTTGATGGTGCATCCATAGGCAACCCAAGAATTGCAGGTATAGGCTATGTTATCCATGATTGGGAATCGAAGGAAGTAGATACTACCACCAAACCCCTAAACAATGCAACAAATAACATAGAAGAATTATCAGCACTGATTGAGGGACTTAGATTGTGTAGAGATTTGAAAATTGAGAAACTTGTAGTGGAAGGAGATTATGTAATTACTATTAATGCCCTAAGACAAGGTAGTATGCCTAACTGGAGACTCAACTCCCTCCTCTCCACTATCATTGACATCACTACCTCTTTCATAAAATGCATATTTAACCACATCTTCAGGGAGGGCAATGTTAAAGTAGATAACCTAGCCAATAAAGGTGTTGGTGGCACTTGTTTAACAATTAAATACAACTCTTAATTAAGACTGCTAGCTCTAAATTCTGACTGCGGGTTCCCCAGGCTAAGGAAGTCAAACAAGTTAAGTCTAATCTATTCTCAGGCTTGTTTCAATCCAATCTCCCTTCTTCTCCAAATGCTTTCAAATCAGTTTATTTACATTCATTTTAAACATGCACATCTCGTTATTTATTTACATATATACTTATATATATATGTATATATATATGAATATATATATGTATATATATATATATATATATATGTATATATATATATATGTATATATATATATACTTATACTTATATATATATAATCTTATTCATACATTATATATATATATAAATATATATACTGACATGTATATATATTTATATATTCTTCTCCCTGTTTTAACATTTTCACCCTTTGTCATTAATATGCATATTATCACAAATTCTTTAAAACACTTCATTCAGCTTATACTCATATTTCTAAAAAAGTATACCAGAGTTTGTTCTATAAAACAACTTTCTACAGCTAGATTGCTTTATCATTGTAGAATAGTTCTATATGAGACCCTATTGGATCTCTACTATAATATCTATATAGAGTATTCGTGACTTCGCAGGGTCTACAAAATCAAGCCATTTCATGGCTTCTTATAAGCATTCTTTCAATAATTTCAACAAAAAACAAACTTTTCAGACTTACTCTCTGTCATACTCAAGCAATTAGTGGTTAAATTCTCCCACCCATGCATATCCCTCTTTAGTAACCAACCCCAAGACTCTCTTTGATAAAATTCATAGCTACCTCTGCCATCTCTTTGGCCACCATTAGCTCTGGTTCCTTGAGGTCAAGAATGAATGGGTGAAGCTTCACCACTACATTTGGATCATTCGGGTCAGCCATATCTTGCGGCCTAGGTATCCTAATTCCTTCACTAGTAGCCTCCAAGGTTTTCCCCAATTCTCCCAGGTGCTCAGGATAGAAGAAATCCCTCATAATCTGCTCTATATGCACCTTTTCAACCCCAACTCCAATAACATAGCCTGCACTCATGAAGTCATGTCAGTATCAACTCGATACCTTTCTGCCTCCTCCATAAAATTCCTCCCGACTATCATCCTGATGGCACCAACCATAAGTTCATTCGAGCGTCAAAGCATGTGTTGTAGACGAAGCAATGTCACAAGACCAAGAAAAGCCATCTGGCACATGGTACTGACCAATATCACTGGGGTCTCCATTCCCCCACAGATGACGGCCTTTGAAGTAAAGATCACTGTGAATCTTATTGGCATTGGAATTGATGGGAATTGTTAGCATTTAAAGTAATTATGGATTTGTCTAGACTCTCCTCCAACTACTTACGAATATGGGTTTTAATTTTAATGGTCTTTTTCTCCTTTTACCTATGCCAACCTGCCCTAAAACGTGTCACCCATACAAAGCTCTTATTAATTACCCACACACACACACACACACACACATATATATAGTTCTCTCACTCAGTCCTTCAGGCTGTCACAATCATGTTAACACTCCAATTCAGCACGAGGATCAGCCTATCTGTGATGGGTTGATATTTTTGTAAAGAGCAAAGGGACAATCACGTGCCTCTTCATGCCTAAATAGTTGAAGATTGTGTTATGATTACCTATCCTTCAATAATCTTCAATATTGATTTGATCTTCCGAGTTAGAAGTAGTTCAGTATCAGAAAGGCATGCTTTAAAATCATTGAGATTAATGCCTACATGCATGAGGTGATGATGTGAGCTGACATTGCTATTAAACACCTATTACATTATTAAGTTAATGGCTTTTCCACATGACTTATAGCTACTCACCGCTCATTGATTATCCTGATATGATAGGTTAAGGATCTATCTAAGGATTTTGTTTAAAGGAAAGGTTTTAGTAAGCTAATGAATTAGCAGCCACTTTCCTATGGCCAGCCATGCTTAATTAGAGAAGAATCATGTTTTCTACTCAATTACAAATATTTATAGATTCATATGCATTTGCACAGGTTTATTTTAAAATGAAGAAAAAGGTAAGATGTTCATTCACTATCACCCTCTTAAACTTTGACTCTTATGCAATCACTACTTTCGATATAATGTTGGTAGTATCCGTAATTTGTCTTAAGGGGATTTATTTATCAGCAGCAAACAAGTTTGATGCAGGAATCTTTGCTAACATGAGAATTAGCTTGGGAAGACACTGGTGTGTGTGACAGGATTCATAAGGTGTACTGCAATAGCAGCGAAGGAAATAGATCCCTCATGAGAAGATACCTATAAGAACTCAGTTAGGAGGGTGCCTAATGTGAACAACATGAATCTGTCCAAAGTTATCCCGAGATGAATGGAGCACATCAAGGAATAGCAGGAAGATTGGCTCATATGAAGAGCAAGGACTACGATTGTAATTCTTATCTTTGTAAAAAGAGGATTTTCCTCAAAATGAACTTTCTTGCATACTGACAACAAGCTATGTAAACTAAATTTTGTACTGGACTCCACGAGTCCCGGGCAAGACTGGAGGTTTTCTTCACTCTGTTCTTTCCTACCGGTGCCTGCATTGGACAGAGGTGTACTTTAAATTCTATTTAATAAAATATATCTCTGGCCTTGACCTCTTACCCATCAAAAAAAAAAAATCTAACCACATTATTATAATGTGTGTGTGTTTCCTAATAACGGGATAACTCATTAATCAGTCATTATTAAGTAAGGTGGCGGGTAGGCTTTGGCATGTGTGAGAGGATAGATGGTAGTCCTCTAATTACTACCCAAGGTGGCATGTTTCAAAAGGAAATTTGCCTTTAGATTTGAGATTTCCCCTATATTTCATATCATTTCTGGTTTTGGTTTGTGCGTCTATTAGTCTGAGATGGAGGGAGGCAAGGTCGAAGGCTTGGGTTCTAGGGGTAAGGGGAAGAGTCCTTTTTCTCCTCCACAAAGGTAAATCCCCCACTATGGTCTAAATAAATCCTTAGGTGGGCACATGAAGAGAAAGTATACTCCACGTAAAAGGATATAGAAAATCTCGGTAAACGCTGCCATGGAGAGGTTTTTTAAGAACATCGAGAAAGAAGTAAGAAATCCTTTTCTATGGGAGTGGTTTTTTAGACATATGAAGATTGTGAAGGAAGTTAATAGTTAGGAAGTTGTTAATGTTAGGGAAGCCATGGCGCACTTACTATTGGAACTAGGGACTTCCAGAGGGAATTGGAATGTATTTGGTGTCACCCTGTCTATAGCGGTGGCGACCATGCTATCGGTTGCAATGGCATCGGTTCTAACACATGAGGATTTAGTTGAGGCTTCCTAGAAGGTGGGGGAGAATCACAAATCAACCATAGGGCACTTGCATGATATTCTACAAAATGTCCTAGACATTAGAAGCATGGTCGAAGGCGTGGCAGAAAAATTGGAGGTTCTTGTTCCTACACGGGCTAGGCCGCTCTACACATGTGCTTTTGACAAAGAAGGCATTGTCGAGTTGAAGGAGTCAAACATAAGTAGACTAGTTTTAGGAGGTCACAGTGAGGTTTGATCTTTTGTTTTCTAATAATATATTAGACTGGTTTGGAGTGAGGGTCGTGGTAAATTGCCCCACTCCTTAAGACTATTTTAAATGTTCTTGGGCATGTTGTTTCTCTCTATTTTTTGGCTGTAGTTAAAAACTGGCGGGCATGCCCGTATTTTTGATGGGGCCTTGGTCCCTAACTAAGGTATATATATCAAAAACAAATAATGTGTCTGTTTATATATATATATAACATTACACACTAAGAGAGATAGGATAGGGATTTAAGCATTCCATTTTTGCAACTATACTTTCAAGCATATAACAATATATTTCCACTTGAAATCCTAAATATCGGGAGATGAAGATACTTATTTTGTTCATACACAAAATTTCTTTCTTTCTAGTGAATACTCACTATATTTATTTGAGAAGAGTAAGAATAGAGATAGATAAATTTCTTCCACCTACAAAATACTTAAATATCTAAAATGTCAAATATCCCAAACTTCAAAATAGTAGGAAGAAAATACATTCTTTTGTCAACATGTATACACCTTCGAAGAATCACATTGAGCCATAACCACTACATTTGGCATTCAAGCTTCCATGCAATACAAGACTCCAAAAAACATTTTCCTAGGCTCCAAAACACCATACAAGGCCTTTTACATAACATTTTCCTCATTCTAAGAAGAGCTAACATAACAAAAACATTGGTTTCCATATTCCTTGTCCATCTTCAAACCTACAAAAATAGAATGAAACTCCAACCCAAGACCAATAGAGGTGCTCACCTCCCAACCATTGGCTTTCTCATAAGCCACCCCCGAGTTCGATGGCCAACTATGAAACCCAAGGTGGTGTAGTCACGGTAGGAGGGTTCACAGAATGAACTGTCTGGACCGTACAACAAGAGTAATCACAATGGAAACAACTCAAAGAAATAAAGCAAATGCAGATTCAGTCATTTAGTATATCAAAGAATTCAAATACAATCTGGCCGGCAACATGAGGGCTTACAACTGGGCTAACAGGCCTGATTACATACATGTGCAAGATAAAGCTTTGAATCTCCTTCACACAAATCTAAACTATTAGATCTTTCTTATGTGAATAGATACTTTCCTAAGGATCTATTACATCAATATATATCATTTCTAAACCAATATATTCCTCTGCATCAGCTAAGGAAGGTCACAAACTCCAATGAAGAGCTGTAATTTGTTCACAGATAGGTCAGACCTAAATGCTTAGAACACTTCCTCAAATGGATGGAACCACGTGTGAACCCTTGGGGAAGGTTGGTCATGAACCACAAGACATTGAATGATGTGTCATTGAGATCCGCAAGTCAAGGAATGATCCGCAAGCCTTCTCTTTTAGTTGATTATTAGGAACTGCTAGAATGGTCTGCTCTGAGAAAAAAATCAATCTTCTGATTGTGATATCTTTCCAAAAACGGATCCAAATGTTCTGAATTCTTGATAAGATTTAGATGCTAAGTCTAGATCCACAAGATGTGAATTACCAAAACTGGACCACAAGCTAAAATTGCTTTTGACTAAACTACTTGAACTGAACTGGAAAATGAAAGAACTAAAATGCAAATGTTTTTGGTTGATGCAAGATTACTCTTGAACCAGAGATGCTCCTGCATCAGACATCTGGGGTTATTGAGAAAGTGAGTCCCTCACTTTACCAAGGCTAGGGGAGAACCAAGACGGTCCACCTCAGCCTAAGAAATCCATGATGAATCTTCTTCCAGTCTACCTTTCCATTTCATAAGATATTCCTTGTATTGTCTTCCTCTAGTGTTGCATCCAACTCTGCTGTCCAAAATGTCTTCAATCTGTTCTGGTGCTTTGTGTGGTAATTGCTTCTTTAAGTCTTCTTCCATGTTGTCACCAAACTCTACTTCATGATACTGATAAAGGTCTACAGTGTTGAAAATAGGTGATATATCCAATGTCTCCAGTAACTCTACTTCATATGTGTTCCCTGAATCAAATTTCCTGAGTATCCTACAAGGTCCAAACTTCTTCATCTTCAACTTGTTATAAGTTCCAACTAAAAATCTTTCTTTTCTAAAGTACACCATCACTTTATCTGTAACTTCAAATTCCTTATGTCTTCTCTTCTCATCAGCCTTCTCTTTGTACTTATTGTTCATATTCTCTAAATGGTTCTTCACCTGATTATGCATTGTCTTCATGTGGACTGCAAATTCTTCTGATTCTACACTCCTCTTTTCTTCTATACTGATATCCCTCAATTCTGCAACTCCTCTAGGATTCACTCTAGTAACAATCTCAAAAGGTGTTCTTCCAGTACTCCTATTTATTGAATTGTTGTATGCAAAATCTACTTGTGAAAGAATCAAATCCCAACTTCCTATCTTCTCTCCAACCAAACATCTCAACAAGTTTCCCAAACTCCTATTCACTACCTTTGTTTGTCCATCTATCTATGGATGAAAAGTAGAACTAAACTTCAAATCTATTTTCATCTTCTTCCAAAGTGTCTTCCAAAAGTATCCAACAAACTTTGTATATCTGTTTGAAACTATACTCTTAGGTAATCCATGCAATCTCACAATCTCCTTGAAAAATAGGTCAGCTACATGCACTGCATCAGTTGTCTTCTTACAAGGTATGAAATGAGCCATCTTTGTAAATCTGTCAACCACTACAAATATTGAATCATGTCCTCTCTATGTCTTAGGCAATCCCATTACAAAATCCATGCTTATGTCTTCCCAAGGTCTCTCTAGTACTGTCAAAGGTTTATACAATCCAATGTTCTGACTACTCCCTTTTGCAAGTGGACAAACTCTACAACCCTACACAAATCTCTGAACATTCTTATGTATCTAAGGCCAAAAGTAATTTTCACTTACCAAAGCCACTGTCTTGTCAATGCCAAAATGTCTTGCCAATCCACCACTATGCTTCTCCTTGATTAGATTATCTCTCATTGAACTTCTAGGTATGCACAACTGACTTCCTTTGAACAACATATCTTCATGAATGAAATAATCCAACCACTTACTTCTATATGTCACAACAGGTTCCTTGCATGCTCTCCAAGGTTCTACAAAATCAATGTCTCTCTCATACATGTTCTTCAATTCATCAAAACCCAACACTTCAACTCTCATCTATGTCAAAAAGTTTCTTCTTCTACTCAAGGCATCAACAACTTTGTTTGATTTACCACTCCTATGCTTCAACACAAAAGTATGACTCTACATTAACTCTACCCATCTCACATGTCTCTGAATCAACTTATCTTGACTATTGAAATACTGCAAAGCTTGATGATCTGTATGCAACACAAACTCCTTAGGCAATAAATAATGTCTCCACTTCTTCAAGGCTTGAATTATGGTATAGAATTCTTGATCATAAACTAAATATATTTTCTTTGCATCATTCAAATTCTCACTGAAATAAGCTACAGGTCTACCTTCTTGACTGAACACAGCTCCAATTGCATTTCCACTAGCATCAAAATCAACTTGAAATACCTTATTGAAATCTGGTAATGCCAAAACTGGTTTCTCTGTCACTTTCTACTTCAACAATTCAAAACTTTTATCTACTCCTGATGTCCACCTGAAATCTTTTCTGTCACCTTTCATTGTCTCTGTCATAGGGTTACAAACTGAAAAAAATTTCTAATGAACTTCTAGTAGAAACTAGCCAATCCATGAAATGATCTAACCTCTCCAATGCTCTCCGGTGTAGGCCATTCAATAATTGCTTTCAATTTCTTAGGGTCCATCTTCAATCCTTCCATAGAAACCACAAATCCCAAATATACCAATTCTTCCTTCATGAAACTACACTTCTTGATGTTTATCAGCAATTTCTCCTCTCTCAACCTCTACAAAACTTGTCTATGTTGGAAACAAGGTGGATAACTGAGAGGGGGGGTGAATCAGTTATCTTAATTATTTGACTTTCTTTTCTTCTTTAACAATTAGTGCAGTATCAAAACATATGAGCATATATGAACATGAGAGCAGAAGAGGAATCAACACACATAACACAAGGATTTTTACATGGAAAACCCTGTTCAGGGAAAAACCACGGGGTGACTAACCCAAGATTGTATTCTCTGTTAAAAGAATAGAAGTACAAAATGGCACTTGCCAATTAGGGCTCACTGCCCAAGCACACTGCTCACAAGAGACTCACTGTCTACAAGGTATAAAGAAAGTAACTAAATGTTTGAACTGATCAGAGGCATCCACATATGCTGAGGTTCAGTTCCGGTTAGGCTCAATAAACTGATCTATTGCACTTCATTCTTCCTCTGCTTTAGTGCTGCTGTTCTGTCACATGCCGGACTTGTATTATTGCATCCACACTTATCTTTTCCTTTCTTCACACACTTTCACACACCACACACACCTTCATATCAAAATCTATCTAGTATATATATCCGCATCAAGGATCTCAACATCTTTCTAGTCGACATCCAAAAAACTCAAGATTTTCCCAACATACTGATCTGTCGATTGAATCCATGCTTACTATGTGATGCATATCAAGGACACAGACATAAAAGTCATCAATCATGTCGGCTAATCATGAATGATCCCTCAAGTAGCTTGATCACCACCAATTTCTCATCTGGATTAAAGTCTGATGCTCTGCCGATTGGTTCTTCCTCAGTCTGCTTTGCCTGTCAAGAACCCAACACTTAGATGCTCATATCTTTTCTCTCTTTCATCATCGAAGGCTCAATCTCTAGAATGTAGTAGTCATGGTACTCCTACTGAATTCCCCAAGTCTGCACTTTACTGAGATACTTCCTCTAAGAGATCCAGACTTGATTGTCAAACCTTGCTGCATGCTCTGTTCTTGTTCACTGGACCAAAATACTCATCAATCTGACTTTCGGTATAGACATACCATGTGCTGCAGATGAGTGGGATGGACTTTGTTGCCATCAATGACAACACACATGAAGCCACACAGTGTCTCTTGCCAACAATCTCCCCATTTGGCATTGATGGCAACACTTAGTGAAAAATGACTAAGTGTTATAACAGGCTCCCCCTTGGCTGATGCTCTATCTTATGTACACTTTTACTAGAACTCCCCCTTAGCTAGATTCCACATTTTTCACTGCTCCTCACTCCCCCTTTGACATCAATGGCAAAGGGTAGAATCTATACACCAAAATTTCTAAAAATTAGCCTATACATAGCCGCATAAGTATATATACAAGTTATACTTACATATGCTTAAGTATATCCGCAAAAGTGGTTTTCAATTGGACAAATTCTGTTGCCCAACTTTGCTTCATCCTGTCCAAGATTGAAATGTGGCCTCTCAACAAAAATGCAAAAGCTTCTGCCCTTTTTAAGTCTACCAGATCACGGGTCTAGGCTGTAGTCTGAGCATCAGTTAGAGCCTCATGCATTGCCTCTAACTTAGGGATAATTATCCCTCTTAGTTCAGTCATTCTGCTTATTCTATTCTTCTTCTCCTTATCAAGCCTCTTTATCTCATTCATAGTGGCAATAGCCTGGCATTCTTGATTCATTATGGATGAGGTGAGAGGATCAAAATTTTGAGATAAACTTAACAATTTACCCTCTTGTTCTTCCACCACCTTCTTGGCAATGTCTACTGTTACTGTGGACCAAGATAGACAAAATTTATATATTTCTCTGCCATCTTTAAGAGCATTTTCTAGGCTCTTTATCCCAATATCCAGATTTCTCCTTCATTTTCTATGAGTCCCTGTACTTCAGAGAATCTCTTACCCAAAATTTCTTTCCAAACATTCTCTTCTGCTTATTTCTCCAAAGAATCAAAATATGTGCTAACAGAATTGACAAGAGATTTCAGATTACCAGATGAAGAGGGCATAAGATCCTTTTGAAAGGATGGCATGATCTTTTCTAGTACACCAGATGCAATTTTTATCAGCTCACAATCTTCCATGTGTGACTTCAAAAGTTTTTCTTTTGCTTTAGCTTGAACAAAAGATGCTATCTTCATTGTCCGTATCGGAGAGAGAGAATCAAAATTGAATGGTACTTGGAACAACTCCGGTTCATCTAATTCCATCATTTCCTTGGTTAGGAAGTCTTTAACTACTTTTGTAGTGTCTCTTGCCAAAGACAGAGTCTTCTTTTCTTTTCCCACCTCAGAACTGTCATCTGTGATCTTATCTGTTTGATCTTCTTCTCTTCCCTTTTTCTCCTCTTCTTGACTTGCTTTCTCCTCTTTTCTTGCTTCTCCTTCAGTTTCAGAGTCCGCTGGGGGATCCGAAAGAGAGATGTTTACTTCTTCATGGACTTCCTCTTCTAGAACAAAGGAATCCAAGTCCTTAGTCTTCTCCTCACGTATCTCCTTTGACTCTTCTACAATTTTCTCAATAGAATCTTCCTTTGATGCACTTGATCCTTCGACATTCATGGTAGAAGGTTCATCACTTATGTCCTCTATAATAGGAAGATTGAATCTTTTATATGCATTCCAGAGGATGTCTTCAGTCTCTTTTGCCACCTGATCAGTCTCTCAGAGCATAAGCTTATTCATTCTGGCTTTGCTCCAGAACTCATCCTTGCAATCCTTAAAGATCATGTTCATTTGTTTTGGAGTGATGGAAGGATAGAGCTGAATAGCTATCTATTCCTAGATCTCTAGGTCCTTTGACTTAGCATTGTTCTTTCTCATTTCAAGTTCCTTCTCTAGGCTTTTGGGAAGTAGAGATATGATTTCAATGAATGCTTTATTATAGATGTTTAGATACCTGACTATAGCATCTTGCAAGATCTTCTAGTCAGCTTCACTATATTCATCATAGAATTCTGTTATTAGTTACAGATTTCCATCCACAGTGACTACCTTGATGATATCATCAATGGAGAGAGTAGGCCTTTCAACAAATTCTTCTGCCTTTTCTTCTGTATGTTTACTGGCAGAGGATTTCCAGGATGTTTTCTTCTTCTTCCTCATTTTCTTAACTTCTTCATCATCCTTTTGGCTTATGTATGACCTTGTGGCCTTTGTCTTTGTTCTCTTTTCTCCTTTTCCATATGTCTTTGCTTCCATTTTTGAGGCTTTTGGGCTCTTAGTAGTGGCAGGTGCAGAGCTCTTTGAGGATCTAGTCTGGGAGTGGGCTTCCACTGGAGTACTTTCTTTTTTTGTTTCTTGCCTTTCTTTCTCTGCCCTTTTTACCTTCTCTCTATTGGCATCAACTGCCTCCTTTGATATCCCATATCTCTTGGCAACTTATTCTACTCCTCTTCTCACCTTTCTCTTGATCTCAAGCTGTCTCAATTCAACATGAATTTTTACACTCAACTCTTGGAAGGTTCCAAACCTTTCTGCCTTAGGGTCCTTTGGTTGACTTAGTAGGTGTTGAACATGTAGCTCTAGAATTTTCTCATCTACCTCATAGCCCATTGGCATAATTCAGACTGTTCTAGGTTCCACTGCCTCCATTAGGCATTGATCAGTGTCTACCATGAAGCACACTGTATCCTTGTATTTTTCAACTAGAGATTGGGAGATTCTCTCTCTGGCCTGCATCATGCCTTGGAAGTTTTTGAAGTAACCCTAGAGTGCTGTACTTTGTGCCTTGGCATTACCAAGCCCATACATATAATCTCTAATTTGTATGGCAATCGGTCTATCATTTTGCCATACCCAACCACTAGATCTGGGTAGCTCATTCATATAGTAAAAGAATAGACATAATATCAAGCCACCGTACTTAAATGAATTCTTCTTATCCTTCTTTATTTTCTGTAAATTCCCTAACAGTTGGTTCAGGAGAAGCTCACAAAGATCATAGTCAACATTTTTCCTTAGCATTTCATATGTAGTATATATAGCAGTTTTGGATACTAAATTCTCCCTGCTGGAGTGGTAGATTTTGTAACCAATTATCATAGAGGCAAATTTGATATTTGGATCTATGATGTCTTCTATTGTCATTGCCCTCTTGTCAAATTTTTATCTGGTAGCCTCACTTACAGTTTGTTTTTTGACTAATTTGAGAGCAGGCAACCCATCGGATGAGTGCAATCTAGCTACTACCCTAATAGCATCTTTTGTGATCTTAAATGGCCTCATCAACCACATGAAGTTGTTATGCATTCTGCTCATAACATACTGGACCCATTCATCTTCTGCAAAATAGGGGAAATGGATGCAATGTCCAAAATGCTTATCCTAGATGGCCTTGTATTGGGGTTTAATTTCAAATGTTTCATCTATTAATTCCTTGTGATAGATATCCATTAGCTTGGACTCCCCAAATTCCTCAATGTTGGCGTGAATGTATACCCTAACATCTTCTACATGCAGAACCCCATGCGGAATGCTAGAGAATGCGCCTAGGGGATCAACTTCTAGGGATTTGTAAGGATGTTTCTTGAACTTAGGGTGCAACCTATCAATGATCTTAACCACATTTAGAGTAACCATCATTCAAAAGATTCAGAGAGAGATATTCAAGAGTGGAAATACCTTTTTTATGTTTCTAGGGTTCACGATAAGAGCCAAAAAGATCGCTGGTTGAATCAAATTCTATAGTTGATCCTTGAGAGGGTTGAAGCAATCTTGTTGCAGAGCTCTTTTTTTTCTTCTTGAATGCAAATGTACAAATGATGAACAAAAGAACCCTTTTATTTCTATGCAAACCCTAATTCTATATTGCAATAAATGCACAACTTAAGTCATTCTGGTTGCCTTATTTTCCTTGTTCTAAGAGAGATCCTTCTGGATCACTGAGAAGCACTTAGAATGATAAATTACAATGTATCTCCCTTCCTTGAATCATCCCATTTATCCGCAGATCAAGGTATTCCAATTTTGAATCATACCGGATCTAACTGTGAGAATCCTGCTTTTACCGGATGACTGTCAAACTAGATCAATTTTGGATTATTAGCCTCTTCAACCTTCTTGCAGATCTTTTATATTTTTACCAAGGGTTATTTAGATATCTCTTTGAGAACTCTTCAATCCACTACACTCCATGTGCCAATTTAGGCACCAATTCACTGGCTGGGGGAAATTGCTTTCTTTTGTGACTCCCCCTAAGCCAGAGCTCATCTATTTAGTTTTTGGAAGGAATATCAGCACCAGATTCTGGTGTGGATCCATCCCCAACATTTTCTATACTTCTCTTCACCCAAATCTTGTTCATCTCACTTTGAACTTCATCTGCATTCACCTTTTCTTTTCCTTTGTCTTAATTTTGATTATGTGCACTGGACCCCTTTTATCCTAATTCTTACTTCTGCAGAATTTGGCAATATGTCTGGATCTATTGCAATTGTAGCAAGCTATATTTCTTTGCATATTTGACTAATATCCTCTTGATCTGCATTGATTAGCCATATGTCCCATTCTATTGCATGCAAAGCATCTACCATTGAATGAATTATTTATTTGCATATTTCTACATTCATGAGATTTGTGACCATACCTTTTGTAGTTAAAACACTATTTGGAGAAGGATGAATTAGTCTGATTCATTCTTTTCTGCACTGATTTGCTTTATGACTGAAGTTATTGCAATTGTAGCAATATCCATTGAAGGATGGATATCTTTGAGCATTTGGTTGCCTTACCGGAGGTCTTCTAGGCCTGTTCCTTGGATTTCTTGATCCAGAGTTCTTCTGACTGGATCCAGAGCTTTCACCTTTCTCATACCCCAAGCCTTGCTTGTCATCTACCCTCTTTTAGCTTTCAAGAAGAACTTCAAGCTGAGCAGAGCTTATCTTGAATTTCTCTTTGTATTCATTTGTTGTTTGAAGATCCCTTTTGAGAGTGTCTATCTAATTCTCAAGTTGTTCTTCATTATCTCTCGCTTCTTCAAGATCAGATTCCTAATGCCTGATTATTCTATCCATTTTGTGGTAGTCTTCTGACTTCTCCTTAAGAGATTGTTTTAGATTATCTTCAATTTTTCTCTTCTCTTCAATTTCTTGGGTGAATTTAATAACCCTTGATTCCATTTCATGTCTTACCATAATGACCTCTTTTGGTAGCTTCTCACATAACTTGTTCTTCTCACTCAGATCTTCATTACTGTCACTGGCTTTACTTTGAATTTATAATTGTTGAAGTAGTTCCTTTCTCTTTTTCATAGAGATACTCAGTTTCTCTTTTAGTTCATTTATGAAATCATCAGCTTGTTTGAGTCTTTCCCTCAAGTTATTGACTTTAGAGTGAGATTGCTCAAGATCATCTAGGGTAGACTGAAGTTGTTCCTTCATACCATACATATCCATTGAGATTCCCAGATCTTCCTCAAGCTGTTAGGCTCTGTTTGGAGGAACTTATCTCTGATACCAATTGTTGGAAACAAGGTGGATAAGTGAGAGGGGGGGTGAATCAGTTATCTTAATTATTTGACTTTCTTTTCTTCTTTAACAATTAGTGCAGTATCAAAACATATGAGCATATATGAACATGAGAACATAAGAGAAATCAACACACATAACACAAGAATTTTTACATGGAAAACCCTGTTAAGGGAAAAACCATGGGGTGACTAACCCAAGATTGTATTCTCTGTTAAAAGAATAGAAGTACAAAATGGCACTTGCCAATTAGGGCTCACTACCCGAGCACACTGCTCACAAGAGGCTCACTACCTACAAGAGACTCGCTGTCTACAAGGTATAAAGAAAGTAACTAGAGGTTTGAACTGATCAAAGGCATCCACATATGCTGAGGTTCAGTTCTGGTTAAGCTCAATAAACTAATCTACTGCACTTCATTCTTCCTCTATTTTAGTGTTGTTGTTCTGTCACATGCCGGACTTGTATTATTGTATCCACACTTATCTCTTACTTTCTTTGCACACTTTCACACACCACACACACCTTCATATCAAAATCTATCTAGTATATATATCCATATCAAGGATCTCAACATCTTTCTAGTCGGCATCCGGAAAACTCAAGATTTTCCCAACATACTGATCTATCGGCTGAATCCATGTTTACTATGTGATCCGTATCAAGGACATAGACATAAAAGTCATCAATCATGTCAGCCAACCATGAATGATCCCTCAAGTAGCTTGATCACCACCAATTTCTCATCTGGATTAAAGTCTGATGCTCTGCTAGTTGGTTCTTCCTCAGTCTGCTCTACCTGTCAGGAACCCAACACTTAGATGCTCATATCTTTTCTCTCTTTCATCACCGGAGGCTCAATCTCTGGAATGTAGTAGTCATGGTACTCCTACTGACTTCCCAAATTCTGTACTTTGCTGAGATACTTCCTCTAAGATATCTGGACCTGATTGTCAGACCTTGTTGCATGCTCTGCTCTTGTTCACCGGACCAAAATACTCATCAATCTGACTTCTGACATAGACATACCATGTGCTGTAGATGAGTGGGATGGACTTTGATGCCATCAATGACAACAGTCATGAAGCCACACAGTGTCTCTTTCTAGCAGTCTAATATGCCACAAATGTTCTTCTTTTGTTTTATTGAAAATCATAATATCATCCATGTATACAATCACAAACTTACCCAAGAATTTCTTCAAGACTTCCTTCATCAATCTCATGAAAGTACTTGGTGCATTTGTCAATCCAAAAGGCATCACTAACCACTTATACAATCCTTCATTTGTTTTAAAAATAGTCTTCCAGTCATGACCTTCTCTGATTCTAATCTGATGGTATCCACTCTTCAAATCTATCTTTGTGAAATATCTTGCTCCACTCAAACAATCCATGATATCATCCATCCTAGGTAAAGGAAATCTATACTTAACTATGATCTTGTTTATTGCTCTAGAGTCAGTACACATTCTCCATTCTCCATTCTCCATCCTTCTTCGGTCCAAGCACTATAGGTACTACACAAGGACTCAATCTTTCTCTAATCAAACCTTTCCTCAACAACTCTTGTATTTGTCTATTCAGTTCTTCATTCTCTGCCGGTGTCATCCAGTGTGCTACTTTGTTAGGCAAACTTACTCCCGATATAAGATCCATGTGATGACTAACACTCCTTATAGGTGGTAATCCATCAAGCACATTATCTGATATGATGTCTTCATACTCTATCAACAACTCTCTTATCTCATCTAATTTAGTTTCTTTATTTAATGCTTTAGGCTTCTTAGGAATCAAGGCATAACACATACTTTCCTATTTCAAACCATCCAAAAATTTCCTTCCATCTACTAAACAGATTCTAGCATTTCCACATACCACATTTTTAGGATCATCTTCCAAAGGGATCAAAGTAATTCTTTTCCCATTTGTTGTTATAGTGTAAGTATTCTTTCTCCCATCATGTATAGCTTTTCTATCATACTGCCAAGGTCTACCCAACAAGATATGACAAACATCCATAGGCATAATATCACACAAGACTTCATCATGATAAGATCCAATATGAAATTTCACCAAACATTGCTCACTCACCAGTACATTATGATCATCATGAATCCATGCTATCTGATAGGGCTTCGGGTGTTTCAATATTTCAAACTTTAGCTTAGTCACCATCTCCTCTAAAACTAGGTTATCTGAACTACCACTTTCAATTACAACTTTACAACACTTACCTTTGGATTTGCATCTAGTTCTGAACAAACTTTTCCTCTATGATGGTTCCTTAGTTAACTCTATTTGAAATAGTGCTCTCCTCATCACCAATGATTCTCTTTTTTCAGGTTTGCTAACAGAACTGGGTGATTTAATAGGTTCTTCTTCAACATAGGTTGCTCTTCCACAATTCATTGTCTTCTTGCTTGTACTACCCTGATTACATTCAAATGCTCTATATCCTTCACCTCCACACTTGAAACGAGTACCTCTGAATGTCCTTTTATCAAATCCTTTTCCTTCTCTTTTGTATCCTTCATTCGAGTATGCACTAGGGTTTCCTCTCCAATAAAAATTTTTGTCATCTATCTGGTAAGCATTGTTATCTCTGTCATCCTTTTTAATTGGGTTGTCAAATTTGTTCTACTCCAAAAATGATCTATCATATCTAGAAAACATTCTTCCTCTCTAATATTTACCTCCTCTACCTCTCTGTCTCTAATCATGTCTTTTATTCAACTTCTCTTCAACTTTGAGACCAAACTGATATGCTTCTTCCAAAGATGTCATCCTTACCAAGCTTAGTTCTTCTTAAATGTTCAATCTCTGTCCATTGATGTATCTAGCCACTTTCTCCTTGATTGTTTCACTATGTCTTGTCCTTATGATCATCTTATGAAATTCTTCAGCATACTCCTTCACAGATTTCTCCTTTTGTCTTAGGTTCTACAATCTTTTCAACAGCTCCAACTCATAGTCAGTAGGTATAAACTGGTTCTTCAACTTTGTCACCATCCGGTCCCACTTTGTAATCTTTTCTTTTCCTCTTCTATTTCTTTCCAACTAAACTTCTTTCCACCATATAGTAGCATGTCCTTTCAACTTTGTCTTTGCAAATTTCACCTTCTCCGGATCTTCAATCTCCTCATATTCAAACTATTCTTCCATGTCATTTATCTAGTCAATCAACTCTTCAGGATTCAAATTACCAGTATAGTTTGGCACATCAACTCTAGGTCTCTTTCCAATCTTTGAAATAGATCACAACATCTTTATCTGATCCGATTCTTCTTCTTCATTGCCTTTTAGGGTTTTTCTAGTTTGTTCAGCAGATTGAAATTCTTCCTCATCATCACTTTCAACATTAGATCTTGGTGTCAATCCTCTTCACCTATCTTCTTCAATAGCATCCAAATGGATTTGCATTGTTCTCATCAATTCCATCATCTCATCCATTCTATTAGCCATTGTGCCAATAGGAGGAACTCTCCACGGTGGCATCTTCCAAGGATCAAGTGCAAACTGCCTTAGGTTTGGTGATCAGGCTACAAGCGACAACTACCTCTCAATCAACAATCGGTTGTGCACAAGTAACCTACCTTAGATTGGCGATCTGCTTACAACAAGATCTTACAGATCCCCTTCACCAATTTTGCTCAATTCACTCTCCAAGATTTGAACTTTTGCTCTGATACCACTTGGTATAGTCACGGTAGGAGGGTTCACAGAATGAATTGCCTGAACCATGTAGCAAGAGTAAACACAACAGAAACAACTCAAAGCAATAAATCAAATGCAGATTCAATCATTTAGTATATCAAAGAATTCAAATACAATCTAGCCAGCAACATGCGGGCTTACAATTGGGCTCACATGCTTGATTACATACATGTGCAAGATAAAGCTTTGAAGCTTCTTCACACAAATCGAAACTATCAGATCTTTCTTATGTGAATAGCTACTTTCCTAAGGATCTATTACATTAATATATATCATTTCCAAACCAATAGATTCCTCTGTGTCAACTAAGGAAGGTCACAAACTCCAATGAAGAGCTATAACGTGTTCACAAATAGGTCAAACCTAAATGTTTAGAACACTTCCTCAAATGAATTGAACCACGTACAGACCCTTGGGGAAGGTCGGCCATGAATCATAGGACATTGAATGATGTGTCATTGAGATCTGCAAGCCTTCTCCTTCAGCTGATTATCAGGAACTGCTAGAATGCTCTGCTTTGAGAAAACAATCAATCTTCTGATAGCGATATGTTTCTAGAAACTAATCCAAATGCTCTAAATTATTGATAAGATGTATATGAATGAATGTAGATGTTAATTCTAGATCCGTAAGATGTGAATTGCCAAAACCAGACCACAAGCTGAAATTGCTTCTGACTGAACTACTTGAACTGAACTGGAAAAATGAAAGAACTGAAATGCAAACAAACTAAAATATAAATGTTTTTGGTTGATACAAGATTACTCTTGAACCAGGGATGCTCCTACATCACAAGGATCCCATCACAAAAGACTAACACACAAAACTCCCAACCAAGGCTTTTACAACACAAAGGATACCAAGAGAAATCCAACATAGGGGGAGTAGAGTAGAAAGCTCTACCTTGGGGAAAAATGAACTAATATAACAATTATCACATATACACATTTTCATACTCCTTCAAATCTACAAAAACCTTCCATAACCATTTTCACCACCAAATTCACATCTCTAAAACACCAAATGGCACTCATGCCACTCAAAAAGGAGAATATGGCACTCATGCCAAATCTCTCTCTGAAGAGATTGAACTTTTCCCCAAGGAGGATTCTTACCTCCCTCAACCCCTCACATCATGTCATGTCCCCTCTCCAATAGGTCGACGATCATCAAATTGAAGAAGTCAATGTAATGTTTAAATTAAAGATTTAAACATCATGATAAAAGTTGATGAAGTTGCTTTTGTGAAATATGGTATTTAGTTAAATTGAATGTTAAAGATAATGGTGTATGTATTAATATTTAATACATATATATAACATTATTAATATATAATAAATTTATAACGAGATATATTATATTATCAATTTAAATATTATTATTATATAATAATAATATAAATATATAAAACAATGATCCTAAATATAAGATAAAAAGTTATTTAAATATAGGAAATAACATGACTGGGTTTACGTAGCAGCAGTGATAGTAATATAGGGATATGATTAATAAACAAAGACAAATGGGAGTTTGTAAGTGCAATGAATAATATTATAAGGTGTAGCAATTAACTTTCCCTTGATCGCTACCCAAGTATAATGACCGACTAAAGATAAGACAAATAGTTATAAGTGATGAGATGGTGTTTTACAACAATTACATTAAGGAGTAGCGAATATAAGAATGATAAGCAAATTAATAATAGTACATGAAATCTAACTTTAATAAGTCCAATGAGTATATGATAAAAGAAATTATTAGAACTAAAAGGGAGCTGACTCCCATCATAAGGTAGCGCATGAAGGGTGCAATCTTCAAATGGAAGAGCTACATAACCTTTTACCAAGGGGAAGCATCTCTTGAGATGTTTAAAAGGGAACTCCTTCCTTTTTCAAAGGCATCAATGAAGAATAAGAACTTCTAATTTATATACAGAAATAAAAGTATATATTTTAGAGTTGGGAAAAGTATACTTGAAGTAGATCTAGAATATAAGGTACAATAGTATATTGGGCTGCAAGGAAGAAAGTCCTTAAGAGTTCTAAGGATACAAAGGTAAGAATTATCTTGGTATGGTATATTTAACCTTATGTTGTTATGATGAATGCCATATGTTAATTAGTGACAAATACATATAATTGAAAGATTATCATTAGACATGTATATATATAAGCATTGTGAAACTTGCTATGAAATATATAAGAGAAAACACTGATAGATTATATTCACAACACTTTTGGTATGTTCAAACTCAATGCTTATTTGTTTCTATTGCCTGCAACCTTAGGATAAGCAAGGTTTTTTTATGGAGAGGCAGAGTAAATCCATCCATCAAGGTGGTTTCATCATGCCCTAGACAAGTAAATCCTCATCCATTGTTGAGGATTAGAAGAGAAATAAGGATTGAGACCTAAATGTAGCCAATACAGAATATGCTATGAATAAATATGATCATTTGGTATGTTGAAGTATATCAAAGGATGTTCAAGTTAATACTTAGTTATTTCTATTTGCTACAACCAAGGATAGGCCTAGTTTTATTAGGGAGAGGCAGAGTAATTCCATATGTTGAGGTGTTTTCATCACACCCTAGGCAAGTAATTCCCCATCCAAGGTTGAGGATTAGAAAGGAAGTAAGGATTAAGACTTGAACATAGTAGATACTGAATTGTGTTATGAATTGAAATGAATGCAGATTATACTATGATGATTTGATCTCATTATTTATGTTATGTAGTATTATTCTCATTATTATAGATGAGTTTAATATGAATGATAGATGAGTTTAATATGAATGATAGATGAATTTAATATGAATGATGTTATGAACTGAATACTATCTTAATTTATTGATCTTTAATATTTCTAATGTCTCTTTCTAGTGATCTTATCGTATGCAAGTAAAGAAAACAGGATTATCCTAAAAGGGGACATTACACATCGGTTTCTCTCAACCATTTGGGGAACCAACCCAAAACACAACACACCCAAACCCAAAACCAAAATCAACAAGGCGAATAAGGAAGAAGAGAAAGACAACACTCATGAACTCATATCACATTTACATTCTTCATACATAAACATAAATTAATCTAAAGTAAAAATGAACCTACCTCACAAAAGCTATCCCAATTGATGAAGAAAATCTTGGTGAATTCCCTCCAAGAGCTCCACTATCTTTCTCTCTACCCTCAAAATCTTTCTCCCCCAAACTCTCAACTCAACAAGTGAAAAATGAAATGCAAAGTGCTTTCTCAATTTGCAAGGAGGGTATAAGTAATGGATGACATGCCACACTTCTTCTCCAAATGAGAAGGTGCCACATGGAATCCACCTCATCCCTCTCAACCAATCCTTAGACCCCAAGGAGTGGTTTGACTCCTCATGGTTCTCACACATGTGTGAGACCTAGTGGAGAGGAGTGTACTTGTACTCTGTTCTCCAAACATCTTCCTAGGTTGGGCTACCACGTGTTAAGCCTTGGGATGAGGTGGTAATTGGTCAAACCCTCATCCCCAAACCTAGGAGGATGGGAGGAGATGGTGACAAGTCCACCATCTCTCTTCCCAAATCCTATCCATTCCCAAGGAACTTGGGAGTGGTCTAAATCACTCAAATTTCAAAAACTCAAAGCCCAAAAGACCCCCAAACCCAAGGTACATGACCTAGGGACTTAAATCAATAAAATATTCATGAAAAGACCTCTTAATCCCTTCAAAAGTGACCCCAAATTTTAAATTTCAAAATAAGACACATAAGAAAACAATTCATCACACATGCCAACTCACATTTACACACAATTTTAAAGCCAATTTAATCATACTAAATAAATCACATTACACATTATACATTTACAATAGACTTTAGTCCCCACATAGACTAAGGTTAGGCATAATAGATAATTCACATGGGTTTCTATTTGACATTCAGATTTCCATTGGTCATGGAAGGTACCTGCACATCTCAATTGCAACCGTCAATATATCCAATAAGCATATATATAGCTGAAGCAACTTGAATTCAATTCCAATTATATTCATAGTCAATATTGTTTAGGTGGAAAATTGGATTTGTTAATGTTCTAGATTTTTAGATGTTTAAATCCGCCTCTCCACTATACATTCAAGGATCTAGGATCGAGTGACAAGCACTATCATACCCTAGGTCACTTGCAGATGAAGGGAAACTTGGATTAGGGAATTTAATTATTAATTTTCCTTCTCTTATACCCAATTAAGCATTAAAACCCTAATTATGAAAATATGACAACAAATTGATGAATGACAGAAAAAGCTCTTACAGACAGGAGTAAAATATCAAATTCTAGAATACCTATTTTCAGGGTTTTGAAGCGGAACAATCGGGGACACTGGAGCGGGTGCCCAAGTCCAAGGTGTCAGTTTCTTCACGGGATCCGGACCTCCTTCTGACATTGATCAGCCCTGTAACTTCTATTTCCTGAAACTCAGATACGGAGGACACTAGAGCGAGTACCCAAGTCCTAGAAGTGCTCTTGTGTCCTTCTTTTCTTTAGATCCTGAATCCTTGATGCCTGTCAATCCTTCTTGCAACTCTACTTTTCCCAAATACGACACCTGCAACCTATAATCACAAGACTTGGTTTGGGGGTTGTGGTGTTTAGAGGCTTGCCTCAGTCAAGCCTCAGAGGACACTTAAGTCTCTGAACACCATTGTCAAATAAAGAGTGCATGCCCTTGTGAGGCAGAGGCAAAAACCAAAGGAATCAATGATGAAAACACAATATAATGTCACCTTGTAGTGAATCTCTCATGGGAGGAAGATGCTCTTCATTCCATGAAGAAATTGATGCCCAAATCTACAAATATCAACACACAAAACACACAAGTCTACTCTTGCAACACAATGAAAGCCTTGAATCACCTTGAGAACACTCAAACATCACCATTGCCATCTAGTTTCTAAATGAATTCCTAAGCATGCTTATATATGCAACTACAAGCACTCCCGCCAAGATTTTAAAATTCAAAACTTACCATGTCCTCAAAAGGACCAAATAACAGTCATAAACTAACACCCAGAAATTAGGGCTACCCCAAAATAGGGCAAGACTAGGGTGCAGGCGCACAAGTCCTCCCGCCCTACCACCCTATTTTGGGCAGGGCACAACTCAAGGGGTCCACCTGGGTCTAATTTTCCATGGAACCTAGGTCTCATTCCATCGGGATGCCAAAATATGAACTAAGATGTCCTAAATGCATACTAAAGACCTGGGAGCTAAACCTTATGAGGGAAAAGCCCCCAAGGGGACATTTTTCAACATTACATTTAGCCCCCACTTTAATGTATGTATAAACATGAGGCCAATACATGCATTAAAGTAAGGTCCCAAACACAACAAGCACGGAGAAGACACGCAAATCACATAGAAGACAGTAACAGGCATGCAAAACATGGAGAAGATAGTTACAGTCACGTAGAACATGAAGAAGATAGTCAATGCATAGAAGACATATTAATGCATGGAAGACAAAAATGATATATTTTCTTTTCTTTTTCTCATATATATAAAATGCAAATGCAAGTACTAGAAAGTAAACAAACCTCCCATAATACAGGATGCACTCATCGAGCAAGTCTTTAGACTATATATATGGGGCAACACACATGCAAGGCATGCAAAACCTCCCAAAATGCAGGATGCACTCATCGAGCAAGTCTTTAGACTACATATGGGGCAACAAACACGCCACACAACACAAGAACACCAAAACACACACACTTGAAGACATAGAGAAAACATGGTAGACAAGCGATGGAGTGTACCTATTTCTAGGTCCAACACCATCTCAGGCACATTATAGGCACACACCAATGATTGGGCTTCACCACAACAATCATTGAAGACACGCCTAAGGGTTGAGTTAGTCACAGAACTGCTCCCTGCCTCTGCAGAGGACTTTTGAAAATGATAGGATGATGCAATTTGCTCTGAGAAATACACCATCCCTACCTCCACAAAGGACTTAGGATAAAAAGGACATACATGATATCCCACCTTTGTAGAGGGCTTACATGATTGATTGATTGATTGTAAACAAACTCATGATGCAGGATGCACTCATCGAGCAAGTCTTTAGATTGCACCTGAGGACAAGCACATAGCTAACATCTACAATAGATAGCTTACCTTATATATGCCCCCACAATGGTTGATACCAGTTATCGATATCAAGCACGTTAAGGTAGGAAGAAAACACACAAGGGAACATTGATTTTCACAAAGCCCATGCCCCTCGGAGGTGACATGTACTTTACGATCGCCAAATGTTCCCACAAACACATCCCTGCAAGAAACATGTTAGTGTCTACAAAATCATGATAAACAACAGCATCAATGCATATGATTAACCACACAAGGAGCCAAGGTTTTACAACGAATTTTGAGTTTGAGGATAACCGTAGGGCTATATCATGAAGCTCTCTAAATCAAGTACCACCAAGGCTGGATTCGAAAGCAAACAAAGGTGCACGGAGCAATAATATTGTCAAGGTTTGTAAATGTGATAGAAATATCATAAAATTCACCACACGGAAAGCACAAGTGCTTCCACTAGCCAAGCATCAGATAAGATATACAACCCCATTGTCATATTAGGAACTAAGTCCATTTGTTGATTGCTCTTGAAAGGGACACTAGGTCCGTATCAGTTTAAATGTTTGTTGTCATTTGCCCGCTAGATGAAAACACTAGAAGAAGGGAAACAATAAATTAGAGAGGAGAAACAAGTGTCTTAGGGACAGTGATGTAGGAGGGTGACCCCAACAATGAAATTAGAGAGAGACAATTTAGAATAATGATGATACAAATAGAAGGTCACAATAGAGGCAGTCTCCTAGTATCCCAGACCTTACAAGAGAATCTGAGGTCATCCCAAGAGGCCTAAACAACATATAACACATCACGGGGGAAGAACATTATGATAAAGGGTTGGAGATACTTACATGTAGGATCTTCATGCTAGAAGTCATCAACAAGTAAATCAGTCTCTTTCTAATTACAAACATAAGGTACTATTGCCAAGTCTTTGTAATTATTCTTTTGTTCATTCTTAAATGCTTTTTAGTTTGACTCAATGTTAGGTGGAATGTTTTCTTACTGAAGTTCATTAGTACACATATAAGCTATCCTCTTAGGTGGTGGGAGAAGCAAATTATTTTGAGTGATCTCAACATCCATCCTTGAGGGATTTAATGTGAGATACTTCTCCTCATCCACTAGGGTTACATCCTTAGTGATATCTAAATGACTTCAATATTCAAACAAAGGAGGGACATTAAAGGTCTTCTCTTCCTTAGTGAAATCCAAGGTGTGTGAACAATCAACTAAAGGAACAAGGTTGCTAGGATGATCCATAGAGGTTTTATGCAGTATGATAGAGTTTTTATTGATGTTAGATGAAAGCTCCTCATCTACCCATGGAATTATCTTTGTTGAAGGGAGTTCTTCATTCAGTAATTCTTCCACTTAGCTAGGGAAAGCATTGGAATGGAAAATTGGTGATGGCTCTTCATTTGCTAACGCTTCATCTTAGCTAGACTGAGCATTAGAATGAAGACTTGATGATGTGATGTTAATAGATGTGTCAATGAAATCATCATCTTGCATCAAAGTGTTCTCATAGGGGTAATAACCTTTGGAGAGGAATCATAAGGTAAACTAGAGTTATCATCACATGTTTTATCAATAGGTTTCATAGTAGAATTTCCCATAAAATCATCCAAGGCTTCATCTAACATTTTAAGATCATCACTAGTATATGTATTATTGATCATGAATTTAGAGAGATCATCCAATATTGAAGGGTACATTCCCATGAGAGTTGTGAAGCTATGAAATTCACCTAAATGACAAAGAATTTCATATGTGGAGCACATAGAGAGATCAACATCATGAATGTGTGCTATTTGTTCCAGAACTTGAGGATATTTATCAGTGAATTTAGATAAATGATCCATGTCTATGATGTATGTAAACAATTCTTCCAAAGAAGTATCCCTGATATATGTCTTCAAATTAATGTAAAATGAGATTTTTCCAAAAGTATGCAAAAGACAATTGCAAAACTATATGCAAAAAGTGACCTAGATGCTTGATTTTTTATACTTTTTTCAATGCAAATGAATGAACCCAAGGGTGTTGTAAGGATTTTGATCAAGGGAAGAAAGTTATATGTCTGATATCAGTCCAACACAGAAAAAATATCCTTCTAAACACAATCTTGATGTGATTTTAAGTTAATGCCAAGTCGAAATATAGTGAAAATATGTCAAAATAGGCACTTTTTTCACCAAAACTCAATGCAAAAGAGCATAATAAAGGGTGTTGTGAGGAAAATGATGATGGAAAATGAATAGTATCAGTAATAACAGCCACTTGATGCAAAAATACCCAACACAACATGCTTTTAGTGCCACTTAAGGTAAAACCCTAGTGAAAATATAGCAAGAATAGGCTATTTTTCACGGTTTTTCAATTCCAAGACCTAGCAAAAGAGGTGTTGTAATCAATATCAGGAGGTAAAGAAAAAAATATCAATGATATTAAGCACCTCAATCTATAAAATTGATCACAACACGCTTGGAGTGCAAATTAGGTCAAACCCTAGGGAAGAAATAGCCAAAATGTGTAGTTTTTCATCGAATTTTCACTACAAGAGCCAGTTAAAAGGGTGTTGTGAAGCCTTTTATGAGGGGAAGAAAATTATTACCCTAATAACAGAAAATTAATGCCAAAATTCCTTTCACAACACACTTATGGTGCAATTTTATAAAGTCGATAAGCTCAAATTTAGTGAAAATCGTTGTTTTTGAAGCCCTAGGTTTGAAATCTTGTGACAAAATGCTGTGTGAATATTTTGAAGTCTGATTTATGATGAAAATGAATTAATCTCAGATTTGAAAATGATTTTCAATATTTAATATGCAAAATGCCAATGCAAATTTAATGAAAATGCATCAAAATTGCTAGTTTTTGTTGAAATTTTCTATGCAAAAATGCAAATATTTAAATCTAAATGCAAATTAACACTAAAATGCATGACTAAAGCCAAATGTTATTTTGAATGAGCCTCTTAAAATCAGTAGAAAAATCTGAAAAAAAAGATTTTGCCTACAAACCCTAGATTTTGGAATTACTAGGTTATATGAAAATTGTCAAAATTTCTACAAAAACCTAGAAAATCATTAATGAAAATGCAATGCAAATTTCTGAATTTTTGGATTTTTCTGTAGTTTATATAAGATCTAATGCAAAAATCATGAATTAGGAAAATTTAGAAAGAACTGATGCAATTTAGTAAGCCAAACAATGCAATTTTTTTGTATTTTCTAAATTTTTGATTTTTTTTGAATTTTTCTCAATGCAATAAAATGAATGACTATATGAATGAATGAATGAAATCCAAATTTGAAGACACACACTCAACAAGTTGCAATTTAAGTCCAAAAACACGGGTTCACCAAAATGTTTAGGTGGAAAATTGGATTTGTTAATGTTCTAGATTTTTAGATGTTTAAATCTGCCTCTCCACTATACATTCAAGGATCTAGGGTCGAGTGACGAGCACTATCATACCCTAGGTCACTTACAAATGTAGGGAAACTTGGATTAGGGAATTTAATTATTAATTTTCCTTCTCTTATGTCTAATTAACCATTAAAATCCTAATTATGCAAATATGACAACAAATTAACAAATGACGGAAAAAGCTCTTGCAGATAGGAGTAAAATATCAAATTATAGAATACCTGTTTTCGAGGTTCTAAAGTGGAATGTTAGGGAAACTAGAGTGGGCACCCATGTCCAAGGTGTTGGTTTTTTCATAGGATCCGGACCTTCTTCCGACACTGATCAGCCCTGTAACTTTTGTTTCCTGAAACTCAGATATAGAGGACACTAGAGCGAGTGCCCAAGTCCTGGAAGTGCTCCTGTGTCCTTTTCTTTAGATCTCAAATCCTTGATGCCTACAAATCCTTCCTACAACTCCACTTTTCCCAATGCGACACCTGTAACTTGCAATCACAAGACTTGGTTTAGGGGTTGTGGTGTTTAGAGGCTTGCCTCAGTCAAGCCCTGGAGGACACTCAAGTCTCCGAACACCGTTGTCAGATAAAGAGTGCATGCCCTTGTGAGGCAGAGGCAAAAACTAAAGGAATCAATCATGAAAACACAATATAATGTCACCTTGTAGTGAAGCTCTCATGGGAGGAAGATGCTCTTCATTCCATGAGGAAATTGATGCCCAAATTTGCAAATATCAACACACAAAGCACACAAGTCTACTCTTGCAACACAATGAAAGCCTTGAATCACCTTTAGAACACTTGAATATCACCATTTCCATCTAGTTTCTAAATGAATTCCTAATCATGCTTATATATGCAACTACAAGCACTCCCGCCAAGATTTTAAAAATTAAAACTTACCGTGTCGGCAAAAGGACCAAATAACAGTCATAAACCGACACCCAAAAATTAGGGCTGCCCCAAAATAGGGCAGGACCAGGGCACGGGCACCCAAGTCCTCCCCCTATTTTGGGTAGGGTACAACTCAAGGGGTCCACCTAGGTCTAATTTTCCATGGAACCTAGGTCTCATTCCATCGGGATGCCAAAATATGAACTAAGATGTCCTAAATGCATACTAAAGACCTGGAAGCTAAACCTTATGAGGGAAAAGCCCCCAAGGGGACATTTTCTGACATTACAAATACAAACATCTACACTCCATATGATAAGCATAATCCATATAGATATCAAATACATATCAATACAATTTCAATCTTCATTCCACAATAGCTCCTAATGTTATCACATATGCATCACATTGATCCATCAAACACATTTATCCAATTTCAATTCAAATCAACTTGTTTAATAGCATAATCCATAACACATAATTAGACACCATATATGATCAATTAAAACATAACTCCATCACATAAAATCAAATTATGATAAATCTATCTCATAATTAGGTCACCATCACTATATGCAAGTAAATAGCTAATCTAATCAAATTAACAATGTCTACTATAGTCTATCCAACTATCATAAACCAAAATCAATAGTCTAATGTCCAAGTATCCCAATACTAATAAATCCAATATCCAAGTATAAAATCATAACATATCTAATAGTGCAACCAAGTATGCCATGTATGAATGGGCCTCACATCCTCTCCCACTAAGATTAGGATTCCTCTTGGAACACCCTCATATAGGTGGGGATAGAGTGTCCTCATCTCGATAGCGTCCTCCCAAGTTGTTGCAACCTCATCATAGTGGTCCCACTAAACCTTGACTTGATCTAGCTCCTGCCCTTGAAGGGCCAATGTTTGATAAGCCAAGATGTGAATGGGCTTCAAAGCTAACTGCTCATTTGCCTCTACTTGTAAAGTACCCCAATCCAATACATGTGAAACATTAGGTACATATCTCCTCAAAATATATACATGAAATACATCATGGATACATGACATGCTAGGTGGCAAGGCTAAGCGATAGGCTACAAGACCTATCTGCTCCAAACTATCAAAGGGACCCACAAATTGAGGTGTGAGCTTAGAGCCTTTTCCATAACGGATTGGACTCTTATATGGTCACACTCTCAAAAACACCTTCTCGCTAACTAAGAAACTCTGATCTAATATCTTGGCATTAACACACTTCTTTTGGCAATGTTGTGCCTCTTGGAGATGTCTAGAATTAATGCTACACGTCGCTCCATGTCCTGTACCAACTTGAGACCAATATCCACTCTATCCTCAATCTGATCCCATCTTAGAGGTGTCCTACAAAGTCTTCCATATATTACCTAGAATGGTGCCATACCCAAATAAATGTGGCGACTGCTATTATATGTAAAATCCACTAGATAGAGATAATCCTCCCATCTAGATTGTTGATCCATCACATACATCTACAACATGTCCTCTGACACCTAATTCACCCTCTCTGTCTGTCCATCTATCTTAGGATAGTATGTTGTACTAAAGTTAAGCTATGTACCTAAAGCCTGCTATAATGTGGTCTAAAATGTTGAAGTGAATACCGAATCCCTATCTAAAATGATCTAATGATGAATCCCACGAAGTATAACAATGTGATCCAAAAATATCCTCGCCACTACAAGAGCATTATAAGTAGTCCACACTAGAGAGAAGTGTACAACCTGTTAGTAATAATTTATGTATGGGGTTTTGAGTCAGGTCTCTTCCCTAAAAATCCAAAAAGTTTTAATATTTTGGCCCCTGCAATTATCAAAAATGCAAGAAATCAGTTGTGTGTAGGTTAAAATTGCAGTGGTAGGTCAGGAATCCCTATCGGTCCCTAAAAATTGATGATAAAAATGAGTCAGATGTGGTTCAGATACAATCAAGTTTCAATTTCTGTGTCTGAATGTTTCTGAGAGTGGCTAAGGGTTTCACTTTGCAGTGCCACGGGTCTACCAAGTGTCGAGCCTTGATTCATGCCGCACTTTTGTTTCTAACGGGTAACTTTATCGCAGAGCATGCCACGTGGTAGAAACTTTTTCTCTTGTGTTTTAAGTTGCTTCCCGTGGGGGGTGCCACGTGGCTGTTTCTAAGAGTTTCTATGCAGTTTCTTTTAAGTTTCAAGGGTGCCGCAGAATGCACCACATGGAGGCACCCGAGGGACACAAGATAAGTAGCTCAGAGCCCCACAGACTGTGCCAAGTGGCGGCCTCCGCTAGTGTTTCTAATAGACTCTCAAAGTTTCATAGTTTCTGCTAGTTTCCGAAGGACCCTTAATGTTTCTATTATGTTTCATGCTGCATCCCGTGGAAAGTGCCATGTGTTTCTAGTAGGTTCTGTGGAGCTCGCCAAGTGGCAGCTTCTGCGTTATGAACCTTTTTGTTTCTTTTTGTTTCGGCACTAAGGATGGAGTGGGTCCTAGTGAAGAATCTAAGACCCTACGGAAGACACCACGTGTCAACAGCGGAAGCAGCCCCTTGATAAAGTTTCAACTATGCACAGAAGGCGCCACGTGTTAGCTTCTACCGAAGTTTCTACACAGTTTCTAAAAAGTTTCTAAAAAGTTTCCAAGTAGGGGCAGAGCATACCATGTGTCTTTTGTAGCTACTGCGGAGGCCGACAAGTGTCAGCTTTTGCATTTGTTTCTTTTTTGTTTCGAAGTGTGGCACAAACATGGTGGGTCCCATTAAAGTTTCTAAGCTGCTGCAGATGTTGCCAGATGGTAGCCTCCGCCGAAATGTTTCATGAAGTTTCTTATTTTCTTTGGTGGCCATGGAACCTACCAAGTGGCAACCTCCGCTTGAAGTTTCGAGAGCCCCTTTTTAGTGTTTCAAGTGTTTCTCAAGTGTCATGCAGAAAGTGACACATGTCAGTTTCCATTGGTGTTTCTTGAAATGGTCTTTATGCTTCAGAGACACCGCGGAAGCTGCCACATGTCCCTTTCTCAAAGGCTTCCGAGCGGTCTCTAATGTTTCAAGGGTGCTGCGGAGCTCGCCACGTGGCAACTTCCATGTGTGAGGTTCTAACAGAGGCTCTCAGCAAGGAAGATAAAGGAAAAGGACCCAATGTTAGAAACTTGAAGTGCCTGCGTGGCACGTTTTTGTTGGTTCACAACTTTTCAACATTTTTGGGGCCGTTTGATTGCAGCGATAGGGTTTTGGATTGACGGTCATGTTTTGAACTTACAGGAGTGGGTTTTTTCTTTGTATCTGCAATCATTTTTGGTGGGAGGAACTTCTTAGGCACGTAACTGTTGCATCCTGAGGCTGCGGGTAGATGAAACTTTAGTGGTGATTGTTGCAGAGGTATGGGACGATGATGGACAGGTCAACCACCATTTTTATGATGCAAATCTTTAGGCGGCAACCCAGATCCTGATCTCACCTACTCCTTCCTCTTTGTCCCTCTGCAGCATTTACTATTTTTGAGCACCATTTTCAGATGCTGTGTATCTGGTGGGATTTTTGGCCTCTCATGTAATTAATGTGCTGGGTACATTTTCTTGCTATTTAAGCAGACTGTGTGACCCATTTCGAGGTTGTTGAAAACTAGACATTTTGGCTTTATAATGAAATACATCTGGTTTTGGTTGCTCTGTGCAGAGGATCTTGTGAGTTTATGAGTCTCATGTTTTATGTATTGTGCATAGACTTACTGGTTTCATTGTTGTTTTAGATGAATAATGCTATACTGCATGTGTTTTGTTATCTGTCTCCTGTATTGAATATACTCTTCTTTTGAATCTAGATATCTAAGGGGTGTCTTGGGTTCTAGGATATAGGTTTACTGTATTGAATGTTTGATCTCTTAACTTCTGCTCAAGAGGTAGATTAAAGTGTTTTTAGATTAAGTGTTGAGGAGAATATATTGCAATAAGGATATCATAAATAGACATAACTTGATACTCTATTCTGGGATGTATCTGTAAGGTAGATATCACACAAATCCCCTTGAAATCTAGTTTTAATATGTTTATGCTGAACATTTACATGTGTATGTCTATGACTCCAAGCCCTAGATAGGCACCAATCTAGCTCTGTGTTGAGGTTATACACCAGGTCCAGCTCTGCATCCAAACATAAAATCAAACTCAAACTCCAAAACAACTATTAGGATAGTAGAATTAGTTTTAGGATCCCAAGTCCTCTGTCTACAACTAAAAATAGGCCCAAAGCTAGCCCCTTTGCTCTTATCTTATAGTTTTGGTCTACTTACAGGAGGACTTATCTGCTTCATGTCAACATCCCAGCCTTTGTATGCATATTCTCATAGATGTTGAGTAGGGAATACCCCCCTAGGTTTTGTAGAGCCTGAAGAAGAAGAGGAGATAAAAATAGAGTCTATCTCCTATACTATTGGCCCCTAGCCCAAAGATCCTGTTGATCATTGATGGCTATCTTGTAGGGAGATCTAGGAGTAAGCATCCAGTCTGGGAAAGAACCAATAGAAATTGGTGACTCTATTAGGGAGACAATGTCATATCAGTGAAGCTTTAGTCTAAGAAATTGAAGAATCAGACCTGGAGGTGCCTTGTTGTAGAAAAAGAAAAAGTTTTATATGTGGCTCTGCTGGTGGATGACCTAGAAAGAAAGAAATCAATTTTTAGCTTCAGCCTGTTTGAAGCTCATTCCTCTGCCAAGGAGGTGGCGACTCTGTTGAATGAACCTATCAGCATCTGCAACATATCCAGGTATTTGTACAAGTTTTTGAAAAGTTCCCTATTTGGTGAAATAGCACTGGTTAAAAGGGAAATATTGGTGAAAGCAGAGCTTGCATGCTTTTGTTAGAACCTACTCTATATTTCAAAAGGGCATGCAATGTTGTTCAAAAGACTCATATAGAGGACTTTAGGCAGGTTGAAATAGCAGTTTGTATTTTAAGGGCCTAAGGTCATATTGTGATTGAAAATCTGAGTAGAAAAGAGGGTTGCAAAAGCATAAAAAAGATGTATTGTCAGCCCATGCACCCTTGTGAGGTGTCAAGTGCAAAGATGTATAATAGTCAGTCCCAACCATGTAATAAAAGAGGCTTCAATATAGATAGATATAAGCCCATAAACTTTAGTGGCATTTGTGGTTATCCAAATGCTCTTCCACCTAAAATTAGAAAGTATTTGCCCAAATTCAATGGTGCAAAGGATGAATCAGTTGAGAGACACTTGCAGCAATTTATAAATGTTATAGATGACTTTGAGATTGACCATGAAGATGTAGTTATGAGATTATTTGTTCAATCTCTAGGTGAAGATGCAAGGGAATGGTTCTCCTACCTTCCAGCTTACTCTGTCAGATCTTGGCAAGAATTTAAATCTGCATTTCTAGTTCAATATGGTGAAAGAATTTCTGATTATGCAGTCATTAGTGACTTTATGTACATCCATATTGAAGAAGATGAGTTGATCCCAGCCTTTAACCTAAGATTTATGAGGGCATTGAATAGAATTCCAGAATGCATGAGACCTAATGATGCACTGTGCTTAGTTGTCTATTTGGGAGCATTTGATAAGAAAATGAGTTATAGATTGAGAGATAAGGAGCCCACCACATTGCATCAGGCTCGACAGTTTGCAATTGACAATGAAAACAATTGGAGATATGGTATTCAAAAGGGTTATTTTTCTAAAAAGATTTGTTGTCCTGCAGCCCCTAATGTTAATGAAAGGTTTAATTCAGGAGTTGGCAATGAATGTCAAAGCACTCACATGCCTACTGTCCTAGTTTTTGCATCATTTCAAGTTGATGATGTTTCTGTTATAGAGGAGGATGTCCCATTTTGCCTAGAAAATGAAGTTGAAAATAATGATTTTTCAAGTAATATTTGCATGCCAGTCCTAAACAAAGAGCATTCATGTTTAAATGATCCAGTTGTGCAAAGTAGTGATCATATGGATCAAGAGTCAATATCAGTTTCATCAAGAAGCATTAGAGGGCTGGAGAGTGATGTAGATAGTTCAACTTCAGAATGCATTGAAGTAGTAGAAATTTTGTATGTGGGGCAATCAGAGATTAAAGATGATATCCATGATCAATTCATGGATCAGGTTTGTTCTTCTTATGACTTTAGATTTGATAATGAAAAAGAAAAATTGGATTGTCATGAAGAAGAAACAGAGACCTTTACATTGAGTGTGAATCCCCTTTATGATGAGCCTCTGGATACATTTATTGTTGTGAGTCATGACCTCCATTGGTGCAGGACTAACCCTCTATTTGATGATGATTATATGGATTTGCAAACTGTGGATGATGTATGTTCATCATCAGTTGGTTCAGGCATGTGCAATTATGGATGTGTAGATCAAGTTTTGATATCATTATCCATAAATAATGTAGATGATGATGGGGGTCTCATATTTCTGAGTATTTTGAGTTTTTGGATCAGCTGGATGAGTGCCTGATGGTGTGCAGCAGTCAGATAAATGATGAAGAGTGCCAAGAGCAATATGATGTACTGTTTGAGGGATATAACATACACGTGTTGCCTAGTGTAGAATATTATGATGTGTATGGTTATATGTCTAATTTTGAAAATAGGCCCAAAGCTAGCCCCTTTGCTCTTATCTTGCAGTTTTGGTCTACTTATAGGAGGACTTATCTGCTTCATGTCAGCATCCCAGCCTTTGTATGCATATTTGCATGGATGTTGAGTAGGGAATACCCCCCTAGGTTTTGCAGAGCCTGAAGAAGAAGAGGAGATAAAAATAGAGTCTATCTCCTATACTGTTGGCCCCTGGCCCAGAGATCCTGTTGATCATTGATGGCTACCTTGTAGGGAAATTTGGGAGTAAGCATCCAATCTAGGAAAGAACCAACACAACCTTGGTCAACTTGTCAACTATCACCATGATGGAATCATGGTGCTAAGATGACAAGGTAGACCAACTATGAAATCCATGAAAATGGTGTCCCATTTCCACTCAAGTATCTCATGGGGGTAAACTAGTCCTGTTGGATGTCGATACTTAATCTTAACTCTCTGACACTCAAGGCATCGAACAACAAACTTTGTAATGTCTCATCACATGCCTACCTAATGATATAGCTACCTAAGATTTGTATGCATTTTCTTCACCCCTAGATGTTCTACATAAGGTGCTCTATGAGCCTCTATCAATACCAATGTCCAAAGATCCCCTAAAAGAGGTACATATATCCACCCTTGATGATATAGTAGCCCATCTACATCTAATGAGTGTCCTGCAAACTTGCCCTTAAGGGCTCTCTGAGACTGTAACTCCTGTTTAACCTCTTTGTACCACTCATCCTTTTGAAACTGCTAGAGAATACACCCTCTCAAATCTATACCAAGGGTCATAGCCATGACCTCATGTCATCTCATTCTCAGGGCATTTGCAACCACATTCTCCTTGCCTTTCATGTAATGCATAGGAAAGTCATACTCACAAAGGAACTCCATCCAACGTCGTTGATGAGCATTAAGATTAGGTTGTGTAAATATGTATTGAAGACTGCGGTGATTGGTATGTAACTCAAATTTGTGCCCTAAAAGGAAGTGCCTCCACCTAGTTAACACATGAACTACTATTGCAAACTTCAAATCATGTGTGGGGTAGTTTAGCTAATGAGTCGTAAGCTTTCATGACTCATATGCGATCACTTGACCCTCCTACATAAGAACTGCTCCAATATCCTCTATATAAGAATCCATACACACCACAAAGTCTGCCATCGGATCAAGTACTGCTAGAATCAATGCACTAGTGAGACACTCCTTGAGAGTCTAGAATGCTCTCTCACACTACTTTGTCCACTCAAACTTCTTCCCTTTTTGCTGAATGGAAGTGATGGGATGTGCAATCCTAGAAAATCCCTCAACAAACCTACTCCCAACCCCATGAAGCTTCTGACCTCAGTCACACTAGTAGGTGTTGGACAATCCATAATAGCTCTTATCTTTGATGGATCTATTAAGATACCATTGTCAAACGAGATGTGACCCAAATACTGAACCTTTGATCTAAAGAATGAACACTTCACTAAGTTACCATAAAGTTGGTTCTCCCTCAAACACTCCAAAACCTGGCGTAAGTGCTCCTCATACTCCTCCTCTATTCGAGAGTAGATCAAAATATCATCTAAAAAGACCAATACAAATTGATTTAAAATGGTACAGAATACCAAATTCATGAGACTCATGAACATTGTAGAGGCATTCATCAACCCAAATGGAACCACTGTGAAATCATAGTGCCCATACCTAGTCTAAAAAAATTTCTTATGGATATCTGCCTCTGCAATCCTCAACTGATGATAACCAAACTTAAGGTTTATCTTCAAGAATACCCTGACACCCTACATCTAGTCAAATAAGTCATCAATTCTCAATAAAGGGTAGAGATTATTCACTATTACCATGTTTAGCTACCTATATTCCACACATAGATGAAGGGACCCATCCTTCTTCTTGATGAAGATAACTGGTGCACCCCAAGGAGAGATGCTAGGATGAACATGACCCTTCTCTAATAACTTCTCCAACTGTATCTTGAGCTCACTGAGCTCATGAGTATTCATCTTGTAAGGTGCTCTAGATATTGGTTATGCTCTTGGCATAAGATCTATGTGAAAGTCCATCTCACGATGAGGAGGTATCCTTGGAAGCTCTCTGAAGGAAATACATTTGCAAACTCCTTAAGAATAGGGTGATCATCTAAGGTAGTCTTTGGTCCATCCTCTGACCTATCACTCATTGATATGGAAAATAGCTGACAACCCTTTCGCATGCACCACTTAAGATGCATAGTGGAGATCATGCGAAGGGAGATAGGTTCTAGACTACCACAACCTCAACTGAAGCACCATGATCATCAACATGCACTCAATGGTCTTATGATAACAATCTATCTTAGCTCAATGGGCATCTAGCCAATCCATACCTAGAACCACTCCATAAGATCCCAAAGGAGTAACTCAAAGGTCCATTGATGTGATGAAAGCTCCAAGGTACAACCCCTAACCACTAAATCTACTGTTTGGCCCTTGAAGCTAACTCAACCTCCCAACTATCATCTTGCCTAGATGCCACCAACCTCTAACATTCCACTATAGATGAGGAAATAAAAGAATCAAAAGCTCAAAAATCAAATAAAATAGTGACAAGAAGTCTACTAATAGTACCTGGGGCCTTAATAACCATGGCCTGATTCTCATCTTGGTGGTTCTCAACCACTCCAAAAATTCGGTGGTATTTAGCTATATCTCCTACTATCTACTCAAAGCCACATGCACATTGTCATCCTGATGCGGAAAATCCATGAGGGCACTCTTTAGCCAAGTTCCCTACACCTTCTCAAACATAGCAAGGTCCCCTAGTCTCAACCTGTGCTAGCTATGCCCTACTGGACTGTTGTTCTCTAGGTCTACTAGAGCTAACATGACCACCTTTGAGATATTGTAGTATATGGGCTAGTCCTACATTCTATGTTTGTGGATGTTGATCTCTACATTGGCCCTGTGCCTGCCATGCTCTAGAATGTCCACTCTGTACCCCTACTATGGCCTAGGCCTCTATCCTTGGTGCTTCTATTGCTAGTGTGCAGGCCTCCAAGGTGCAAGAGTGGACCTAAATCCTCCCTTCTATGGGAGTGGAGGCCTATAGAAACTCTAATCCTACTAAAACTGGTTACAATTTTGTGAGCAGGCTCAAGCCTCCTAGGTCTTACCTTGAATCTCCTCTATGATACAAGCCTTCTCCACAGCAACCCATAGGGTCTCAGGATCAGCCATACGAATAGGACCTGATATACTAGCATTCAAACCCCTGATAAATTAGTTGACGAGGAGTTTCTCATCTTGGAGGTCGTCCACATACTAAAGTAACTCTAAGAAGTGTCTCTCATACTGATCTATTGTAATTCCATGTTGTTGCATATCATGAAACTCATCAATACACCGTTGTCGATAGTGTTCTGTTAAATATCTCTCTCTAAAATGCTCTAGAAATGTGTCCCAAGACAAGGTGTCTAGCTCCAAATGATACTTCTGCTCCTCCTAGCACCACTAGGTAGAAACAGTTCTACATAGAAGATGAATGGGAACACATTCTTTTAGGTTACTATCATATGCACGCAACCTAAAGTACCTATCTAAACTAAGAAACTAGGACTCTATCTCAATGCCATTTGTCAATCCTAAAAAGGTAGGAGGTTGCAAGCAAAGCAACTCCCTAATCTAATCCCCTATATCTCGAGGTGCTCACACTACACCTCTTACATCCTACTGTTGACTCAAGGTGGTGGATCGAGATGAACCGACTCTCCACCCTCCTCATCAAAAAACTCCACACAAATAGGAGGACTCCTACTACACTCTCTAAGCTCTAATGCATGCTCCCTCATAGAAGGTTGTGAATGCTCGGCATGTGAGGCCTCCCTTGTAGGTGGTAGACGCTCATGGACAACACCAATCAACCAATGTAGTGCCTTAAGGATTTGGGGTCTGAGTCCTATTGCAGTTGCTGATGCATGGACTCTGATGCAGGTGATGTCAAATGTCTCTCTCTTGAGAATGTGGCCCCTTAGTGGCACGACTACTTCCATGTCCTCTTATAGTCCTAGCCATCCTGCATGCTCAAGTTACAATTATCAACTAATAATAGTTTAATCCTACATGCCCAAAGTCCCTGTGTTGAACTAATGCTTAGATACCAAATCTCATGCCCACATTGGATGTAGACATGAACACATGAACCAATAACTTAAAAATAAAAACATCATAACATGTGCTACTATTGTGTATCACATGATCACCTAATGCGTGCACTTATATGTGTTACCCGTGCAACGTCAAGACAAGCATGCCGCACAAAGCAGGGAGAGGATTCAAAATAGGTGGGTGTAATGAAACTCCTTTTGTACACCCTGTGTAGATGGAGGTATCCTAATAGGGTTTAGTGTCACATTACATGACACCACGAGGAAATAATTCATAAATTAATTCCCTCCTAGGTTTCTTAGTGAGTATGAAAATGACCCTGTCTCTAAGGCACGAGGTCCAAATATCTTTAATTAAGACTAACTTCCTAGCATGCTAATGTTTTACTATTATTAAATCAATTATCATAATATATAATCTCTATAGAAAAGTAACAACAATTAAATTAACTAGCATAATTGATTTATATCTCCATTACACATCATTACTAGGAAAATGAATTACTATTATAAAAATAATATTAAAATTTAAAAATCAAATCTACCACTATGAAGTTTTCAAGATTTTAAAAAGAAAAATATTTTAGATGATTTAAATGACGAACAATAATTAATAAAAATTAATACAATGTTTTCTCTCATTTCAATCATATTAAAATTTCCTAAAACGATAAATAAATATTCAATCCCAATATAAATTAAATGCACATTTAACAATAGATTTATTGATTTAAATTAAGACAAGTAATCAACCCACTAATTAATAATAACCCATAAAAAAATACAACAATATTCATTTCTACTAAAGTCATTAATTAGACACCAATTTACTAAATTTATTTATTTATTTATTTCACAACCCATATACATTATACACATATGAGGTAGTTAACTAAACAAGATTAATTAACACTAAATATCATTAGTTTCCTAGTAACTCTTAGGGCAACACTACTAATTAGACAACAAAGTTATAAAAAGTCTATTAACAATCCTTTATTCTCACTTTGTTTTGCAGATTTGGAATGAAACAAGAAGAGGGAGAGAAGAGTGCCTTCTCAAGTTTGATTATTTGCTAGGTTTTCTTTTTCCTCTAAATGCTTAAGTTTTCTAAGTTTTTTATGCATCTATTCACTAACCATTTGTTTCATTTTCTCCAATTAATTTGTTATTTGATTCACATCTAAATTCCTTATTCTTCTCTTTCTCTCTCTTTTCTTGTAAATAATAATATACATTACCAGATTTTATATATTTACAAGACTAAATGACTGAAGAAAATATAATAAATAGAGTTCATATATGTTTTGATCTGTATATACATATAGGATATATAAATATATACACATCTGTATATACAAACATCTATGTATATATAAATTTATTGGCTTTTCCTCCCAATAGCCTCCATAAATCCTTCTAATAGAGATAATCCTCCATCTGCATCTTCCTTAACTGATAGTTCTACCCATTGAATTTATCTATTTTCAATTTACCCTCGTCTGCCATTGCTCCCACTTAACCGTGAGACTCCCACTCAACCATGAGACCTTCCCGCAAACAATAATCAAACACAACCCGCTCTAATACCAGTTGTTAGGGTTTAGGTAGATCGAAGAAATAAACACTAACAATTATATGCAAATTAAATAACCCAAATATAACAATGAAGAATAACACAAAAGAGATCAACACAGAATTTTAACGTGGTTCACCCAAAATGCGCTACATCCACAGAAACTCAGCCATCCAATGATTTTATTATCTAGTGCAAAATAGATTACAATCTCGTGAATTCCATACCACAACATACATCCTAGTCACTTATAACAAGCTTTTTGGAAGCTTCTAGAATTAAGGTTTTATAATGTCATTTTTCATTTGTTGGTTAACAAAAAATTAACTACTGACCCTGAACGTGCACAAAAGGGGAAAAGAAAAATCAGGGGTTGTGCCCTTGAACCCCTGCTCTCGAAGGTTGACACCCCTGAACCCCTATTTGGGGCCCAGCCTGGCCCTGAACCCCAACAAGGATACGTTACGAGTGTACAGTATTTGCATGATCAATCGCCACATACCAACAATGGTATAATAGTGCAAAATAGATTACAATCTCGTGAATTCCATACCACAACATACATCCTAGTCACTTATAACAAGCTTTTTGGAAGCTTCTAGAATTAAGGTTTTACAATGTCATTTTTCATTTGTTGGTTAACAAAAAATTAACTACTGACCCTGAACGTGCAAAAAAGGGGAAAAGAAAAATCAGGGGTTGTGCCCTTGAACCCCTGCTCTCGAAGGCTGACACCCTTGAACCCCTATTCGGGGCCCAGCCTGGCCCTGAACCCCAACAAGGATACGTTACGAGTGTACAGTATTTGCATGATCAATCGCCACATACCAACAATGGTATAATAATGTTTATGTTTTTATGTGTTTCTCTTTTATGTAATTCTAAAGATCATAAATTTGCACATACCTCCTCTCAACATATTAGTGTAGGAAGCATTTTTGGGTACCTAGCTTCCTTTCCATACTACTAGAACCAAACAACCTCCACTACAATCAATATGAATATCATGATCAAAGAGACACAAATCTGCATGAGTGAACAAACACTACTTGAATAACGTACAGATAAAAAACAAGGCATTAATTTGACCATCAAAGATGTAGATGGCACACCACAAAGGTACGAAAGGTCTCAAGAACATTGATCAAATGAAGATTAATGGAAGGTGGCCTCCATAAATATGTAAGAAAGAGTATCTATGTGGCATGTGTTCCATCTCGCCAAAATGCATGGGTAACCAGCCATTGCATCTACCTATTATATAGGAAAGAAATAGATACATAACTCACTCCAAAATGAAACCAAGGAAAGTATTAGCACAAATATTATTATAACCCCATAATGTTGACAAGGGAGAGGTATGTAAAATCTACTAAACTATGTGTCATAATTTAGTGCAAGAAGGTGAAGAAGTAGCATTAAAAAGGTGCACCAAGAAGTGCCTACAACTAAAATAGGGTTTAAAAAAATAAGACACACTCACATGAAGGTAGATGAGGTTGTTAATGCAAAAATAAGGCATGTGCAAAAAATCCCCCATGACACTGTTATGAATGGTGTGCAAGAACAAGGCACACTCACATGAAATTAGACGAGGTTGTGAATGCAAGAACAAGTCATGTACAATAAATCTGCCATGACATTGTTATAAAGGGTGTGAAAGAACAAGGCACACTCACATGAAGGTAGATGAAGTTATGATTGCAAAATTAAAGTGCACACAACAAACCCCCAATGGCACTTCATAAGTAGTGTGAGTACAACAAAGGCACAATATGATTTGTAAGCTCCCCAAAATATAGGTACAATGTGTGGCACTTTATTTTAGTATATTTACAAATCAAATAGTGCATTCAATAGTTTCTTACAATGTCCAAAAAGGACCAAATATTGAAAATACAATTTTTCTATAAGATGATAGGAAATGAAAGGAACCAATGCAAAATATAGAAAAAATATGCACTTTCAAAAAATTGGACCCAAAAAGGAGTCCATACAGACAATATATGGCCATTTAAAGGTCCCAAAATGAGAATTGCACAACAAGATCAGTGAGAAAATTGAAATTTTGAGAAAACTAGGAGTGCAAACTAAAAACCACCTACACCATCATGAAGAGTGTGGAGAACTACCCCATTTCAAAAAATGCTCAAAAACTAAACATCGTACGAGCAAGAATGAAGCCTTCAATGTTGCACTCCAAAACTAAATGACAAATGGTGATGGATTGTCCCTCTAATAGGGACAAGGTTGGAAGCACTATAAAAAGGTTGAGGCCTATTTAGCTGTCCAACCTTATAAAGGTGGGGATGGAGGGAAGAACCCTCCTAAAATACCTCACCCCAGGGTTTTCAAACCCCTATCATAGTTGGGATATTGATGCAAGTGTTGAAATTAGCGTAGACAACTGAGAGGGGGGTGAATCAGTTGTCACAAAACTTTATCTTTTCCTATATTTAATCTTCTTTACTATCATTAATAGATTAAAGATATAACCATGAAAGCATGAAACAACAACATGAGCAGAAACACAATCAACACACATAACACCAAGATTTTTACGTGGAAACCCAGTTAAGGGAAAAACCACGGTGGGGGTTAACCCATAAGATTTTATACTCTATTAAAAGTATTACAAATGGGAAGGCACATGCCTTTGGGTACACTACCCAGAGCTCACTACTCAAAGGAGTCTCACTTCCTACAAGATCAATTACAAAGAGTTCACTGAAATACTTGAACTGAAGAATAGCATCTAACAATGCAAGATTACAGTTCCAGTTAGGCTTAATATACTGACTTCACACACTTCATCTCTCACTGCCCTGTTTCACTATTCTGCCATGATCCAGAGCTTAGATATCTTTGCTTCACACTTGATACTACCACACTTTACACCTATCACATCATATTCACACATCCATACCTCCAAATGCTCAAACCCATCGATCATATATATACGCAACATGAAATTTAATCAACTATAGTCAGCCTCAAGAAAACTTAGAAACTTTTTCAAGATCACTGTTCTGTCAGCTGAATCCATGCAAAAACATCAATGTAGACCAAAACCTATGTATTCAAGTCACCACACATGTCAGCCAATATCACTGGACCTCATAAATTACTCAACCAACCACTTCTCTTAATCCGCATAAGGATCAAACACCAAGTCAACTTGTTCTTCACCGGACTAAACTGTCTAACCAAAACACGATACTCAGATGCTTGTAACTTTCAATCCCTTCATCACTGGAGGCTAAAACTTTGGATTTAGGTAGCCCTGACATCCCTTAACATTCTCTCAGATCTGCAGCACAATATGATTACCTGTGGACAAATGCGGACCAAAATGTTGAACCCTATCATATGCTCAGTTCTTGTCTATCCGGACTTAGACAAATTTGCAATCTAACTTCCAGTATGATCAAATGATACAATGCAGATGTGTAAGATAGATTTAGTTGCCATCAATGACAACACCTAAAATGCCTAGAAGTGTCTCTTGCCAACAATCTCCCCCTTTGGCATTGATGACAACACTTAGTAAAAAATGACTAAGTGTTAGAACAGCTCCCCCTTACTATTTACACTTGTGATTTCCAATACTCCCCCTTAGATGAATTCCTCATTTTTCACTACTTTCCACTCCCCCTTTGACATCAATAGCAAAGGCTGAGATCCGCATACCAAAATTCATGCAAAAACTCTATGTACATGGGTGTATATATACAAACAATCCTTATGTCTTGTCTACATGAACTTAAACACATCACCAAAAATGTTTTTCAACAGTGCCAATTCACTTTCCAAACTTTTCTTCATGCTATCCAAAACTAAAATATGACCACTGAATAAAAATACTTGTGGCTCTACCTTCTATAGATCAGTGGGATCACTTGTCAGAGCATCAGCTTGAGCTTCTGTCAATGCATTGAACATTGTTTCTAAATTAGGGGAAATTAGTCCCTAGAGTTCACACATCCTTGCCACAATGTTTTCTTTTTCTTTCACCAATTTCTTTATTTCATTAATCAAGCTAATTACTTAACATTCTTGACTCACTGCAGATACTATCAAAGGATCAAAGGATTGAGATACATTTAACAATTTTTTCTCAGACTCTTTTATTTTATTCTCAATATCCTCTACAACCTTTGGCCAAGATAAATAGAATTTGTACACATCTCCTCCTTCAGTGAGGGCATTTCGAATACTCTTTACACTAGTATCCAATACAATTCTCTCATTTTTAATCATTCCTTTCAGTTCACTAAATCTTTTATCATTAAATTCATTCCAGACTTTGACTTCCGCTAAATTTTCAAAAGACTCAAAGTGAGTACTTACATAATTTATTGAGCTCTTCAGCTAACCAAAAGGAGAATCAGCTGAATCCTTCTAAAAAGTTGGCATAATCTTTTCCAAGATACCAGAAGCAAGACCAAGCAACTCACTGTCATCAATGTGAGATTTTAGGATCTCCTTTCTTGCCTTTGCTTGTGCAAATGATGCTAACTTCATCATTTGAATAGGGGAAAGAGTATCCAAATTGATAGGCCCTTGAATTAGATCCGCTTCATCAAATTCAAGCTTATCCTTGTCAAGAAGTTTCTTCACTGCATCTGTAGTGTCTCTTGTCATGCATGTAGTTCTATCTTTCTTCTCCTAAGATTCATAATTCAGATCCTTTCCGGTATCATCATCATGATTATCTTGCTTTTGTTCTTCAACACTCTTAGTTGCTTCTTCTTTTTGATCTTCCTTGTCCTTAACTTCTTCTACTTTCTTCTTTTTATTCTTCTCAAAATCACCTTCAGTAGGAGCATTTATTTCCATATTCATCTCTGCATTTTCTTCACTAGATTGTTCCAGAGGAATTTGAGTATCCTCTGCATAATCAACATTATCTTCCTTCACCATCTCTTCATCTCCTTTATTCAATATTTCCTCTTCTGGAACAGAGAAATCATCTGCCTTAGTTGTTGCTCATTTTTATTCAACTCTTCATCATTTGGAATGGATGTATCATCAACATCAATAGGTTCTTTAGTGACCACATAAAACTTATTCTTGTCCAAGGCTTTCTTCAAAATTTGTTCTGTTTCTTTGACCACTTCATCAATGTTTCCAAGCATAAGCTTATTCATCCTAATTTTGCTTCTGAATTCATCTTTAACTTCTTTGAAAATTTTATTTGCTTCCTTCCTAGAGATTACTAGACACAAAGTGGACAACACATGTTCTCTTGGCTCCAAATCCTTTGCTTTAGAAGCTTCTTTTCTCATCTCCAAAATGTCACTTAGACTCTTAGGGATTTCTGACAAAATTTCCACAAGTGCTTTGTTGAATGTATTCAAGTACTTAACAGTAGCACCCTCCAAAATTTTCTTGTTGGCATCATCAAATTTGTCATAATATTCTATTATGGGCTTCAAATTCCCATGAATAGTTACTGCATTCACAATATCTTCAACTGACAAGGTGGATTTTTCAACATGAGCCTCAATATTTTGTCTTTTGCTCAACTTTACACTTCCAGAGGGCTTGTCTTCGGCAACCCTTGATGCTTTTTCTTTCTTTGATTTTATGCTTCTGGAGGGCTTCTCCTTAGACACTTTAGTAGCCTTAGTGCCTAAGGCCTTCAACTCTTTAAGCTCACCATCTGAATCAGTCTCTTCTTCATCCTCCTCCACACTAACATATGACCTTTTGCCCATTACTTTTGTCCTTTTTCCTTCCTTGCCGGTAGGTTTTTCTTTGAATTTCTTTGCAATAGGAGAAGGTGATGCACCAAAGGTTGTACCAGAACTCCTAGGAGTCCTTGATTTAGAAGGGGATTCTACCAGAAAACTTCCCCGTTCTCTGTCTTGCTTCTCCTTCTCATCTTTCTCTATCCTTTCCTTGTATTGTTTCATAGCCTATTTGGTTATTCCAATACTTTCTACATACATTTCAACTTGCCTTTGGATCTTTCTCTTAGTTTCAGGTCTCTGGAGCTCAACATGTAGTTTCAAATTAAGTTCACCATATGTACTGAATCCCTCAATTGAGGTATCTTTTGGTTTGCTCAGAAGGTGTTGAGCATACATTTCTAGTATTTGTTCATCAACTTCATACCCCATGGGCATGATCCATACAGTCCTTGGTTCAACAGCTTCCATCAAGCATTGATCTGTTTCCACCACAAAACAAATTATATCCTTGTATTTTTCCAGCACAGACTTAGGGATTCTTTCCCTTGATTGCATCATATTCTAAAAATTCTTGAAATATCCCCAAAGAGCAGTCCTTTGGGCATTGGAGTCACCAATATTGTACAAGTGCTCTCTTATTTGTATGGCAATAGGCTTGTCACTGGTCCAACATAGGCTTTTCATCCTAGGCAACTCATTCATGAAATAAAAGAACAAGCACAAGACCAACGTACCATACTTGAATGTATTCTTCTTATCCTTCTTGATCTTGTTTAGATTCTCCATTAGCTGGTTTTGGAGCAGTTCACACAAGTCATAGCCAGCATTTTCTTTTAACATCTGATAAGCAACATAAATGGTTGTACCAGACACTGAGTTTTCCCTGCTGGAGTGGTATATCTTATACCCAATCACCATAGATGCAAATTTGACATCTAGACGAGTTATATCATTTATTATCATTACCCTCTTATCAAACTTTGAGTCGGTAGCTTTAGTTACAGTCTGATTCGTCACTGATTTTAGCATCGATAGTCCATCGTGGTGGTGCCCACCTAGAATTTGGATTTCAAGTATTCATCTGTAGGCCTTTTAAAAATTTCTAAGTCCCTCAACCTTCTATAGTTGTATGTATGTGTCGTTGTATGTTGCCCTTGTATCAAATGTGCAGATACATATATACAAGGCCGAACCCGAGAGGAAATTTCAATCAGCTTCAGAATGGAGAAAAATAGTTGTATGCATATCGGGTTGTATATGGCATATTCCAGGTTAGATTCTGTGCTTGTATGTAAAGATTTGCATGTATATTTTGTTGTATATTCGATATACAACGGGCAAGATACAACGCTGGATCTCAAAAAGTTTCAAATCGGGTTGAACGGTGGTCAGGCCCATAGGTATGTGCAAAGGGGGTTGTATGTATGTGACTCATACAAAAGGATATACAATGCAAAACATACAATCCCAGACTTCAAAGTTTATAAAATCAGGCCTGGCGGGTGCATACAAGTGCAGAGTTGAAAAGTCAACATGTTTCCTTGTATCTTGCATTGTATGTATCTATGACATGCAACCGCATATACAAGGTGAAATGTACAAGCAGACAAGTGCAAAGGTGGACGCGGCCGGTGAATTCACTGCACTTGTGAGATGGGTGGGGTCTGTAGTTGTATGTTGGGATTGTATGTTCCCAATATACAATCAGACATACAACAAGCAGATACAAAGAAATATACAAGCGAGAACAGTCAAAGTCAATAGTGTTCAAGAACATGGTGGGGCCTGCACAATTGTATGTCCCAGATTGTATGTATGTGCTATACATAATGCAAAATAAAAGAGCGCACATACAATCCTGGATGCAAAGGAGAGTTTGATTTTGGCAGATAAGTGGCTGAGGTCCGCGGGTTGTATATTGCACATTGTATGTGTAATATACAAAGCGATGTACAAGGAAGGAGATGCAAAGCCCGGACCCAATAGCAATTGTGATTTATTTTATAAAGATTTGGGGTCCGCCCTAGTATGTGGCAATTGTATGTATATACAATCTCATACACATCCACAGATGCAAAAGGAGATGCAATGGATCGCTGAGAGAGATGCAAGTGCTTAGCGATAGTGATCAAATCAGCTGCTGACACATGTCCAAGTCAGTTGTATGTATATACAACTACATCTACAAAGATTTGAAGGCAGAAAGGTAAAATGCGTGAAAAAGGTAAAATGGAAGAGGGAAAAGTTAGCGATGGGAAAAGGCTACCTGCGTGGCACATTTTAATTGGTTGTTGACTTTTTAGCATGATTTGAAGCCACAGATCTCGGTGGGAAGAGGGAAATCGACAACCTTGTTTCAAATTTTCACAGGAGGGCTTTCCTATGCATTCACAGTTGCATTCTAGGTGGGAAAAATTCATGAGCACACAAACTACTGCATTTCCAGAAGCCACGGGTAGGTTAGCCATTAATGGCAAAATTACAGAGGTATGGGTTGAATGGATAGGCCACCTGCCAATTTTAATCAGAAAATCTCTAGGCGGCTGCATGTTTCTCAATTTCACCTATTTTTCCTCGTCTTTCTACCTAGAGCATTGAATGTTTTAGGAACCATTCAGATGGTGCATTGTATCTGGCAGAGGTCTGAAATGATCAATGTACTTGATTGTTGAGGGCACGTTCTTGCTATATAAGAGGACTGTGTCACTCATTTTTTTGGTTGTTGAAGACTTAGGTAATTTTTTTGAGCAAATAATGAAGACAGAGCATTTCTTGGTTGTTCTATCTCTTTTTGTGAGTTTATGAGTTGCATTTGAATGCAGGTTGTACACATGTTTAGTTTCATGTTGTTTTTATATGAAAAATGCTTCTTTGCATGTGTTTAGTTGTTTATCTTCATTTGAATCTGGTTGCTAAGGGTCACTTAGATTCTAGGATATAGATTTCTATATTGCATGCTTAATTTGTGACTTCCATTCAAGGAGTGGATTAAACTGTTTTAGGTTAAGTACGAAGAAGATTGTATGGCAGCTGGGATGTTTGTAAGTAGAGATAGCTAAATACTCATTCTTGGGTGGTGTTTGTAAGGCAAATACCAATCCATCCCCTTGAAACTTGAATGCCAGTGCAAATCATTCATATGTTTACGTCTAGTTGACTCCTTGCCCTGAGATAGGCACCGATCTGCCCTTGTGTAGTAGTTATGATCCAAAACCCCCTGTCTTGCATCCAAAACATTAAAACAAATCCTTTCAAAGCTTCAACCTGTTAGTTGTAGGAGTAGAAATAGGACCCCTACATACTCTCATTCCTAACCAATTAGATATGTCCAAGAACACTGCCAACCTAGTGACTTATCATGCAAATCTTGGTCCAAACATGAGAGTATTATGCCTTTATTGTAAAGCTAAATCTTTCTATTGGGTGAGTCAAAGTTAAATCTTTAGCTATAGGGATACCCCCCTTGGTACGGTAAAACTAGAAGTGAAGGGGAGGCAGCTCACACAACCTCCTGTATTTGTTGGCCAAACCTGCCTGTGCATTGGAACTGACAAACCCTTTGCCGATTCAGAGAGAAAGACCCAACAAAGTGGTGACTCCACTAGGGAGTTGAAGTAAAAGAGTGAATTCTTGTCCATCCGAGTCACCAACAAAGTGGCGATTCCGCTGGGGATGGTAATGTCATATCCATAAAAGTGTGAGTCTAAAAGATTGGGCTTTCAGACTTGGAAGTGCTTTTGTTGCAGCGAACTAAAATTTGTATATGTGGCTCTGCTGTTGGAGGACCCAAAAAGAAAAGAAACAAATTTTTAGCTTCATGTTATTTGAACCTCATTCCTCTGCCAAAGAGGTGGTGACTCTGCACAAAAAGAACCTAATAAAAGAACACAAAGATGTGTTAAATTTTCATACAAATTAGTCAAGGAAAGGAATTTGTAGCCTCTGCAATATATCTAGGTATTTTCACATGTTTTGGTTTTCAAAAACCATGGTGTATAAGTTTTAAAGGATTCCCTATTTGGTGATGTAGCACTAGTTAAAAGGGAAATATTGGTGATAAGCTTGCATGCTTTGTATTTGCTAAGAATGTATTTTGTATTTTCAAATGAGGTATGCAATATTGTTGAAAGGACTCATTTAGAGAACTTTAGGCAAGCTGAAATAGTAGTTTATATTGTAAAGGCCTAAGGTCATTGTTGTAAAAGGAAGTCTGAGTTGAGAAGAGGGTTGCAAAAGGCATATAAAATGTATTATCAGCCCATGTGCCCTTGTGAGGTGTCAAATGCAAAAATGTATAGTGACCAGTCCCAACCATGTAATAAAAGGAGTTTCAGCATTGACAGATATAAGCCCATCAATTTCAATGGCATTTGTGGCTATCCGAATGCTTTTTCATCTAAGATTAGAAAGTATTTACCTAAGTTTAGTGGTGTAAAGGATGAATCAACTGAGAGACACTTGCAACAGTTTAGAAATGAAATAGATGACTTTGAGGTTGACCATGAAGATGTAGTTATGAGATTATTTGTTCAATCCCTAGATGAAGATACAAGGGATTGGTTCTCCTACCTTCCGGCCTACTCTATCAGCTCTTGGCAAGAATTTAAATCTGCATTTCTAGAACAATATGGTGAAAGAATATCTGAATATGCAGTTATCAGTAATTTCATGTACATCCATATTGAAAAAGATGAGTTAATTCCAACCTTTAACCTCAGATTTATGAAGACATTGAAAAGAATTCTAGAATGTATGAGACCTAATGATGTATTGTGCCTGGTGGTCTATCTGGGAGCATTTGATAAGAAAATGAGTTATAGATTGAGAGATAAGGAGCCCACCACATTACATCAGGCACATCAGTTTGCAATAGATATTGAAAACAACTAGAGGTATGGAATTCACAAGGGTTATTTCTCTAAAAATTTCTACTACCCTAGGGTCCCCAATGTTGATGAAAGATATAATTTATATGTTGAAAATGAATGTCAAAGCACTCACACCCCTACTATCCCTGTTTATGCATCATTCCAAGTTAATGATGACTCTGCCATAAAGGAGGATGCCTTGATTTGCCCAGCAAATGAAGTTGATGGTAATGATTTTTCAAGTGATATTAATATGCCAGTCCTAAGCAAACAGCGTTCATGTTTAAATGATCCAGTTGTGCATAGTTGTGATCATATGGATCAAGAGTCAATATTAGTTTCATCAGGAAGCATTAGAGGGATGGAAAGTGATATGGATAGTTCAGCTTTAGATTGCATTGAAGTAGCATAAATCTTGTATGTGGGGCAATCAGATGATAAAGATGATATTCATGATCAGTTCATGGATCAGGTTTGTTCTTCTTATGACTTTAGATTTGGTAATGTTGAAGAAGAGTTGGACTATCATGAAGAAGAAGCAGAGACCTTTGCAATGAGTATGAATCCCCTTTTGTGATGAGCCTTTAGATGCATTGAACATTGTGAGTCATGACCTTCATTGGTGCAGAATTAACCCTCTTTTTGAAGATGATGATGAATATGAGGAGACAACTGACATAGGTGCTGCATCAGTTTGTGAGGAGGGGACTTATGAATCAAAATTAGAGATCTTCAGCTCTTGTGAGGATGATATGGATGTGAAAACTATGGATAATGAATGTTCAGCATCAGCTGTGCCAGATGTATGCAACTATGAGTCTATGGATCAGGATTTGATATCACTGTCAATAAGTGATATAAATGAGATTGAAAGTCTCATATATTTTGAATGTTTTCAGTTTCTGGATCAGCTGGATGAGTGTCTGGTGATGTGCAATAGCCAGGTAGACAATGAGGAATGCCACATGCAATACGATGATATACTGTTTGAGGAATATAACATACATATGTTACCTAATGTTGAAAGATATTCTAGTATCTATGGTTATATGTCTGATCTTGAGGTGCAGGGTGACAGAGGTTGCATTGACAGAGGAAAATTTTCAAAAATGGTGAAGTATGTAATTGGCAAGATCAGCATGTGGGCAAATTATGTTGATGTTTTCAGTTGTGTTTGGGATTGTTCAGATCAGAATCAAGCATTTGGCAGGAAGAGATTATGGTTTTTCATTTTTGACTACCCAGGGCCGCCAAAATAATATTTCAAAAATGTGATCTATGATGCAGGTTGGTGCGGCACTCGACTCTGTGCCCAATGGATAAGGCCCGGTCTACACCCTAGAGTTCTACAATTCTCACCATACCTGCAAGAGGCATGCATCCCCAGACAGAGCCAATGGTGGTGCCCACCTAGAATTTGGATTTCAAGTATTCATCTGCAGGCCTTTTTAGAAAAACCCAAAAAATTTCTAAGTCCCACGGCCTTATATAGTTGTATGCATGTGTCATTGCATGTTGCCATTGTATCAAATGTGCAGATGCATATATACAAGGCCGAACCCGAGAGGAAATTTCAATCAGCTTCAGAATGGAGAAAAATAGTTGTATGCATCTTTGTATGCATATCGGGTTGTATATGGCATATTCCAGGTTAGATTTCGTGCTTGTATGTAAAGCTTTGCATGTATATTTTGTTGTATATTCGATATACAACGGGTAAGATACAACGCTAGATCTCAAAAAATTTCAAATCGAGTTGAACGGTGGTCGGGCCCACAGGTATGTGTAAAGGGGGTTGTATGTATGTGACTCATACAAAAGGATATACAATGCAAAACATACAATCCCAGACTTCAAAGTTTATAAAATCGGGCCTGCCGGGTGCATACAAGTGCAGAGTTGAAAAGTCATGTTTCCTTGTATCTTGCATTGTATGTATCTACGACATGCAACAGCATATACAAGGTGAAATGTACAAGTGGACAAGTGCAAAGGTGGACGCGGCCAGTGAATTCACTACATTTGTGAGATGGGTGGGGTCCGCGGTTGTATGTTGGGATTGTATGTTCCCAATATACAATCGGACATACAACAAGCAGATACAAAGAAATATACAAGCGGGAACAGTCAAAGTCAATGGTGTTCAAGAACATGGTGGGGCCCACACAGTTGTATGTCCTAGATTGTATGTGTGTGCTATATACAATGCAAATACAAGAGTGCACATACAATCATGGATGCGAAGGAGAGTTTGATTTTGGTGGATAAGTGGCTGAGGTCCGCGGGTTGTATATTGCACATTGTATGTGCAATATACAAAGTGATGTACAAGGAAGGAGATGCAAAGCCTGAACCTAATAGTGATTGTGATTTGTTTTATAAAGATTTGGGGTCCGCCCTTGTATGTGGCGATTGTATGTATATATAATCTCATATACATCCACAGATGCAAAATGAGATGCAAGTGCTAGTGATAGTGATCAAATCAACTGTTGACACGTGTCCAAGTCAGTTGTATGTATATACAACTGCATATACAAAGATTTGAAGGCAGAAAAGGCAAAATGGGTGAAAAAGGTAAAATGGAAGAGGGAAAAGTCAGTGATGGGAAAAGGCTACCTGCGTGGCACATTTTAATTGGTTGTTGACTTTTCAACACGATTTGAAGCCACAGATCTAGGTGGGAAGAGGGAAATCGATGGCCCTGTTTCAAATTTTCACAGGAGGGTTTTCCTATGCATTTGTAGCTGCATTCCAGGCGGGAAAAATTCCTGAGCACACAAACTGCTGTATTTCCAGAAGCTACAGGTAGGTTGGCCATTAATGGCAAAATTGCAGAGGTATGGGTCGAATGGATAGGCTACCTACCAATTTTAATGAGAAAATCTCTGGGCGGCTACACGTTTCTCAATTTCACCTATTTTTCCTCCTCTTTCTGCTTGGAGCATTGAATATTTTAGGCGCCATTCAGATGATGCATTGTATCTGGAAGAGGTCTGAAATGACCAATGTACTAGATTGTTGAGGGCACGTTCTTGCTGTATAAGAGGACTCTGTCACTCATTTTTCTGGTTGTTGAAGACTTGGAAATTTTTTTTGAGGAAATAACGAAGACAGAGCATTTCTTGGTTGTTCTATCTCTTTTTGTGAGTTTATGAGCTGCATTTGAATGCAAGTTGTACACATGTTCAGTTTCATGTTATTTTTATATGAAAAATTCTTCTTTACATATGCTTAGTTGTTTGTCTCCATTTGTTGTATGCATCCCTTCTTTTGAATCTGGTTGCTAAGGGTTACTTAGATTCTAGGATATAGATTTCTATATTGCATGCTTAATCTGTGACCTCCATTCAAGGAGTGGATTAAACTATTTTAGGTTAAGTATGAAGAAGATTGTATGGTAGCTGGGGTGTTTGTAAGTGGAGATAACTAAATACTCATTCTTGGGTGGCGTTTTAAGGCAAATACCAATTCAGCCCCTTGAAACTTGAATGTTAGTGCAAATCATTCATATGTATACATCTAGTTGACTCATTTCCCTGAGATAGGCACTGGTCTGCCCTTGTTTAGTAGTTATGATCCAAACCCCCCTGTCTTGCATCCAAAACATTAAAACAAATCCTTTCAAATCTTCAACTTGTTAGTTGTAGGAGTAGAAATAGGACCCCTACATACTCTCATTCCTAACCAGTTAGATTTTTCCAAGAACACTGCCAACCTAGTGACTTATCATGCAAATCTTGGTCCAAACATGAGAGTATTCTTCCTTTATTGTAAAGCTAAATCTTTCTATTGGGTGAGTCAAAGTTAAATCTTTAGCTATAGGGATACCCCCCTTTGTGAGGTAGAACTAGAAGTGAAGGGGAGGTAGCTCACGCAACCTCCTATATTTGTTGGCCGAATCTACCTGTACATTGGAACTGGCAAACCCTTTGCTGATTCAGAGAGAAAGACCCAACACATCGAATGAGTTCAATCCTATTACGGCCTTGATGGCATCCTTCATGATCTTAAAGGGTTTCATCAACCACATAAATTCAACATGCATCCGACTCAGTACATACCAGACCCACTCGTCCTCATTGAAGGATGGGAACCCTATATCCTGAATGAAATGTTTGTCTTCCAGTGCCTTATACTCATGTTTAAGATCATAAATCTCATCCGTCAAGTGATTCTTAAACAAATTCAATAACTTTGAATCCCCAAACTCATCTATGCTAGCATGAATGTAAGCCCTAATATCTTCTACCTGTAACACACCATGGGGAATATTAGAAAGGGCATGTAACAGATCAACCCTTACAAATTTGTGTGGATGCTTTTTGAATTTAGGTCGGGGCCTTTCAGTGATGTCAACAACCAACGGAGTAGCCATATGAGAGATTGTAAATTTAGAGAGCTTTATAGAGAATACCTTATTTCGCCGGTTAGGGTTTGTTGTCGAATTCACTTTTTGCACTCGAAATCTTTGAGATCTCAGCTCAGGTGCTCTTCTCCTTGTTCTCTTCAAAGGTAAAGTGATTCAAATGTTGAGTGAATGACCTTTTATGCTCTACAAAACCTAATTCACCATTGTAATAAATACTTTTCCCCAATTCATCCGGTTTCACTATTTCTGAATATAGTCAATCTTCAATTACTCCGCAATCAATCGCATTAGCTTCTTTTCTTCCAGAATTTTCTTTAACAGATCTGTAATAGGCTTCTTTATCTTCATTCATTGTGCCAAATTCAGGTACAAAAACTTTGGTAGGGGATTTATGACTTCCTTTGCTGCTCCCTTGAGCCAGAGCTCCTATTTCAATTCTTGGAGGAATTACCTGCACCAGATTTCGGTGCGGACCCATCATCATTCATTACACTTTTCTTCACCCATGTTTTGCTCATTTCATTTTGGATCTCATTCACATCTACTTTTCCCTTGCCTTTATCTTGTCTCTACACATTCTAGTTTCTATTTACTGGACCTTTTCTATCATCATTCCTACTTCTGTAGAATCTTGCTATATTACCGAATTTGTTTCAATTAAAGCACACAACATTTCTTTCCTCATTTACTTGATTTCTGCTTGATCTGCACTGATTAGCCATGTGTCCAAATCTATTGCATGCAAAACATTTTCCATTTAAAGAATTGACATTTCCTTTGTTGTTAAAGTTATTCATCATCATACTTCTTCATTCATTGGATTTATGACCATACCTTTTACAATTGAAGCATTGATCAGAGAAGGATGGACCACTTTGATTCACTTTACTTCTGCACTAAGTAGCTCTATGACCTAATTTATTATAATTGAAATAATTTCCATTCAAGGATGGATACCTTTGAGCATTAGGCTATCTGACCGAAGGTCTTCTAGGTCTATTTCTCTGATTCCTTGATTTATGATTTCTTTGACCAGATCTAGAGCTCTCACCTTTCTCATATCCCAGACCATGCTTATCATCTACCTTTTTTTGACTATCAAGCAACACCTCAAGTTTATCTAAACTTATCTTGAACTTCTCTATGTATTCATTTGCAGCTTCTAGGTCATGTTTGAGAATGACAATTTGCCTTTCAAGTTGTTCCTCATTATACCTAGTTTCTTGTAGATCAGACTCTAGATGGCCAATTATTCTATCTGTATACGCCTAAAAATGACACGACTCTGTCTAAATAAATATTCTTAATATTTATTCCCTTCTAATTCTTCTATCAATAAATAAATAAACAAATTTATTTATTTGATTCATATTCTTCTAAGTTAATTAAATATCAAAATATTTAATTATCTCTTCTAAAGTCAAAATTAAATAAAATCTTTTATTTAATTAAATTCTTCCAAACAATTAAATAATTCTTAATTATTTAATTAAATCAAAATCATTCTTCCAAATTTAAATAAATCAAATCAAATTTATTTAAATCCTCTCAATCTCTAAAAATAAAATATAATCAAATATTTTATTTATTCTTCCAAATTCATTCTAAATTAAATAATACCAATTATTTAATTGTTTCTTCCAATAGTATCTTCTCTAAATTTAAATAAATTAAATATTTATTTAAGTTGTCTATTTCTTCTAAATTGAGTTATCTCTAAATATAATTCAATCCTTGTGCACATGCAATTGAATATTCCAAATATTTAATTGAGCTAAAATATCTTCTCATCCTCATGCAATTTCTATTCTCTAGTTCTATTCTCTTAACTGATTGATCTATTCTTTAAATTGATTAATCTCTTTAGTTAACTCATTCTTCTATTTATTAATTCCTCTCATGCAAAATATAGCAAGACACATGTCCTCTTTCTATTCGTGCACATTCCTCAAGGTTTCTATACCGTTGATCTTCTTGTTCTTTCTATACCATTGTTCTTCTCTCTCAAGTCTATAAATTGAACCTTGTTCTTCCATTTCATTCATCCAAGCTTTTAGTATCGTTACTCTGCAGGAATTACAGTGCACCTTTGGCACCAATTCCTTCATTGCTTATGATCACACTTGTTACTACATACTACTATCATTGTTGTGAAGCTCTTCTTCATGGTGAAATTATCATAGCCATTCTCCATTGATAATCTTGGAATAGCAAGGAAGTTGATGCAGGAGCATCCAGTGGTGTAAGGGCAATCTTGCATCACCCAAAAAGAAGTTAATTCAAAATCATTGTAGTTATTTTCATTTCTTTCTATAATTAGTGTTTCTGGTTCCATAATATCCAGAATAATAATGTAGGACTTTCAGTTTTTCCAAAACTGCTAAAAATAGTGACCTGCCTATTTTTAGAAAGTTTGTATTTGGGCACGTAACGAAGCAAAAACTTCTAGAAAGTTACATAACAAAAACATAAGACCTTAGGTGAAGGAATCAGGCAAAGATCATTTGTGAGCTGAAAGATATTAAAGTTTTTGTTTTTTGAAAAGCCCCTAAAAATTTCTAGAACAAGATATGAGGCACTAAAACTTCCCATAATGTCCTGAAAAGTTGACAGAAATCCATTTACAGATTTTCGGTGTGATATTTCACATCGCGAGATTTCTGGTGCTTAAAACGGTTCATCAATCAGACACCCGGATCAAAAGTTATGCTTCCCGGAAGTTGACCTACTTTTGGAGGGAGTTGCAAATTTTGAAATTTAGTTGGAGGCCACCAAAAAATGCTATTTATGACTATTTTGGGAACCCTGGGTAGTAGTAGAGTTAAGGGGGCCAGTGTAGAGTCAAGAGTAGGTGGGAAAACATAAACCCTAGCTGATTTGGGGTTACAAAAGGCTGAAGATTCTGGAGTCTTGAGGTTGGGAAAGCTATAATGTGTTGCAGCCAGTAGGGGATTGATCCTCTGATTGTAATTGAGCTTTTGTAATGTAATGAGTTACCCAGTTTAATAAAAGAAAGTTCTATTTGCTATGTTTAATATCTGTTAATCTATGTTTTGTGATTTACCCCCTTCATCAGAAGTGCACTCTCTAAGGGCTTTATTCATACATCCAAGATCAATTGAGATAGGCAACCAACGAAAGCTATGAAGCTTTGAGGTTTGCAAAGGTTTTTGAAGTTCTTTTTATTTGATTGATCTCTTTGTTTCTATATTTCTTTGAGTTTTGGGTATTTTGATATTGATATATTGATTATTCATTTGTGTTATACCGATAGCCAACCTCCCCCAAAACCCTCCAAAGCGCAACCCTTGTAGGCTGGGAGACTCCATAATGGAGAGTAGTGTTGCCGCATGTATAACCACTCGAACGGTTGCCTTTATTATCATCCTTTGTTTTAGTAGACCAAAATCCCCTATAATCTGGTGTAGGGAAGGGTGATTATCACCTCCCAAAGATGCTTCACTAGAGATACTGAGAATTCAGTTTTATACTATCCTTTGAAACCTAGGTTTGTACTTGCTTTCTTTTTAGTCCAAAAAGAGTCAAAAAATCACAAAAAATAAAAAACCATAAAAATATTCTTTGTGTTTGCTATGTCTTCTTACCATAATTTTAGAAAATCAGATCAAAAAGACCTTCTTGCAACCAAAGTACTAAAAACATAAAAAATTTGCTAAAAACTTGCAAAAGTACTGAGAAAACCAGAGTGGCACATTCGTCCTCTCTTCCTGCGCATTTGTGCCGACCTGCTGCACATCTGTACTAACTTGCAACACTTTTACTACCTGTTACGACACATTTGATATTTACCAGTGTGGCGCTTCTGTGCCAACTTGTTGCACATTTACCAGTTTTTGTGGTGCATCTGTTCTGGTGCATGTGTGATAGTGAGCACTTCCACAATCTTTGAGAGAAAAATTTTATCATTTATGGGTACCCATTTCAGCCTAGTTCTAGATTCTGAGATCATATCTTACCTTGTAGTCACTTTTTTCATCCATTCCATAGTTTACTCCCTATTTCGTTGGTCATCTCATTCACCTTCTATCAGGTCTTCCTAGTCCAAAGTCAAAAAGCATCCCATATCAAATCAGCATAAACCCCCTTTTTTGTATCATTTTGGATTCAATTAACCCTAGTTGGTCACAGAACTTCTCTAGTGGTCTTGGTGCATGACTAGTACCTACACAGTAAGACATGTATCGAGTACCATTACTAGTGGCTATCATCCTGCATCGGTCATCTTACTTGGAATCATTGATTGAAAGAGTCCCTTGTCCAAATCTTGTCATAAGTATCCTATTCTCAACAGTCTCCATTGGCACCTTGCCAAAATCTCTAGTTTCATCCCACCTAATCCCATGTCACCTTGCATGGTTCTTACTAGATCTCAATATAAAAGCCAACTTGAAATGGCCGGATCGTCCAACCACATTATCACCCCTCATGATAGTGATGAGGAAATCTCTCACAAAGAGTATCAAGGAACTCTCTAAGATCATAAATTCCAACGCTTGCTAGAGAAAGTGCTCCATGAGGACCCTCACAAGTATTTTTATCATCTTGCAAATCTTGGAATTAAACTCCCCGCTGATTTTGATCTAAGTAAAATCCAAGAAACCGTAGAGGATAATCATGAAAAAGGGAAGAAAGCCATAGACCCAAACACGCCCATGGAAGAAATAAGGAAACAAATTGAGGGTCTAACGCAACAAATGATAGATTTCAAGATGGGTACAAACACTAAAACCTACTCCTTGGAAGATATTGCACTGTACCCCTTTTATAAAAGTTTGAACATGACACCATTTCCCTTTTGATTCAAAGTTCCAAAATTTGACAAATACAAAGGGAAAGGGGACCCTAGAGATCACATTAGGGAATTCAATGCAGCATGCATGGAAGTAGCTCACAACGAGACTTTATTAATGAGACTATTCCTAGATCTCTAGGTAGTCAAGCCATGGAGTGGTTCTCAAGGCTTCCACTGGGCATCAAAACTTTTGATGAGTTAGTCAACAAATTCATCATGCACTTCTCGTACAATATTAAACATGAAGTCTCTATGCTTGACCTATGCAACACCAAGTAAAAGAATGGTGAATCATTCACCTTCTCCCTACAAAGGTGGAGACAACTAGCAAGCATATGTTCATATGATGTACCAGAGAAGCAATTAATAGAGATGTTTGTCCATAACCTCAACTCCAATCTAAGCTATCAAATACAAATTCAATGCCCCACCTCATTTTCAAAAGCCATTGAAATGGGATTGTTCATTGAAAAGGCTATGATCGCCAAGGGACAAATCAAGTTATACAAGGACACACCTACCTCCAACTACACGACTGACAAATCAAAGTTTTGGACTAAGAATAAAAACATCATCAACAATGGAGTAGTTGATGCCAAGGTGGCAGTTCCCAAACAACAACTGATATTTACTCTCAAAGGAGAGGCAAGAAATGTTACACCCAACAAAACATTCTCTCGGGAGCTAAGACCATGGTTCAACTCGAATCCAAGGTGAAAATTCACACCGCTGGGTGAGTCCCAAGAGTCCGCATTAAGGAAGCTATTGGCCAACAATGAAATCACTCTACTGCCAACAAGTGATTACGAACCTCAAATAAAACCTCACTATTGGAAAGACACCAACTATTGTGAGTATCATAGAGGAAGAGGACATACAACAAACAATTGTATCCATCTGAAACATGTTATTCAAGATGTGCTTGATCAAAATCAAGGAGGAACTCAACATACTTCCAGTGAGACACATGTGGCCTACAAAGATCCACTTCTCAATCATGACAGGCCGTACAACAATGGCAACAACAACAACTGCAATAGGCAAATTCATAATAATGGGAATAGTAATGCTAATTACGCAAGTGTGCCATTCAACTATACCATCAATTGCATATCAGAGAATGTCCCACAAATCAATGTGGTCACGCCCAACCAACAATCAGAGCCTAATAGAACTGATTGCAGTATCATTACCCGTAGCGGTAAGGTCACGTTGAATACCATTCCTCCAAGATCATCACCTTCTCAATCCAATTTCCATCAGTATAGTGTCATAGATCAACTACGGAAGACTCTGACTCACATTTCTATCTTATAGTTGTTGCGTCTATCTCCTTCCCATAAGGAGATTATCGATAAAGCCTTAGTGGAAACCACTATACCCACTAACTTGGCCCAAGAGAAGTTTTAGGCCATGGTAGGTAATCTAACCTCCTCAAGTACCATATCATTTACCAAACAAGATGACCTCTCAGTATCTCAACCCCATAACACCCCTTTGCATATCGTCACCTTCATCCACAAGCACCGCATCAAGAGGGTTCTCATTGATGGGGGGCTGGTTTAAATAGTTGCACATTGAAGCTAGTCCTTACATTGGGGTTCTTTGAAAATGCAGTTGAGCCAAGCAAGAAGATTACTATCAAAGCCTATGATGAAGAGGAGAGAACTACCAAAGGAACAGTGGTATTACCCATACAAGTGGGACCAGTGGATGTTGTGTGCCAAGTCCTAGATAGGGAGCTCACCTATAATATTCTCCTATGTAGACCATGGATTCATGCCATGAAAGCTATGCTTCTACCTATCATTAATGCATAAAATTCCCTCATAACGGCAAGCAAGTCACCATCCAAGGTGACCCTGACCCCTTTCAGCATTGCAACTCTATCCTTTCAAAGCCTGATTGCATCATACCAAACAATAGAGCATCTACATCCCCTACCCTACAGCATGATTCTACCTCTGAAGCTTCTTCATCCAAGACCAAAGAGTAGAAAATTACCATCAAAGAAACAGGAGTTGGGGAATACTCCATTGAGCACAGCCTCAATCTAGCCAAGATGCCTTTATCTCCTAGATACTTTGGGTGACCCAAGCATTTTTCAAAGCCATCTGCTCCTCCTACACTGCCCATAGCTCCCTTTGTAAAATGGGGGACCCTATCAGATGAAACAAAGGAAAGAGATATCCTACAATGGGTTTACACTGAAGAAGAAGAGAGCACACAACAAGAACCACCTAAGCTCCCAATGGAAATCTATGGATGAGGTGAATCTATCCTACATAGAATGGGTTATGAAGGACAAGGCCCCATAGGCCTAAGAAAAGAAGGAATTATAGAACCCATTCAACCTTCTTCATCCTCATTGGCTAGAACTACAAAAGGTCTAGGATATAAAGATAAGGGCAAAGCAAAAGCAAATGCTTGTCTTGTGGAAATGATCCATACCCTTCAAGAGGACAGTGACACAGATTCCAATGAATATGAGTGGGATGAGCTGATAGAGCATTCCTACGATGACAAAGAAGTTGACACCATTCAAACTTATAGCCCCTACCGTGAGGGACAAACACTACCGTATAGGCTATTAGAGTGTGATTTGCCTATCCCTAAGAATACGACTTTTGAGGAAGGTTTGAGTTCTATCGCAATAAACAACTTGGAGGAAAGTACCATCCCGAACACTCCCCCTGCCAATACTCCTAGCATATCCATTCTAACTATCAACGAATCAAATCTATCCTCCGACTCCCTCCCCCTTGTGTAGCCTGAGCTTATTGACTAAGATCTACGAGGAACCTCGCAACTAGATATGTTCCAAAACGACGATGCCTATATTGACTACATGGAACTTAGGGACCACCTACCTAAAGGAGATCATAAAGCTGGCTTGGCTATTGAACTTAATATTGTAGGTTATTTTAGAGAGGGTGCCAAGCCTTCCAGTCGCAAAAATATTAAAATAATAACTGGATCTAACAGTGAAAACTGCTTTGCCGCAGTGTCAGATCCCAAAACAGTAAAAAGAAAGAATGCATCTGAAGGTAAAAACCCAACTATGGCACCTGACGATGGAAGGCTTGACACTCTCCCCGATGACATGTACCAGGAGAAGTCTTAGATTGTTGTGGAACCCACAGAGCCTGTTAACATCGAAACAGAGGAACAACCTAAGATCATTCACTTTGCTAAGTCTCTAACCCCACCAGAGAAGACTAAGTTTGTACCATTCTTCAAGAGAAAGCAAGTCAATTTTGCTTGGTCATATGTAGATATGCCAGGGTTAGATCTAGATTTGATTTTACATCACCTTCCATTAGATCTGGGAGTGAAACTAGTGATCAAAAGCTTAGAAAGATGCATCCACACATAACACTGCTTGTAAAAGAAGAACTCAAGAAACTACTAGATGTAGGGTTCATCAGAGCTATAGACTATCCAGAATGGGTCTCCAACATAGTACCAATGTCCAAACCTGATGGCTGAGTCAGACTATGCAATGATTTTAGAGATCTAAACAAAGCTTGCCGCAAGGATGATTTTCCATTGCCAAATATAGATATCATAGTCGACTTAACAACAGGGCATACCATGTTATCTCTCATGGATGGCTTCTCAGGATATAATCAGATTAGGATAGCATCGAAAGACTAGCATAAGACAACTTTTACTTGTCCATGGGGCATGTTTTGTTGGAATGTCATGCCATTTGGGCTAAAGAATATAGGAGGCACATATCAATGTGATATGACCACGATATTTCATGATATGGTGCATGTCACTATGGAAGATTATGTAGATGATATCCTCGCAAAGTCACTCACAAGACAATCACACCTGGATGTGGTAGAGAAAGTCTTTCAAAGATTAGAGCAATTCAAAATTAGGTTGAACCCAAAGAAATGTGTTTTCGGACTCACCTCAGGCAAACTCCTAGGTTTTATTGTATCGACAAATGGAATAGAGGTGGACCCCACCAAAGTCAAGGCTATTATGGACATGCCACCACCCAAGAATCTTACTCAACTAAGATCTCTACAAGGCAAGCTACAAGAAATCCATAGATTCATATCACAACTGGCAGACAAGTGTCAACCATTCAGTCATCTCCTACATAAGAACATTCCATTTAGATGGGATGAGAAATGTGAAGAGGCATTCGACAAACTGAAAGAGTATCTTATGAATCCACCTATTCTCATGCCTCCTATCCAAGGGAAGCCATTGTTACTATACATATCTGCTACACCAATAGCTCTTGGGGCTCTTAGTGCACAACAAGATTATAAAAATAAAGAAAGAGTCGTCTACTACATCAGTCACACATTGGTGGGATATAAGTTGCAATACTTTTAGATAGAAAGATCATGTCTAGAGGTAGTTTTTACTTCCCAAAAACTCTGACATTATATGCTTGCACATCCAGTCAAACTTATTGCAAAAATAGATCCACTGAAGTACCTACTAAGCAAAGCAACTTTAACAGGTCGCCTAGCCAAATTAGTAATGCTCCTAAGTGAATATGACATTGAGTATGTAGACAGAAAGTCTATCAAGGGGCAAGTCATTGCTGATCAGTTAGCGGATGGACCACTACAGGACACCAAACCAATGCAATTTGAATTTCTAGATGAATCCTTATTTAATATATCAACACATTCCTGGAAACTTTACTTTGATGGGTCCTACACAAACCATGGATCAGGGGTAGGAATCTTGTTTGTAACTCCTCATGGTGACACCATACCAAAGTCCTATCATCTATTATTTCCATGCACAAACAACATAGCAGAATATGAAGCCTTGGTCATTGGCCTCAAGATGACAGCAAAATGAAAAATCAAAGAGCTACATGTCTATGTTGATTCTCAACTAGTAATCAATCAGGTCAATGACGATTACCAAACCAAAGATGAGAAGCTTGTCCCATATAAGTGGATGGTCAAGGACTTCAAAGAATACTTTGTGATAATCTCTTTTGAACAGATCCCTTGCATCAAGAACAAAGCAGCAGATGCCATGGAAACCATTGCCTCTCTTCTCAAAATCCCAGAGAATGAGTTAGGGTATGAGTTCTTAGTGGAATCAATTCAGCAACTAGCTTATGATCTTCCTGAAACCCATTCCATATACCTATTAGTTGGATCTGTTGGAAACAAGGCAGATAACTGAGGGGGGGTGAATCAGTTATCTTAAATTTCTTAACTTTCTTTTCTTCTTTAACAATAGTGCAATATCAAAACATATAAGCATAAATGAACATGAGAGCATAAATGAAATCAATACACATAACACAAGGATTTTTATGTGGAAAACCCTATTAAGGGAAAACCACAGGGTGACTAACCCAAGATTGTATTCTCTGTTAAAAGAATAAGAAGTACAAAATGACACTTACCAATTAGGGCTCACTTCCTGAGCACACTGCTCACAAGAGGCTCACTATTAACAATAGTTTATAGAAAGTAACTAGGTATTTGAACTGATGAGAAGCATCCACATATGCTGAGGTTTAGTTTCGGTTAGGCTCAATATACTGATCTACTGCACTTCATTCTTCCTCTATTTTGGTGCTACTGTTTTGTCACATACCAGACCTGTATTGTCACTTCCACACTTATCTCTACCTTTTCTCATACACTATATCACAATCCACATATGATCACATCAAAATCCATCTGGTATATATATCCACATCAAGGATTTCAACATCATTCTAGTCGGCATCCAGAATACTCAAGATTTTTCCAAACTCTGGTTTATCGACTGAATCCATGCTTACTAAGTGATGCATATCAAAGAGATAGTTATAGAAGTCATCAATCATGTTGGCCAACCATGAATGATCCCTTAAGTATCTTGATCACCATCAATTTCTCATCCGGGTTAAGGTCTGATGCTCTGCCGGTTAGTTCTTCCTTAGTCTACACTGCCTGTCAGGAACCCAACACTTAGATGCTTATATCTTTTCATTATTTCAACATCAGAGGCTCAATCTCTAGAATGTAGAAGTAATGGTACTCCTCTTGACATCCCCAAGTCCACACTTTGCTGAGATACATCCTCTAGGAAATCTGGACCTGATTGTCAGACCTTGCTGCATGCTCTGTTCTTGCTCACCGGACCAAAATATTCTTCAATCTGACTTTTGGTATAGACGTACCATGTGCTGTGGATGTGTGGGATGGACTTTGTTTCCATCAATGACAACAATCAAGAAGCCACACAGTGTCTCTTGCCCACAATCTCCCCCTTTGGCATTGATGGCAACACTTAGTGAAAAATGACTAAGTGTCATAGCACACTCCCCCTTGGCTGATGCTCTGTCTTATGTACAATTTTACTAGAGCTCCCCCTTAGCTGGATTCCACATTTTTCATTACTCCTCACTCCCCCTTTGACATCAATGGCAAAGGGTGAAACCCGCACACCAAAATTTGCAAAGAAAAACAACCTATACATTGACAGATAAGTATATATACATGTTGTACTTACATATACTTAAGGATATCCGCAAAAGTGGTTTTCAACTGGACAAATTTTGTTGTCCAACTCTGCTTCATCCTGTCCAAAATTGAGATGTGACCACTTATCAAAAATACAAAAGCTTCTGCCCTTTTTAAGTCTGTCGGATCACTAGTCTAGGCTGTGGTCTAAGCATCAGTTAGGGCCTCATGCATTGCCTCTAACTTAGGGATAATTATCCCTCTTAGTTCACTTAGCCTGCTTATTTTATTCTTCTTCTCCTTTTCAAGCCTCTTTATTTCATTAATAGTAGCAATAGTCTAACACTCTTGATTTATTATGGATGAGGTGAGAGGATCAAAATTTTGAGATAAACTTGACAGTTTACTCTCTTGTTCTACCACCTTTTTGGCAATGTCTATTGTCACTGTGGACCAAGATAGAGAAAATGTGTATAAATCTCTACCATCTTTAAGAGCATTTTCTAGGCTCTTTATCCCAATATCCAGATTTCTCCTATCATTTTCTATAAGTTCCTGTAATTTAGAGAATCTCTTTCCCAAAAACTCTTTCTGGACTTTCTCTTCTGCTGATTTCTCCAAAGAATAAAAATGTGTGCTAATAGAATTAACAAGAGATTTCAAGTTACCAGATGAAGAGGCCAAAGGATCCTTCTAGAAGAATGGCATGATCTTCTCCAACACACCAGATGCAATCTCTATCGGCTCATAGTCTTCCATGTGAGACTTCAGAAGCTTTTCTTTTGCTTTGGCTTGAGCAAAAGATGCTACCTTCATTGTCTGGACTGGAGAGAGAGAGTCAAAATTGAGTGGTCCTTGAAATAGCTCCGGTTCATCTAATTCCATCATTTCTTTGGTCAGGAAGTCTTTAACTACTTCTGCAGTGTCTTTTGCCAGAGATAGAGTCTTCTTTCCTTCTGCAGCCTCAAAACTATCACCTAGGGTCTTCTCTGTTTGATCTTCTTCTCTTTCTTCTTCTTGACTAATTTTCTCTTCTTTTCTATCTTCTCCTTCAGTTCAAAAGTCAATAGGGGGATCTGGAAGAGAGATGTTTACTTCTTCATGGACTTCCTCTTCTGGAATAGAGGAATCCATGTTCTTAGTCCTCTCCTCACCTATCTCCTTTGACTCTTCTAGAATTTTCTCAGTAGAATCTTCCTTTGATGTACTTAATCCTTCGACATCCATGGCAGAAGGTTCATCACTTATGTCCTCTATAACAGGAAGATTGAATCTTTTAAATGCGTTCCAAAGTATGTCTTCAGTCTCCTTCGCCACCTGATCCATCTCTCCAAGCATAAGTTTGTTCATTCTGGCTTTGTTTCGGAACTCATCCTTGAAGTCCTTGAAGATCATGTTCATTTGTTTTGGAGTAATGGAAGGATAGAGCTAAATAGCTATTTGTTCTTGAATCTCCAAATCCTTTCCCTTCGCATTATCTTTTCTGAGTTCAAGTACCTTCTCTAAACTTTTGGGGACTAGAGAGATGATTTCAATGAATGCTTTATTATATATGTTTAAGTACATAACTGTAGCTTCTTCCAAGATTCTCTTATTAGTGTCACTGTACTCATCATAGAATTCTGTCATTGGTTGCAGATTCCCATCCACAGTGACTACCTGTTGGTCATGATGTTAGTCACAAACAAGCATAGAATAAAAGTACACATTAACCTTTATTCATCTTGAAAGATACAATGAATTCAGAGAATTCATGATCCCAAGTCTTCGGTGATTAGGTCTTAATCATCTGACATTATTCAGAGGTTGATGTGTGTTGCTGTTTCCATTTTGGGGCCTTACGTTGAGTTCATCATCATGACACTGTTTCTGCAAAGATTCTTCACAAAGAGGTCATTTGTACAGTTGTTTGATCAAATGATAGAGTAATATTTAAATCTTTGCATGATATTTTAAATTATACATGCTTTATCTTCAAATATGTTAAATATTCTCAATTATCTATGAGATGTCCACATATTTGTATTATTTTCTTGAGATTATCAATCATTTGCAATTATGATGGTGAAATACTCTAAAATTTAAAGGAAATTGAAAGAAATGCTTCAAATTAATGTTGAACCTTCAGCTATTGAACCACATGTACATCAGATACAGTCATGAAGAGAAGAAAACCAAACCATATGTTCACCAGGACATTCCACAGCTAGATAGAGTTGATGCTAACTTCAAAGGAATTTGTATGAAAACAACATATGCAAGTAGACATGCACTCCAAGGGATGCAACAAATCATAGCATATATCTAGAATTCACACACTAATTACTCAAGATTTACTATGAATTGTAATCAAACAAGTCTTCTCATTCATTAAGTATGCAAAGATATAGATGTATACAAAAAGCTTTGAAATGAGCCCTGAATATTTCAGAAGACGGATTTCAAATAAGTTTTGAATGTTTAAAATGAGGCATTCCTGCACCTTTTATAGAACAAGGTGATGAATCCGTTACAAAAGATCTACGATCTTGATTTATCTATGAATATCTGTGGTGAGTATTTCATTTGACTTTGTCAACTTTATCAAGTGGCACAAGTTACCAGCTGGCAACCATTTGGAGTACTTATTTTCATAAGTAACTGATGCATATATTCCCTTTAATGATGTATCCTCATCATGCTCCTTGTCATCATCATTACCTTCACCGCTCTCACTATCTTCATCATCATGATGATGGTCTTCTTTGATATGGACCTGCATAGTTGTCCTGATATTTTCATATAGTTGTACTATTCTCTCTATTTCCCTCTTCACTTTCTGAATCAAAGAATCTATAATATCTTTTTCTTCTTGACCCTCCTGGTCTTCATTTGCAAACCCTAGGTCAACTTTATTAATCTGGAATTCTTCCAGAGTAATCTTACCCTTTTCTTTATCTACAGTAGGGATTACAAATTCTGCAGTCGTTCTTCCAGTTGTTGGGTCTCTTTTAATGGCCGAAGTCATTCTGGCCTTCCTCTTTGGCTTTATTATATTTTCTGAAAACAAGGTAGATACATCAAATTCTTGAATCTCAAAGCCAACCTCTGTGTTTACTTCCTTTTCTAACCATCAAGGTACCTGATCATATTTCTCCGCCTCATCATGATGTTCACCTTGATCTCCTGTATCCGTCAGCATATGTGATGGAGAAGGTGATTTTCTTGTTTCTTCTTCATGATGCTCACCCTGAGGTCAATCCTGCGGTACATCCTCCTATTGAGGAATTTCCTTTTCTGGAGGAGCATCATCCTGAGGTGGAGGATCTTGAGATGCGTCAATATGATGATCATGATGATCGTGATCCCTTTCTGTTATTACCTGATCCACTTTTGACTTTTCTTCTTGTTGAGACAAATTCACAGTAGTGGATATTGTGGAATCCTCCTTAGGTGCTGGTGTTTGTTCTGAAACCACGATTTGTTCTGCACATGCACTACTTACTTCCTGAACTTTAGAAGCAGGATCATCAGATACATCCTTCTCATCAGCCTTCTTTTCCTGAACCTCCACCATAGCGGGTTTAACTGATGTGTCATGTTGGTGTTGTTGGCTTATTTCTGAAGCATGGCCCTCTGGTTCTACCATCTTCACTTCTTCCATATGTTCTCCTTTATCAGGTGTACCTGCTGGATGTTCAGGACTTACATCCTGTCTATATGTCAAATCCACTACTGCAGGACTTGTCATCTGTGCAACTAATGTGTCCAACCCTATTTCTTGAGCTATCTTCTCTGGACTCTTTTATGCTTCATCTTCCACTTGCTTCATCTCCTCCAATATTATTTGAACTAATGGATTCCCATGAGGAGTCATGTGTGTACCTGCAGCAAGGGTTTCCATCTTCTGTGAAGCTACTTCCTTCACTACCTCATCATTAGATAGGCTAATTGTTTCCTCCAATGAGATATGACCTCCTTCTAATATATTGGAGGCTTCTTTTCTTTGCTCCTCTACAAGTTCTATTTTGAACTTCACAATGGTAGGAAGTGGAACATTGTGTTGAAATTCCCTATGGATAACTTCGCTACCTACCCCTTTCAACATTATAAGGGATTGCTTTATCTCACCCCTCATGGAGGTTCTGGGTTTCTTAGGTGTGGTAGCTACCACCACCTATGGGGCTTTTCTTTTCCTTTTGAATAGTAAAGGGGCCTCCTCTTATTCAGACTCTTCCTCCATAAGAATATCTTCTTCTACTTGTTTTCACGAGGACTGGCCCTCTTCTTGGGTCTCAGTAACTACCACCTCCTTTGTTTGATGTTTCTTGGACTTTTGTTTACTTGTCTGTGGAGGTGATGCTGATCCTGATCCTGATCCTGATGCTGCTACCTCCTCAGCTGGAAACACTGCCCTTTCAATAATCACCCCCTTGGGTTCATTATCAATTTTCTTACCCCTACAGGGTCTTTTGCTTTGTTGTTGTGGAGGCAACCTTTCTCCTTTTGATTTCCTTTTTTTAGTTATAAAATCATCACATTCCTCATCAGGAATATCCTATCCTTTCTTTTTATTATCCACAGTAATGGCAACACCTTTCTTCTTCAATGCCTCAATTTGTTCATCAACCCAAGCTTGGGTTAGCTGTAAGGTCCTGGCAATGAAAGGATCCAACGATATATCCTCTTGTATGGTCAGGTCAGGTGCAGATATTGTATCATTATATATCTTCTTTTCTTCATACTCATTTGCCATTAACCTACCATCATCATTTTTCAACTGTGAAGGAATGGGGATGCAGTCAAAGGTTTTGATTTGATTCAATGTCAACCTTTGGTATCTTCTTCTTCTGGCTTCTGCTTCATCCTCACAATCCACCTAGAAGTCTTCTAAGTGCCTCTGATGAATAGGTTTCCCTATTATTTTTTGTATCCTCCCATAAGGATCATATGGCTTTATCAGTGGGAATGGCTGCAACTGCATTTTATTCAAACTGACCATCACCTTCTTGATACTTTCAGAATCTAGGTACATGTACCAGCCAATGGTTACTGGAAACAAAATTGGTGGAATTTTCTAAGCATCCTTGTATGTTTTCAGCATTGTGGAGCTCTGCATTATGAATTCCATTAATACCACTACATCAGTGGGGTATCTTGGCAGCATGAGAGGGTGTCCTTCAAAGCCTTCAATTCTCATGTAAGAAAATGTGGCAAATTGAATATACTAGGCTCCATGCCTGTAGATTCTTTCTTGAGCCTCCATGCTCAATCTTTTTGTCCTGTCCTCCTCCATGGTCCTCACCAGATGCATAGAGAATGCATCATTTAGCAATTTGTAATCTTGGAGGTAATTAACTCTCTGCAGTTGGGGATGATGATCCCATATGTGCACAACATTGATTGTGCCTGTAACCTTTCCATCTGTAACCAGTGCATCAAATGTGCCTTTGTAAGCACAGGAGTAGACAATGTAGGATGTCATGTAAAAGGAACAATTTGAACCTCCCAAGTTCGTCAGCTGCTCATGTAGAGCATCACTTATTAACTGGCCCCATAATGGCTTGATGTCTGCATATATGCACATCATGATTACACCGTACATCTAATCTTTAAAACTACTAGCATTAGGCTGGCTTGTCACCCTGCTAAGCAATGCAATCATGTACTGATATTCTTCATCAAAATTGTATTTATACCAGTGCACAGGAAGTTTGGCTGCAGCAGGATATGTGCTATTCTGAGCCCTCCACTAATACATTGTCTTTCTTGCTTTCTTCTTATTGTTTTCATATTCAATCTGAGATTTCTTCAAATCTATGCTATTAACCTTCTTACCCAATGGCAGTCCAAATGTCTTGGAAAGACCCTTGATGGACAAGTCTGCATATATTCTTCCATGCTTTACCACCTGTCTTGTTTCTGGATTGTAATTCCGGGCACACTCAATCACTAGCTCTGGAGACTCCATGGAGTATGGAAGACCAGCCATACTCCACATTTTAGACATGAACACTGCATCCAATAAGGTGCTTCTATTCTTGTCATCATTCATCTTGGTGGACCAGGCCTCCAAATCAGTACTTCCTTGATGTGTATCTGTTATGGCACCGTACTTGAATAGGATGCCCCTAGGAGATGAGAACATGGGCTTGCTGAATTTAGCCTCACACTTAGCTAACCTCTTGTCAGCCATGGATATCTGCAATTAATAGGATTTGTCTTACAATGATGTTCACAAGGATGCACATAACATTTTATCTTTACTAACATCATGCATACTATACTTATTCAACATTTACTTATCATGAGATGCATAAACTAGAACCTGCAACATCCTACCTAATTATGCAGAAGCAACAGGATGAGGGTTTCAATTACTTACCTGATTATGCAGATCTCTTTGATTATACCAATGGTTTTCTAAAAATACTCTTAATTCTGGTGATAATCCCGTGCTTCTTCCTACCTGTAAACTCCGTTCGTACAAGTATCGCCTGTATGAGGGTTTGGAAGCTAGTGCTCTGTAAGAATGATTTTGTCACAAGGTAAATGTGAAAATGATGATGAATTTACCTTTTAACTCTACATTTAGGGTGAAATTAGGGTAAACCCTGACGTATTGGATTTTAATAATTAATCTTCTCATGGAAACTTAAGATTTCACCAGGTGTTTGATCGGGTTTTGTGGTCGGTGGGAACTACCTACCACCTCTGCGCGCATTAAATGTCAATGATGGCAACGAGAGTGGGGTGATATCCATATGACAGGATATATTCAAAAATATGATAGTGTTCAGATATTGGGTGATATTTTCAAATATCACCCCAATAGCAATGTGATCATCCTCTTTGAGAGGAAAAACTATCTTGCCAAGATCAGGTGATGAACGCACCCTTAGGTCATACTTAATTCATCAGGAGGATATTTCAATATATCGGGTGATGTTACAAAATGATGATGACCGGATAAACTATAACGTTTCTCTCTCAGAATATTGGGGTGATGTCATCCAAATATTGACTCAGTATATCGCTATGGCATCATGATGTCATCATCATGTTATGCGATAAGGATCATGTTTAGGAAATATGCCCCGAGAGGTAAATATGATGGTTACGTCATCGTCATGTTTGTCGCTTTGGTTATCGGACTTGGATGACATCATTAGGATAATGGCTTAGGGAGATATTTCACGGCAGGAGGATATTGAGAAATATCGGGTTACATTAAGAAATATGACCCTCGCGAAATACATAAGGCTGCTGACGGGTAAAGGTCACTATCACCTAAAATTGACGTCCGGACATTTGGACCGCATGATTTATCAGGTGATAAATTAGATTGGGGTGACCTTCTGTAATATGACTGATGTTACAAAATATGATCCTCCTCCTGTGGATATTAGGTTTGACCAGGATTTTGGCCATTCATAACTTTCACACCTTAATGAATATCAGGGTGATGTAAAAGGCAAACCTGCGTGAAATTTGATGCTCTATCTAAATATGAGGTTACTGGGATGAAATATGAACTTTGACAAAATAACCTCATGATGATGACTTACCCAGCCTCTCTCTGCATGATGATCTTCATGACTTACTTTTACCAAAACCACCAAAAAACACAGAATAAGCCAAGCAAAAGTTGGGTCCTTGTTTTGTCAAGTCAAAACGGGGCGCGTTGTGTAACCACACAACAACTTGCCACCAAATAAAACCAACAAATTCCAATGATTCAAGTGATGTGATCACATTTATCTATAGTATTTTAATTATTTCTAAGCACAAGCATCATGATCTCCTGAATGATAAAAGTTCATCATGGTAACAATGCTAACAAAGAATCATGTGTGTGTAGATGATTAATTATCTTCATCTTGAAAGCAAGTTGAAAACATAAGTAACTGGTGTTAAACTACATAGTTGGAGATCATCCCTCATAGCCAACCTGGGTAGAGCCTTGCTGCCAGCAGGCATCTATAGCCCCGACAAGGTTATCTATACAATCTCCCTAAGTAGAGACCCACTGCCAGCAAGCGTTCATAGCCCTGGTAGAGTTACTTAGATGGCCTAATTTTATTTCTTTTCTGATTTTTCCTTTAAATTTGTATCTGATATCATCATGTCAGCTCATTTATACAAGGTATAGTCACTTGCAGCTTTAGGTTGGAGATTGTATTGGTAGCAAGGGAGTCCCTTTAGATTTTTCACTTAACACCTATACTTGTATTTTCAACAAACTCAAGGCTGTTAAGTGTTTCATTGTGATTGATTCACTTTGATCAAGAAAAGGCACCTTGATGAAAGGATATCATAGACCTAATCATGAATACTTCTTAGAATGAATCATAACCTATGTCTAAATTTGATCTCATCACTTGAATCCTAACAATTTTGTTATTTTCTAGGGTGATGAAGTGCATCATCCTGACTAACCAAAACAAGGGCTCAACAAACAAACAAAACAAGCAAACCAACAAAATGACAAAACACAACTGCACAAGCAAGTATACAAATGTACATTATGATACACATGACTGTCATGAAGTCACTTAGGCTTGGAAATAATGTTTGAGAAATTGTCCATTGACTGGCAATGGGACATCCTCACCTGTTAGATTCTTGAGCCTATAAGTGTTGTCTCCTAATATCTCAAAAATTTGAAAGGGACCTATCCATAATCTGTCAAACTTACCGTGGTCTCCTTTCCTCTCATGGGCTTTATCCCACATCAGGACTAAATCAGATATCCTGAAGGCCTTGACTTTGGCTCTTTTGTCAAACCAGCATTTGACAACAGCCTGATGTTTTGCAAATTGGTCAATTGCTTGACTTCTTTTCTCTTCCAGGTGCATTAGCTGAAGCAGCCTGACTTCTTGTCTATTATCAATGCCTAAGTACTCTTGGGCAAACTGCAAGGTAGGAATTTTCAAGTTAATAGGGAGGATAGGATCTACCCCATATACTAATTGGAAGGGTGAGTTTCCTAATGCAGTTTCCATTCTAGTTCTGTCTACCCATAAGGCATATTTCAGAAATGAGTTCCATTCCCTAGGGTTTTTCTCTATTAATTTTCTTATGATATTCAGCAAATTTTTGTTGGTGGATTCTACTAATCCATTCCCTTCGGGATAATAGTTGGATGAGAACTTGAGTATGATCCCATGATTAAAAGCCCAACTTGACAATTTGGTTGAAGTGAAGGCAGAACCATTATCACTTACTAGAGCATAAGGAGTTCCATACCTCGTAACAATGTTGCTTTCTAGAAATTTAATAACATCATCTGCAGTACAAGTCTTACTGCTGACATCTTCAGTCCATCTGGTACAATAATCAGTAATTGTTAAGACATACCTATGGCCTGAAGAGGATGGAGGATTGATTGGTCCAATGAAGTCCATGCCCCATTATGCAAATGGGTGCTCTTCCATCACTGGCTGCAAGGGTTGTGCAGCATATTTCTCTCTGTTGGTAGCAACCTGGCATACATGACAACATTTAACATGTTCAGCTATGTCTTTAAAAACTATGGGCCAATAATATCCTGCTCTAAGGATTGCATGTGTTGTGGCCAGGGCTGATCCATGTGCAGTTCTGAACTTGTCATGTAATTCTGATAAAACCTTATTTGCCTCTGGCTTTTCTAAGCATCTCAGGTATATTCCTTCATAATTCTTCTTGAATAGGGTTCCTCCCTTCATCATATATTTTTGTGACCTAATCTTCAAGGATATTCTCTGTGAAGCCTGCAGTCTTGGAGGACATCTTCCAATGATCAGAATGTGCCTGATATCTGCATACCACTCTTCATTGTCCTTAGCATTGATAACATACTGCTGGCTTATGATGTTTGGGTCAATTTCTGATATCATTTGACTTAGAGTCTACCCTCTTACCAATTTTATTAGTGTAATTTCTATGTCATACTCTTGTAATACAATGATCCACTTGGCCCTTTTCTCACCAGGTTCACTCTGCATTAGTAGTATCTTCATTGTTGCATCAGGCACTATTGCAATTACTTTGCTTCTTAGTATATAATGCCTGAATTTCTTTATTGCCCTGACCAATGCAAGTGCTTGTCTTTCAACATCTACATATCTTAATTCAGCATCCTTGAAGGGATAGCTCATGAAAGCAATTGGTTTCTCTTCTTTTTCCTCATTCCTTTGAGTCAATATTGCTGTAGAGATATGTTCTAAGGCAAATGAATAAATGTAGAATTCTTTTGTGTAATCAGGACTAATGAGGACAGGAGCATCTGATATGGCTTTCTTTATGTCCTCAAAAGCAGCTTTGGCCTCTGCTGTCCACTCAATCTTGGCATCTTTCTTTAACATAGCATTTAAAGGCCTGACTATTTCTGCAAAGCCAGTAATGAATTTCCTGACAAAATTTATCTTACCAAAGTAAGACTTAAGTTCTTTTTTGCTTCCAGGAAGTTGTATTTTCATAATGGACTCTACCCTGTCAGGATCAATGATAATTCCATTTTCAGTCATCAGGTGGCCCAGCAACTTTCCTATTGTCACCCCAAATATGCACTTCTTGGGGTTCAAAGATATCCCATACTCTTCACATTTCTTCAGCACATTTCTAAGATCTGTTACATGATTTATTCTTTCTTTGGTGAACACTGTGAGGCCATCCATGTAGATGACTATACATTTTCCTATTAAGCCCTTGAAGGCTATGTCCATTACTCACTGGAATGTAGCTCCAGCATTTATCAGCCCAAATGGCATACGTCTATATGCAAATATCCCCCACTTGGTGGTGAAGGCAGTTTTTAATCTATCAATCTTATCAACTATCACTTGGTTGTATCCTGAGAAACCATCCAGGAAGGACATCATTTTGGCTCCATTTACAATCTGTAGAACTTCATCTAATGATGGTAAGGGATAATTATCCTTTTCTGATGCTCTATTCAGATTCCTAAAATCTATGCATAGCCTGATGTCTCCATTCTTCTTTCTCACTGGCACTAGATTAGCCACCCAAGTGGAGTGCCTCACAGGAAATATTATCCTGGAATTTAACAACTTCTTGACTTCTTAAAAAATTATTGGTTCAAGCAAAGCATTGACTAGCCTTTGCTTCTGTTTGAAAGGTTTAACATTTGGCTTGAGAGGTATAGTGTGAGTTATGACTGATGTGTCATATGTCTTCAGCTCATCATAAGTCCATGCAATAACATGTATGTAATCCTTAAGGGCCTGAGTTATTCCTTTTAACTCTTCTGTTGTGCAAACCTTACCTATCAAGACATTTCTTTTATCTTCATTTTGCCCAATATTCACTTGTGAATATTGACCTCCATCAGCTTTGGGAAGATCCTTCTATTTTAGCATATTATCCAAATCAAAGGCTCTTTCTAATTCAATCAACCTTTGGGAATCCTGTTGCTAGGCAACTCTAATATTTCATCTTCTTCCCAAACTTGATCTTCCATACTATTCTCATCTATGATCTGAGCATCAAATATATCCCTGTTAGAAATGAAATCAAGGATATGCTGATCATCATCAAAGACTTGAAGATTAGTAACATTATCAGGTACTGATGGTACTGATACCAGTTCTACTGAAAATATGTTTAGGCCTGATATAGACAAGGGCTCTAATGTACTGGCAGCCTGGGCAAGTGCATCTGCCCTATGGTTTTGTTCTCTAGGAACGTGGGTGATATTAAATACATCAAAGTCTTCAATCAAATCCCACACTCTGTGTCTATAATTTGATAATCTTTTATAGTTGCAAGAGTAGATTCCTCTTACCTGTCTGACAACTAATTCTAAGTCTCCAAAGACATGTAGAATTTTTACCTTCTTCTTGAGAGCAAACAGTATCCCATGAATCAGAGCTTCATACTCTGTCACATTATTAGTGCAGGGGAACTATAATCTGTAGGCAGCTAAGTAGGACTTTCCTGATGGATCAATGAGATCAATCCCTACTCCAGCTCCTTGCTTGGACTTAGATCCATCAAATCTTAAAGTCCAAGATTTATCTTCAGCATGAGGTTTAGCTAAAACTTCTCTTTTCTTTGCATCTTTGGCAGCTGCTCCACCTGATATCCATTTTAGTTTAAGAATTTTAGTATCTTTGGACTTCACCTTTTCTTTCTCCTGGGAAGCTGATTTTTTTTCTTGTTTTTCATCATTAGGAGGATGATCCTTTGGATCAGGTTCTATATGTTTCTTTAAAATATGTAGACATAGTGAACAGGTAGTCTCTGAGTGAGGTGCCTCATGCAACCTACATCATCTTTCAGTTAACACATCCTGTGGATGCTTCTTTTGTTTTATCATCTTCTTAATTTCTCCTGATAAAAACTCTTCAAATCTAGTTAGGTTACTACCACTATCTTCATCAGATAGTTCATAATCTGACTCCATCAGACAATCACTCCCAGGGGTGATCCTCTCTTTTTTCTTAACATTTATTTGGTCATACACCAGAATTTCTTCTGTTCTTTGTATATGATCTCCGTCATGATCCGTCACCTTTTCTGTGTCTCCTGTAAAAGACAAATAAGAATCAGCATCATCATCATCAGATCTAGAACTTACCTCAGAATATGATGATGATGCCTCACTACATGTCTGCTCCAACATCATCATGTCTAAGCATGTTTCACAAGTCTTTTCTGAATGTGCTTCGTTGTGTAATCTGCACCAACCATCAATCAGAATGTCATAAACAGGAATATTTAACAATTGACAACGTTTTACCTGCTTGGACAGATGCATCTCAAAGTTTCTAAAGTGATCTATTTCATTCTCGTTCTCAAAATTACTATCGGGTTCTACAACCAACGTGTCTTCCTGATGATCATCATCATGATGATGATGAAAGTCAAGCATCAGGATCTCTTCTATCTTGATAGTCTATGGTCTAATGGCATAAACTCCAGGTTCAACATTTACGTACATGATCTCATTTGTTTTGTTGTACTTAGTGATCATGTGTTTCATTCTAGGCTTAGCATCTATTCTTATCTGGTTAGGTATACCTTTCCAAGGTAACCACATGTGACTAAAATCGGTAGCCATATATCCATTCAAAGTCTTTGACCAATCTCTACTAAGTAGCATCCCATATGTGTCAGGTATGTCAACTAGCTGAATATCAATGTAATATTGGATCTTGGGATTAGATGCTAACTACATGTGTATATGAGTCAATTCTCCTATTACACTCACTTCTGTCTTATCTAGTTGTGTCAGCTTCTTTAGGGATTTAGCAGGATGCAGTCCTAAAGCATTGCATATAGACAAGGGCATCACATTTGTTGATGCACCTGAATCTACTAAACAGTTGTGTAAATTTTTGCTAAACATCCTTATGGTAAGGAGGAAAGGTGGTGACTCACTTTTGTCTCTATACAAGGTCATGTGGGAGGTTTCTGTAGCTTGGACAGTAGCTGGCACTTTATGTTTGATAGTGCTATCTTTAGTAGCATTATCCTTACTACTAGACTGACCTGGGGAATGATTACCCTCTTTAGGGGCATGATCATCTAGTGATTTCATGAAAGCCTTCTTAATTGCAGGAGTTTTCAACAATTCTGACAAAGATAGGCTGATCATTATCTTCTTCATCTCATCTGCCAGGTATGTGACAAGTTTATCAGACTCATGAGGTAGGCTAATAGCCTTTGACACTGTATTTTGTAGTGACAGATATTGTGCATTTACCTTTGGAAATCCTGGGTTATTGTTAGCTTTGGGATCAGGAGGTGTATTGAAGTTATTTGGAGGTAGAGAAGATGTCAATCAACCAGTAGGTCTGTTTGAGTTACTTCTCAGATTGTAATTGTACTTACCAGGATATTGCTACTGGTATGCATGCACCTCCTCATGTTCAGTGGAAGGTTCATTCTCATCCTCAAAGGGGAAGACATAGTTTGACTCAAAAGCCATGGCAGATTCTTCACAAGCCTGGTTATAATGCTGGTGGGATGACACAATCTGCTAATGATGATGATCAGTGTAACTCTCCAATACAAATGCAGAGTCATATCCACAAGGGACAATTTTATTTCCCTCTACCTAAGGTAGATTTCCAGAAGTATTAGATACTTCTGTCTGGAAAATGCTAGCAGCAATTCTGAATTGTGGATAGTCTAGTTCTGCATTAGCATTTGTATTGTGGATCCTACACCAGTTAGTGAGGGTTGCCTCAGCAAGATTGACTCTAGTAGTCTGTTTGGCTTCAGCAGGTGACTGATTATCTAAGGGTGATGGTAATGAACCATTATTTGGCCTGGAGTTCCATACTCTAGGCTGCCTTTGAGGATTATTGCTATTTCCACCACTATTATTGAAATTACTATTGTTGTACCCCCTGTCAGGATAATTTAGTCTGTCATTAGACTAACTTCTGTTTTGGTGAGGCTAAGAATAGAAGTTCTGATTTCTCAGATGAGTGACTTCTGTAGTGAGTTTTCTTAGCTAAGCAGAGATTTCTTTGATTTCTTCCTTCTCTTCTTGGGCTTTGGCTACTACATTCTCAATTTGAGGTTTAAAGAAAGAGGATCCATGATTATTGTTGGATAGATTAGCACCTTGAGGTGTCTGAGTTTGTGCAGGATATTGTGGCATCTGGCCATTCCCATTAGGAGGTGGATATTGTGGAGGATAAGTTTGATACATGCCAGGCAATGTAGGGAATGCTATGTTTGGTGTTGGAATAGGGACTAGCTACTAATTCACTTTGATAGCTTCTTAAAAAGCTCCTGTCAAGGTAGTGATCTTAGGGTGTGTTCTCCTAATGAACATGGAAGTCAATGGATCTAGAGCTGAATAATAGATACTCCTAGCAGCAACATCTATTACTACATAAGGGGCAACTAACTTGGATAGCATTTTCTAGAACCTAGCATTGAAATTGGCAATAGGTTCTCCTTCAAACCTCTTGATTGTGGCAAATAGATGATAGTTCATTGAAGGATCAATTGGTACCTTGAACCTATCAGTGAAAGCTTTCTCTAGGACAACCCATGAACCAACAGAACCCTGACCAAGACTAATAAACCAATTATAAGCCTCTTCCCCTAGAGAAAAAGGAAATAATCTACATACATCTTGATACTCTATTCTGGCCCTACAGCAAGCTTCTTTAAAGGTTCTGATATGATAATCAACATCCTGATAAGGATGATATTTTGGACAAAGTTTATTCAGATTATTTGGCAACTCATGATATGCATTCAAGGTCAAAGGTGACTCTGCTATAAAGAAAGACATCGCAACCAGAGGAGGTTGAGCCTGTGGTATAGTTGGCTGAGGTTGGACCAAAGGTGTCACAAATATTCCAGAAGGTATATGCAAACCAACAAGAGTTACAAGAGGAGGTTTTGGTGAAGCTCCTGATGCACCAGACCCTGGAGTGTGATGGATGTCTACAGTTCTAGGTTTGAACCCTCTAACAGGTAATTCTTCAAAGATTCTAGTGGATTGTGACCTCGTATTTATCCTATGAGCCAGTATTTCTCAATTTTGAGGCAAATTGGCTATAACTTTGCAAATATTAGTTGAATTTCACTAGCTGACGTGATATTTGCGGTCAGATGACTGATCTGACTGGATATTTATGAAATATTTGCAAAGGTAGTGCAAATATGAGGTGATAACGGGGGTATGATAACTCTTACCACAAGATATCAGGCTTCTAAGGAAAAACTCTTCAAAGCTTGAACAGATTTACTTAACACTGGCCAATACTTGTGAATTCATGATGATCTACTGTAAAACTTGCAATATTTATGTTTGATCTGGGAATCTTTACATAGAATGAGCATCTACAAGCTTGTTATAGTAAATATTTGAGCAATATTTAGAATTCGCAGATACATTCGGGTTTACCTTACTCTATGCATCATCAAACCTGAAAATAATGATGATGATGACCATCCTCTCTGATAAAGGCCCTCCTTCTAGCACCAATTTATGTTGGTCATGATGTTAGTCACAAAAAAGCATAGAATAAAAGTACACATTAACCTTTATTCATCTTGAAAGATACGATGAATTCAGAGAATTCATGATCCCAAGTCTGCGGTGATTAGGTCTTAATCGTCTGACGTTACTCAGAGGTTGATGTGTGTTGCTATTTCCATTTTGGGGCCTTACGTTGAGTTCATCATCATGACATTGTTTCTACAAAGATTCTTCACAGAGAGGTCATTTGTATAGTTGTTTGATCAAATGATACAATAATATTTAAATCTTTGCATGATATTTTCAATTATACATGCTTTATCTTCAAATATGCTAAATAATCTCAATTATCTACAAGATGTCCACATATTTGTATTATTTGCTTGAGATTATCAATTATTTGCAATTATGATGGTGAAATACTCTGAAATTTAAAGGAAATTGAAAGAAATACTTCAAATTAATGTTGAACCTTCAGCTATTGAACCACATGTACATCAGATATAGTCATGAAGAGAAGAAAACCAAACCATATGTTCACCAAGACATTCCACAGCTAGATACAGTTGATGCTAACTTCGAAGGAATTTGTATGAAAACAACATATGCAAGTAGACATGCACTCCAAGGGACGCAGCAAATCACAGCATATATCCAGAATTCACACACTGATTACTCAAGATTTACTATGAATTGTAATCAAACAAGTCTTCTCATTTATTAAGTATGCAAACATATAGATGTATACAAAAAGCTTTGAAATGAGCCCTAAATATTTCAGCAGACGGATTTAAATTAAGTTTTGAATGTTTAAAATGAGGCATTCCTACACCTTTTATAGAACAAGGTGAGGAATCCATTACAAAAGATCTACGATCTTGATTTATCTATGAATATTTGTGGTGAGTATTTCATTTGACTTTGTCAACTTTATCAAGTGGCACAAGTTGCCAGCTGGCAACCATCTAGAGTACTTATTTTCATAAGTAACTGATGCATATATTCCCTTTTATGATGTATCCTCATCATGCTCCTTGTCATCATCATCACCTTCACCGCTCTTGCTCTCTTCATCATCATGATGATGGTCTTCTTTGATATGGACCTGCATAGTTGTCCTGATATTTTGATATAGTTGTACTATTCTCTCTATTTCCCTCTTCACTTTCTGAATCAAAGAATCTATAATATCTTTTCCTTCTTGACCCTCCTGGTCTTAGTTTGCAAACCCTAGGTCAACTATATTAATCTGCAATTCTTCCAAAGTAATCTTACCCTTTTCTTTATCTATAGTAGGGATTGCAATTTGTACAGTCCTTCTTCCAGTTGTTGGGTCTCTTTTAATGGCCGAAGTCATTCTAACCTTCCTCTTTGGCTTTATTATATTTTCTAAAAACAAGGTAGATACATCAAATTCTTGAATCTCAAAGCCAACCTCTGTGTTTACTTCCTTTTCCAACCATCGAGGTACATGATCATATTTCTCTGCCTCATCATGATGTTCACCTTGATCTCCTATATCCATCAGCATATGTGATGGAGAAGGTGATTTTCTTGTTTCTTCTTCATGATGCTCACCCTAAGGTCGGTCCTGCAGTACATCCTCCTACTAAGGAATTTCCTTTTCTGGAGGAGCATCATCCTGAGGTGGAGGATCTTGAGATGCATCAATATGATGATCATGATAATCGTGATCCTTTTCCATTATTACCTCATCCACTTTTGACTTTTCTTCTTGTTGAGACACATTCACAGCAGTGGATATTGTGGAATCCTCCTTAGGTGCTGGTGTTTGTTCTGAAACCACGATTTGTTCTACACATGCACTACTTACTTCCTAAACTTTAGAAGCAAGATCATCAGATACATCATTCTCATCAGCCTTCTTTTCCTGAACCTCCACCATAGCGGGTTTAACTAATGTGTCATGTTGGTGTTGTTGGCTTATTTCTGAAGCATGGCCCTCTGGTTCTACCATCTTCACTTCTTCCATATGTTCTCCTTTATCAGGTGTACCTGCTAGATGCTCAGGACTTACATCCTGTCTATATGTCAAATCCACTACTGCAGGACTTGTCACCTGTGCAACTAATGTGTCCAACCCTATTTCTTGAGCTATCTTCTCTAGACTCTTTTATGCTTCATCTTTCACTTGCTTCATCTCCTCCAATATTAATTGAACTAATGGATTCCCATGAGGAGTCATGTGTGTACCTGCAGCAAGGGTTTCCATCTTCTGTGAAGCTACTTCCTTCACTACCTCATCATTAGATAGGCTAATTGTTTCCTCCAATGAGATATGACCACCTTCTAATATATTGGAGGCTTCTTTTCTTTGCTCCTCTACAAGTTCTGTTTTGAACTTCACAATGGTAGGAAGTGGAACATTGTGTTGAAATTCCCTATGGACAACTTCACTACCTGCCTGTTGTGTGGTTACACAACACGCCCCATTTTGACTTGGCAAAACAGGGACCCAGCTTTTGTTTTGGCTTGTGTTGTCTGTTTCTGGCGGTTTGGTAAAATTAAGTCAGGTGCATCATCATCATGAGGGTCAGGATGAGGTAGGTCATCATCATGAGGTTAGTTTTTCAAAGTTCATATTTTGTTTCTGTGACTTCATGGTTAGAAAGAGCTTGAAATTTCATGCAGGTTTGCCTTTTACATCACTTGAAAATTCGTCCATATGAGGGAGTTGTGAGCAGTCAAAGTTTTGGTCAAACCTGATAATTGCTGTACGTTGGTCATCATCATGATATTTGAAAAGCCCCCCCCGATAATATCCTGAGGTCGAAACATCCGGACGTCAAGTTTAAGTCGTATTAATCTTTTCCCGTTAGGCGGTCTTTTATATCGCCAAAGGTCATCATCATGATCTTACTTTATCACCTGATGAAAATCATGCAGTCCCGAAACATCCGGACGTCAATCTTAAATGCTAGTGTGTTTTGCCCGTCAAGCGAGCATCATGATATTCTAACATCATCAGCATCATGATATTCCAACATCACCCGATATTATAATATCATGCTGATATTATAATATCACCTTACTTAGAGAAATCTGCCATCTGCATAATTTGCGCGCGCACGACGGTCTTGGTGATCAACATCATCATGATATTTCGAGACCCGACATTTCCTAATATCCTCCTGACCTCCTTTTGCGTGATCATGATGATCACCTTATCTTTCGAAGCGGGGGGTGTTTTTCATTTCTTAAGTCATGTTGAACATCATCATCATGATCTTTCTCTGCCCAACAGTTCGTAATATCCTCCTGCCGACAAGTATAACCTTTTGCAAATATGATGATGACGATGACGTCATCATCACCTTCTCCTTCGGCAGGATATTTTCCAGGGTATGATCCTGTTCGCCAATATGATGATGACGATGACGTCATCTTCGAAGATTAACACAAGCCCCGGATATCCTGATGACGTCATCAGGACTTTCAGCAGGATCATATTCTAAGTCACCCAATGCGTATATGATGATGATGATGTTCATCATCCTGACCTTTCGAGCGGATTGCCTTGGCCGAAAAGGGGGTCATATTGCTTTCATCCACCTGATCATCTTCCTTAGGGGAACCCGATATTCCAGTTACCTCCTGATCTTAACGAAACATGACGATGACGTCATCCCTTTGCATTTTAACCAAGCCTGATGATGACGATGACGTCATCATGTTTTTTCCTCAGCGGCAGGATCATTTTCCAAGTCCTCCTGTTTGTCTTCATCATGATGATGATGACGATGTCTTTCTTTCCCGAATGTGCAAGAACAAAACATCCTGATGTGCTTTTCATCAGAGCATTAGGAAAGGAAGATCATCATATTTTGTGATATCCTGCGGCCACTTTGAGGATATATAGTTGGTCATCATCATGATTTTTGGCGTCGGTATAACTGTTGCCGTCGGCCTAAGGTAAAATTGTCACTCTGATCGTATGTAGTCACGCCGATGCGGATATGATGATGATGCAAAGCCGGTTTCTAAGGATGGTTGAAAGGCGATTATTTCCTTGTATAATTTGAGATCATCATCATCATATTTCGAACCCGATATGCAAGAAAATGGGCAAAAACATGAAGCGATAGAAATTTGAAAGCCCGACTGCCTGATTTTGGTCAACGAGGGTTGACCTGGTTGTTTTTAGGCTGTTTATGCATTTAGTGCATATTTTTCACAGGTAGAGCTTGATTGCCTGTAGCTGCACATTGGGAGGTATGTTTAATAAAGTGTTTACTTCCTGTTGTTTATCATGATGATGATGAACCTTATGTTTGTCTGTTTACTTGCAGGAGATCATGATGATGTTGCTGAAGCTGAACGAAGAAATCATGATGATGCTGCTGAAGCTGAGCGTGGAAATTATGATGATGCTGCTGAGGCTGAGCATTACAAAGTTGCGCATGGAGTCAACATGGACCAGACATGAAGAGGATATTGTCAAATATGCTGTTCGCCAGCTGGAGGCCGAATCAAGTTGAAGATGCTGGAATATTCTGTGCCAGCTGTACATTTGCTAACTGGCGAATCATGTGCTTTTCATCTGGACCGTTGTTTGTTGTGAGAGGATCCTAATCCTTGGATCATTGTAACCGTTTTCTGGCAGTTGTTCTATATAACATCCAGAGCTTGTCATTTTAAAAGGGGAGGAGGAATACATTAGAATACACAGACGCATCTGGCGCAAAGAGTCCATTACTGTAGAATAAGTTAGGAGATCGGATTACTGAGACTAATGAGGATAGAATTGTTGAAATGTCAAGGTTCTTTCTTCAGATCACTGTAAATATACCTGTTCTTGAGCATACTGAATGAATATGAAGTTCCAGATTACATCCTGATTGTAAATTTTACGTAATCTTCTGTTGATTTCTGGATATGTACTGGTGAATGCTGTGTTCAACTGGAAGCGCTTTCATTTCATTACATGTTGTTGTCAACTTTCCTTTGAAGCTTTGCACTAGATCATGCGGATTTGTGGAATGTCCTGGTGAAGTATGATTTCTAGTTTTCCTTCTTTTCATTGCAAGTATGGGAGCTTGTATGTGAATCAGTGATCTAAGTCCAGTAATTTTAGGAATCTCACTCTCTACCCCTTTTCCTTTTTTTCAATTTCATTAATTCATCACCATAACTGCAAATCATGATAAATAACAAGCAGAAACAGTGAAATATGCTGAAATCCCGTAGATAACTGAAGATCCTTAGCATATTTGGTTAAATGCATGTAGTATTGAAAATATCATGCAAAGAATCATAAATAATGGTAGAAATCATGCAAATATCAGCCTGTATGCACATTATTTGACTAAATTTACAGTGCAGAGGTAGAATTGTTGGAGACTTATGCAGAGCGAACATCCAGAGCAGGATATTTGAATATGATGATGATGAACAGTGCAGAAACACGTAAGGCCCCTGAATGGAAAACAGCAACACACATCAACCACTGAGTAACGTCAGTAGATTAAGACCTAATCAACGGAGACTTGGGATCATGAATTCTTTGAACTCATCGTATCTTTCAAGATGAGTAAAGGTTGTTGTGTAACTTTTATTCTATGTTTGCGAATGACTAACATCATGACCAACATAAATTGGCGCTAGAAGGAGGGGCAAGGATTGAAGATCACTTTCATCATCAGTACTTTGAGGTTTGATGACGCTCAGAGTAAGGTAACTTCAGATCATTTGTAAATTTCATCAAATTGCGTAAATATTTGCTGCGACAAGTTTGTATTTACACATTCTGTGTAAAGATTTCCAAATTTCACATAAATATTGCAAGCTTTACAGTAGATTTCTTTAGATTCACTAAATATTGGCCAAAGATGCATAAATTTGTTCAAGCTTTGAGAGTTTGAGCCTTAGACACGTGAGATCTGGTGCTACTGGTCGAAATATCCCAATATCCTGTCATATTTGCAGTATCTTCGCAAATATCGCGCAAATATTTAGTCTGATTTGCAAGTTGACCGCAAATATCACCTCGTCCGGTGGAATCCAGCCAATATTTGCAAAGTTTCAGCTAATTGGCCTCCAAATCGAGAAATCCTGGCTCACAGGATAAATACCAGGTCTAGACATAGTGAAATTTTCGAAGAATTGCCTGTCAGAGGTTTTAGACCTAAGACTGTAGACGTCCACCATACTCCAGAGTCTAGTACGTCCAGAGCTTCACCAGGACCTCCTCCTGTAACTCCTGTTGGTTCGCAAATACCTTCAGGTATACCAGTGACACCTCCTGTTCAACCTCAGGGTGTACCTTTAGTCCAACCTCAGCCAACTGCACCACCAGTTCAGCCCCCTCAGGTTGCAATGTCGTTCTTTGCAGCAGAATCACCATTGACCTTTACTGCGTATCATGAGTTACCAAAGTATCCGGACAAGCTTTGTCCAAAATACCATCCTTATCAGGATGCGGATGATCATATCAGGACGTTTAAAGAAGCTTGCTGCAGAGCCAGAATAGAGCATCAGGATGTGGTGTGCAGATTATTCCCTTTTTCCTTAGGGGAAGAGGCTTATAATTGGTTCATCAGTCTTGGTCAATCTTCTGTAGGTTCGTGGGCTGTCTTAGAGAAGGCTTTTCTTGACAGATTCAAGGTCCCTATTGATCCATCCATGAATTACCACCTGTTTGCCACAATTAAGAGATTGGAGCATGAACCTATTGCAAATTTCAATGCTAGGTTCCAGAAAATGTTGTCCAAGCTAGTTACCCCATATGTGGTGGCTGATGATGCTGCCAGAAGTATTTATTATTCAGCCCTGGATCCATTAACCGCCATGTTCATCAGGAGAACACATCCTGCGATCACCACATTGACAGGAGCTTTTCAAGAAGCTATCAAGGTAAATCAACAGCTGATACCTGCTCCTACTCCAAATATAGCATTCCCTGCTTTGCCTGGCATGCAGTCACAATATCCAGCACAGTATCCTGCAGCTTATCCTTCGCAATATCCTGCATAATATCCAAATGGAGCAGTGATGCCCTCAGCAATCATGCCTGCACCTTTGCAAATACCTCCATTGAGTATCATGCCTCCTCCTAATGGAAATGGCCAAGTGCCACAATATCCTGCACATACTCAGACACCTCAGGGTATAGACCTATCCCACAATAACCATGGATCTTCCTTTTTCCAGCCTCAGACTGAAAATGTAGTGGCCAAAGCTCAAGAGGAGAAAGAGGAAATCAAAGAAATTGCTGCTCAGTTGAGAAAGCTCACCACAGAAGTAACACACTTGAGAAATCAAGGGTTTTATTCACAGTCAGGTCAGAATAGGAGTTATTCCAATGACAGACCAAATTACCCTGACAGAGGATACAACAATAACTTCAACAGTAGTGCTGCAAATAACAATAATCCTCCTAGGCAGCCCAGAGTGTGGAACTCCAGGCCAAATAATGGTTCATTACCATCACCCCTAGACAATCAGCCTCCTGGTGAAGCCAAACAGACTACTAGAGTCAATCTTGCTGAGGCAGCCCTTACCAATTGGTGCAGGATTCACAACACCAATGCACATGCAGAATTAGATTGTCCACAATTTAGGATTGCTGCCAGCATCTTTCAGACTGAAGTGTCTAATACTTCTGGAAATCCACCTCAGGCAGAAGGAAATGAAATAGTTCCTTGTGGATATGACTCAGCTTTTGTGCTGGAAACCTACACTAATCAGCCTCATCAGGATTATAATCAGACCTGCGAAGAATCTGCCTTAACCTTTGAAGCAAATTATGTCTTCCCTTTTGAGGATGAAAATGAACCTACAAGAGAGCATGAGGAAGTACATGCATACCAGCAGCAATACCCTGGTAAGCATAATTATAACCTGAGGAGTAATGCCAACAGACATGCCGGTCCATTGACATCATCTCTACCTCCAAACAACTTCAACACACCTCCTGATCCTAAGGCTAGCAATAACCCTGGGTTCCCTAAGGTGAATGCTCAGTACTTGTCTCCTCAAAACACAGTAACAAAAGTTGCAAATGCACCTCATGAGTCTGACAAGTTAGTCAGCTATTTGGCTGATGAAATGAAGAAAATCAAGATCAGCCTGTCCCTATCTGAGTTACTGAAAACTCCTGCCATCAAAAGGGCATTCATGAAGTCGCTGGATGATCCTGCTTCTAAAGAGGATAATCACCTTTTGAGTCAATCCAATAGTAGAGACCATACTGCTAAAGATAGCACTGTCAAGCCCAAAGTGTCAGCCACAGTCCAAGCTGCTGAAACCTCTCACATGACCTTGTACAGAGATAAAACTGAATCACCACCGTTTCTCCTCACCATAAGAATGTTCAGTAAGAATTTGCACAACTGTTTAGTTGATTCAGGAGCCTCAACTAATGTCATGCCTTTGTCAATATGCAACGCATTAGGACTGCATCCTGCTAAATCCTTAAAGAAGGTCACTCAACTGGACAAAACAGAAGTAAGTGTCGTAGGAGAACTCACTCATATTCACATGCAGCTAGCGTCTGATCCTAGGATCCAGTATTACATTGACATTCAGGTAGTTGACATACCTGATACATATGGGATGTTGCTTAGCCGGGACTGGTCTAAAACGCTTAACGGATACATGTCCACAGACTTCAGTCACATGTGGTTGCCATGGAAAGGTATACCTAATCAGATCAGGATTGATGCTGAGCCTAGGATGAAACATATGATCACCGAATATAACAGAACAAATGAGATCATGTATGTAAACGTAGAACCTGGAGTTTATCACATCAGGCCACAAACTGTCCAAATAGAAGAGATCCTGATGCTTGATGTTCATCATCATCATGATGATAATTATCATGAGGATATGCCAGTCGTAGAACTTAATAATGATCCTGATAATGAGAATGAAATAGATCGCTTCAAGGATTTTCAGATGCATTTATCTACTCAGATAAAACGTTGTCAATTATTAAATATACCTGCTAATGATATCTTGATCGACGGATGGTGCAGATTGCATGGAGAGGCACACTCGGAAAAGACTTGCGAACCATGCTTAGACATGATCATGCTGGAGCAGACGTATAGTGAAGCATCATCATCATATTCCGAGGTGAGTGCTACATCTGATGATGATGATGATACTAATTTTTATTTGTCTTCTGTAGGAACAGAAGAGTCAACGGATCCTGATGAGGATCATATCCAAAAAACAGAAGAGATCCTGGTGTCCAATCAGACGAATGATGCGAGAAAGGAAAAGATCACTCCTGGTAGTGATTGCTTCATGGAACCGGATTACGAGTTGTCTGATGAGGATAAAGGCAGTGACCTGACGAAGTTTGAGGAATTTCTGGTTAAAGAAATAAAAAAAATGACACAACAGTGTAGATCTCCCCAGGAAGTTTTAATCAAAAGTTGGTGTAGGCTGCATGAGGCGCCTCACTCAGAAACCACTTGCTCACTGTGCTTGCACATTTTGAAGAAGCATGCAATTGTATGTGCTGAACATCATCCTCCTGCTAGGATGGAAGAGAAAATAGAAAAGCCATCAGGCTCATCAGATAAAGGAAAGAAGAAGCTTGAAGATGACACACCTAAGTTAAGGTGGATATCAGGCGGAGCAGCAGCCAGAGCTGCAAAGAAAAAGGAAAGTTCAAATAAATGTCCTGCTGAAGATAAGCCTTGGATCCTGAGGTTTGATGGATCCAAATCCAAGCAAGGTTCTGGAGTAGGGATTGATCTTACTGATCCATCAGGGAAATCCCATTTAGCAGCTTACAGACTACAGTTCCCCTGCACTAATAATGTCACAGAGTATGAAGCTCTGATTCATGGACTGTTGTTTGCACATAAGAAGAAGGTGAAGATCCTGCATGTCTTTGGAGATTCAGAACTAGTTGTAAGACAAGTAAGAGGAATTTACTCTTGTAACTACAGAAAGCTGTCAAATTACAGACATCGTGTGTGGGACCTGATTGAAGACTTTGACACCTTCAACATCGTTCACGTGCCAAGAGAACAGAACCAAAGGGCAGATGCACTTGCTCAGGCCGCCAGTACGCTGGAACCACTGTCTATATCTGGTCTGAAGAGATTTTCAGTAGAATTGGTGTCAGTACCTTCAGTACCTGACAATGTGACCAACCTCCAAGTGTTTGATGATGATCAGCACATCCTGGACTTCATATCAAACAGAGATGTATTTGAAGCTCAGATCATAGATGAAAATGGTATGGAAGATCATGTCTGGGAAGAAGATGAGATTTTAGAGTTGCCTGGCAACACAATTCCCAAAGGTATGATTGAATTAGAAAGAGCCTTTGATCTGGATAATATGCTCAAGCATAAGGATCTGCCTAAGGCAGATGGAGGTCAATATTCACAGGTGAATATTGGACAAGCTGATGACAAGAAGAATGTCTTGTTGGGTAAGGTTTGTACACCTGAAGAGTTAGATGGAATAACTCAAGCCCTTAAGGATTATATACATGTAATTGCATGGACTTATGACGAGCTGAAGACGTATGACACTTCTGTCATAACTCATACTATACCCCTCAAGCCAGATGCAAAACCTTTCAGACAGAAGCAGAGACCAGTCAATGCTCTGCTTGAGCCCATCATCCTTGAGGAGGTCAAGAAATTGTTAAATGCCCGGATAATATTTCCAGTAAGGCACTCCACTTGGGTGGCAAATCTGGTACCAGTCAGGAAGAAGAATGGAGACATCAGATTGTGTGTGGATTTCAGGAACCTGAACAGAGCATCAGAGAAAGATAACTATCCTTTGCCCTCTTTGGATGAGGTTCTGCAGATGGTAAATGGAGCCAAGATGATGTCCTTCTTGGATGGGTTTTCAGGATACAACCAAGTGATGGTTGATAAAATTGACAGATTAAAGACTGCCTTCACCACAAAATGGGGGATATTTGCATATAGACGTATGCCGTTTGGATTGATAAATGCTGGAGCTACATTCCAGCGAGCAATGGACATAGCCTTCAGAGGCTTAATAGGAAAATGTATAGTCATCTACATGGATGACCTGACAGTGTTCTCCAAAGAAAGGGGAAATCATGTTGCTGATCTCAGAAGTGTGCTAAAGAAGTGTGAAGAATATGGAATATCTTTGAATCCCAAGAAGTGCATATTCGGGGTCACAACAGGAAAGTTACTAGGCCACCTAATCACAGAAGATGGGATTATCATTGATCCTGACAGGGTGGAATCTATTATGAAATTACCACTTCCAGGAAGCAAAAAGGAGCTTAAATCTTATTTTGGTAAGATAAATTTTGTGAGGAAGTTCATCACTGGCTTTGCTGAGATTGTCAGACCACTGAATGCCATGTTGAAAAAAGATGCACAAATTGACTGGACACCAGAAGCCAGAGCTGCTTTTGAAGATATAAAGAAGGCCATTTCAGATGCTCCTGTCCTCATTAGTCCAGATTATACAAAAGATTTCTACATCTACTCATTTGCTTCAGAACATACTTCTGCAGCAGTGTTAACTCAAAGAAATGAAGATAAAGAAGAGAAACCAATTGCCTTCATGAGCTGTCCTTTCAGGGATGCTGAGTTGAGATATGTAGATGTTGAAAGACAGGCACTTGCATTAGTCAGAGCAGTAAAAAAGTTCAGACATTATATACTGAGGAGCAAAGTGATTGCTGTGGTACCAGATGCAGCAGTAAAGATGCTGCTGATGCAGAGTGAACCTGGTGAAAAAAGGGCCAAATGGATTACGGTACTACAAGAATATGACATGGAGATCACACCCATGAAGCTAGTAAGAGGACAGGCTCTGAGCCAGATGATATCTGAAATTGATCGAAACATCATCAGTCAGCAGTATGTGATAGATGAGAAAGACAATAAAGAATGGTATTCAGACATCAGGCACATCCTGATCACTGGAAGATGTCCTTTGAGGATGCAGGCTTCACAGAGAAGAGCCTTAAAGATGAGATCCCAGAAATATATGATGAAGGGAGGAGCCCTGTTTAAAAAGAATTATGAAGGGATATACCTGAGATGCTTAGAGAAACCAGAAGCCAATAAAGTCTTGACAGAGCTACATGACAAGTTTGGAACTGCCCACGGATCAGCGTTGGCCACAACACATGCAATCCTCAGAGCAGGATATTACTGGCCTACCATTTTTAAAGACACAGCTGATCATGTTAAATGTTGTCATGTTTGCCAGGTTGCTGCCAACAGAGAAAAATATGCTGCACAACCATTGCAGCCAGTGATGGAGGAGCGCCCATTTGCACAATGGGGCATGGATTTCATAGGACCAATCAATCCTCCATCTTCTTCAGGCCAGAGGTATGTCCTAACAATTACTGATTATTGTACCAGATGGACTGAGGCTATCAGCAGCAAAACTTGTACTGCTGATGATGTCATTAAATTTCTGGAAAGCAACATTGTCACCAGGTATGGAACTCCTTATGCATTGGTAAGTGATAATGGTTCTGCCTTCATTTCCACTAAATTGTCAAGTTGGGCTTTTGATCATGGGATTATACTTAAGTTCTCATCCAATTACTATCCCCAGGGAAATGGATTAGCAGAATCCACCAATAAGAATTTACTGAGTATCATAAGAAAATTGATAGAGAAAAATCCCAGGGAATGGAACTCATTTCTGAAATATGCCTTATGGGTAGACAGAACTAGAATGAAAATTGCATTAGGAAACTCACCTTTCCAGCTAGTATATGGGGTAGATCCTATCCTCCCTGTAAACTTGAAAATTCCTACTCTGCAGTTTGCCCAAGACTACCTAGGCATAGATAATAAACAGGAAGTCAGGTTGCTTCAGTTGATGCATCTGGAAGAAAAAAGAAGCCAAGCAATTGACCAATTTGCAAAACATCAGGCTGTTGTCAAACGCTGGTTTGACAAGAGAGCCAGAATTAAAGCTTTCAGGATATCAGATTTAGTCCTGATGTGGGATAAAGCCCATGAGAGGAAAGGTGATCATGGTAAGTTTGATAGACTATGGATAGGTCCCTTTCAGATTTTTGAAATTTTAGGAGACAGCACTTATAGGCTTAAGAACCTGACAGGTGAGGATGTCCCGTTGCCAGTCAATGGACAATTCCTCAAACATTATTTCCAGGCCTGAGTGACTTCATGGCAGTCTTGTGTATCATATTGTATATTTGTATAGTTGTTTGTACAGTGTTGTTTCTGTTTTGTGTTGTTTTGGTTGGGACCTTGTTCTGGTAAGTCAGGATGATGCACTTCATCACCTAAGAAAATAACTAAATTGTTAGGATTCAAGTGATGAGATCAGATTTAGATATAGATTGTAATTCATTCTGATAAATAATCATGATCAGGTTTATGATGTCTTTTCATCAGGGTACTTTTTCTTGTCCAAAGTGAATCAAACACAATGAAACACCTAACAGCCTTGGGTTTGTTGAAGGTATGAGTATAGGTGTTAAGTGAAAAATCTAAAGGGACTCCCTTGCTACCAATACAATCTCCAACCTAAAGCTGCAAGTGACTACACCTTGTACAAATGAGCAGACATGATGATATCAAATTTAAATTTTTAAAGGAAAATCAGAAACAAAATAAAATTAGGCCATCTAAGTAACTCTACCGGGGCTATGGACGCCTGCTGGCAGTGGGGCTCTACTTAGGGAGATTGTATAGATAACCTTGCTGGGGTTATAGACACCTGCTGGCAGCAAGGCTCTATCCAGGTTGGCTATGAGGGATGATCTCCAACTATGTAGTTTAACACCAGTTACTTATGTTTTCAACTTACTTTCAAGATGAGGATAATTAATCATCTGCACACACCTGATCCTTTGTTAGCTTTATCACCATAATGAAATTTTATCATTCAAAGATCATGATGATTTACTTAGACAGAATTAGAACACTATAGATGAATGTGATCACATCACTTGAATCATTTGAATTTTGTTGTTTTCTTTGGTGGCAAGTTGTTGTGTGGTTACACAACACGCCCCATTTTGACTTGGCAAAACAGGGACCCAGCTTTTGTTTTGGCTTGTGTTGTCTGTTTCTGGCGGTTTGGTAAAATTAAGTCAGGTGCATCATCATCATGAGGGTCAGGATGAGGTAGGTCATCATCATGAGGTTAGTTTTTCAAAGTTCATATTTTGTTTCTGTGACTTCATGGTTAGAAAGAGCTTGAAATTTCATGCAGGTTTGCCTTTTACATCACTTGAAAATTCGTCCATATGAGGGAGTTGTGAGCAGTCAAAGTTTTGGTCAAACCTGATAATTGCTGTACGTTGGTCATCATCATGATATTTGAAAAGCCCCCCCCGATAATATCCTGAGGTCGAAACATCCGGACGTCAAGTTTAAGTCGTATTAATCTTTTCCCGTCAGGCGGTCTTTTATATCGCCAAAGGTCATCATCATGATCTTACTTTATCACCTGATGAAAATCATGCAGTCCCGAAACATCCGGACGTCAATCTTAAATGCTAGTGTGTTTTGCGCGTCAAGCGAGCATCATGATATTCTAACATCATCAGCATCATGATATTCCAACATCACCCGATATTATAATATCATGCTGATATTATAATATCACCTTACTTAGAGAAATCTGCCATCTGCATAATTTGCGCGCGCACGACGGTCTTGGTGATCAACATCATCATGATATTTCGAGACCCGACATTTCCTAATATCCTCCTGACCTCCTTTTGCGTGATCATGATGATCACCTTATCTTTCGAAGCGGGGGGTGTTTTTCATTTCTTAAGTCATGTTGAACATCATCATCATGATCTTTCTCTGCCCAGCAGTTCGTAATATCCTCCTGCCGACAAGTATAACCTTTTGCAAATATGATGATGACGATGACGTCATCATCACCTTCTCCTTCGGCAGGATATTTTCCAGGGTATGATCCTGTTCGCCAATATGATGATGACGATGACGTCATCTTCGAAGATTAACACAAGCCCCGGATATCCTGATGACGTCATCAGGACTTTCAGCAGGATCATATTCTAAGTCACCCAATGCGTATATGATGATGATGATGTTCATCATCCTGACCTTTCGAGCGGATTGCCTTGGCCGAAAAGGGGGTCATATTGCTTTCATCCACCTGATCATCTTCCTTAGGGGAACCCGATATTCCAGTTACCTCCTGATCTTAACGAAACATGACGATGACGTCATCCCTTTGCATTTTAACCAAGCCTGATGATGACGATGACGTCATCATGTTTTTTCCTCAGCGGCAGGATCATTTTCCAAGTCCTCCTGTTTGTCTTCATCATGATGATGATGACGATGTCTTTCTTTCCCGAATGTGCAAGAACAAAACATCCTGATGTGCTTTTCATCAGAGCATTAGGAAAGGAAGATCATCATATTTTGTGATATCCTGCGGCCACTTTGAGGATATATAGTTGGTCATCATCATGATTTTTGGCGTCGGTATAACTGTTACCGTCGGCCTAAGGTAAAATTGTCACTCTGATCGTATGTAGTCACGCCGATGCGGATATGATGATGATGCAAAGCCGGTTTCTAAGGATGGTTGAAAGGCGATTATTTCCTTGTATAATTTGAGATCATCATCATCATATTTCGAACCCGATATGCAAGAAAATGGGCAAAAACATGAAGCGATAGAAATTTGAAAGCCCGACTGCCTGATTTTGGTCAACGAGGGTTGACCTGGTTGTTTTTAGGATGTTTATGCATTTAGTGCATATTTTTCACAGGTAGAGCTTGATTGCCTGTAGCTGCACATTGGGAGGTATGTTTAATAAAGTGTTTACTTCCTGTTGTTTATCATGATGATGATGAACCTTATGTTTGTCTGTTTACTTGCAGGAGATCATGATGATGCTGCTGAAGCTGAACGAAGAAATCATGATGATGCTGCTGAAGCTGAGCGTGGAAATTATGATGATGCTGCTGAGGCTGAGCATTACAAAGTTGCGCATGGAGTCAACATGGACCAGACATGAAGAGGATATTGTCAAATATGCTGTTCGCCAGCTGGAGGCCGAATCAAGTTGAAGATGCTGGAATATTCTGTGCCAGCTGTACATTTGCTAACTGGCGAATCATGTGCTTTTCATCTGGACCGTTGTTTGTTGTGAGAGGATCCTGATCCTTGGATCATTGTAACCGTTTTCTGGCAGTTGTTCTATATAACATCCAGAGCTTGTCATTTTAAAAGGGGAGGAGGAATACATTAGAATACACAGACGCATCTGGCGCAAAGAGTCCATTACTGTAGAATAAGTTAGGAGATCGGATTACTGAGACTAATGAGGATAGAATTGTTGAAATGTCAAGGTTCTTTCTTCAGATCACTGTAAATATACCTGTTCTTGAGCATACTGAATGAATATGAAGTTCCAGATTACATCCTGATTGTAAATTTTACGTAATCTTCTGTTGATTTCTGGATATGTACTGGTGAATGCTGTGTTCAACTGGAAGCGCTTTCATTTCATTACATGTTGTTGTCAACTTTCCTTTGAAGCTTTGCACTAGATCATGCGGATTTGTGGAATGTCCTGGTGAAGTATGATTTCTAGTTTTCCTTCTTTTCATTGCAAGTATGGGAGCTTGTATGTGAATCAGTGATCTAAGTCCAGTAATTTTAGGAATCTCACTCTCTACCCCTTTTCCTTTTTTTCAATTTCATTAATTCATCACCATAACTGCAAATCATGATAAATAACAAGCAGAAACAGTGAAATATGCTGAAATCCCGTAGATAACTGAAGATCCTTAGCATATTTGGTTAAATGCATGTAGTATTGAAAATATCATGCAAAGAATCATAAATAATGGTAGAAATCATGCAAATATCAGCCTGTATGCACATTATTTGACTAAATTTACAGTGCAGAGGTAGAATTGTTGGAGACTTATGCAGAGCGAACATCCAGAGCAGGATATTTGAATATGATGATGATGAACAGTGCAGAAACACGTAAGGCCCCTGAATGGAAAACATCAACACACATCAACCACTGAGTAACGTCAGTAGATTAAGACCTAATCAACGGAGACTTGGGATCATGAATTCTTTGAACTCATCGTATCTTTCAAGATGAGTAAAGGTTGTTGTGTAACTTTTATTCTATGTTTGCGAATGACTAACATCATGACCAACACTGCCCCTTTCAACATTATAAGGGATTGCTTTATCTCACCCCTCATGGAGGTTCTGGGTTTCTTAGGTGTGGTAGCTACCACCACCTGTGGGGCTTTTCTTTTCCTTTTGAACTGTAAAGGGGCCTCCTCTTCTTCAGACTCTTCCTCCATAAGAATATCTTCTTCTACTAGTTTTCGCGAGGACTGGCCCTCTTCTTGGGTCTCAGTAACTACCACCTCCTTTGTTTGATGTTTCTTGGACTTTTGTTTACTTGTCTGTGGAGGTGATGCTGATCCTGATGCTGCTACCTCCTCAGCTGGAAACACTGCCCTTTCAATAATCACCCCCTTGGGTTCATTATCAATTTTCTTACTCCTATGGGGTCTTTTGCTTTGTTGTTGTTGTGGAGGCAACCTTTCTCCTTTTGATTTCCTTTTTTCAGTTATAAAATCATCACATTCCTCATCAGGAATATCCTGTCCATTCTTTGTATTATCCACAGTAATGGCAACACCTTTCTTCTTCAATGCCTCAATTTGTTCATCAACCCAAGCTTGGGTTAGTTGTAAGGTCCTGGCAATGAAAGGATCCAAAGATATATCCTCTTGTATGGTCAGGTCAGGTGTAGATATTGTATCATTATATATCTTCTTTTCTTCATACTCATTTGCCATTAACCTGCCATCATCATTTTTCAACTGTGAAGGAATGGGGATGCAATCAAAGGTTTTGATTTGATTCAATGTCAACCTTTGGTATCTTCTTCTTCTGGCTTCTGCTTCATCCTCACAATCCACCCAGAAGTCTTCTAAGTGCCTCTGATGAATAGGTTTCCCTATTATTTTTTGTATCCTCCCATGAGGATCATATGGCCTTATCAGTGGGAATGGCTGCAACTGCATTTTATTCAAACTGACCATCACCTTCTTGATACTTTCTAAATTTGGGCACATGTACCAGCCAATGGTTACTGGAAACAAAATTGGTGGAATTTTCTGAGCATCCTTGTATGTTTTCAACATTGTGGAGCTCTGCCTTATGAATTCCATTAATACCACTGCATCAGTGGGGTATCTTGGTAGCATGAGAGGGTGTCCTTCAAAGCCTTCAATTCTCATGTAAGAAAATGTGGCAAATTGAATATACCAAGCTCCATGCCTGTAGATTATTTCTTGAGCCTCCATGCTCAATCTTTTTGTCTTGTCCTCCTCCATGGTCCTCACCAGATGCATAGAGAATGCATCATTTAGCAATTTGTAATCTTGGAGGTAATTAACTCTCTATAGTTGGGGATGATGATCCCATATGTGCACAGCATTGATTGTGCCTATAACCTTTCCATTTGTAACCAGTGCATCAAATGTGCCTTTGTAAGCACAGGAGTAGACAATGTAGGATGTCATGTAAAAGGAACAATTTGAACCTCCCAGGTTCGTCAGCTGCTCATGTAGAGCATCACTTATCAACTGGCCCCATAATGGCTTGATGTCTGCATATATGCACATCATGATTACACCGTACATCCAATCTTTAAAACTACCAGCATCAAGCTGGCCTATCACCTTGCTAAGCAATGCAATCATGTACTGATATTCTTCATCAAAATCGTATTTATACCAGTGCACAGGAAGTTTTGCTGCAGTAGGATATGTGCTATTCTGAGCCCTCCACTAATATATTGTCTTTCTTGCTGTCTTCTTATTGTTTTAATATTCAATCTCAGATTTCTTCAAATCTATGCTATTAACCTTCTTGCCCAATGGCAGTCCAAATGTCTTGGAAAGACCTTTGATGGACAAGTCTGCATATATTCTTCTATGCTTTACCACCTGTCTTGTTTCTGGATTGTAATTTCGAGCACACTCAATCACTAGCTCTCGAGACTCCATGGAGTACGGAAAACCAGCCGCATTCCACATTCCGGACATGAACACTGCATCCAGTAAGGTGCTTTTGTTCTTCTCATTATTCATCTTGGCAGACCAGGCCTCCAAATCAGTATTTCCTTGATGTGTATCTATTATGGCACCGTACTTGAATAGGATGCCCCTAGGAGATGAGAACATGGGCTTGCTAAATTCAGCCTCACACTTAGCTAACCTCTTGTCAGCCATGGATATCTGCAATTAACAAGATTTGTCTTACAATGATGTTTACAAGCATGCATATAACATTTTATCTTTACTAACATCATGCATACTGTACTTATTCAGCATTTACTTATCATGAGATGCATAAACTAGAACCTGCAACATCCTACCTGATTATGCAGAAGCAACAAGATGAGGGTTTCAATTACTTACCTGATTATGCAGATCTCTTTGATTATACCAGTGGTTTTCTAAAAATGCTCTTAATTCTGGTGATAATCCCGCGCTTCTTCCTGCCTGTAATCTCCGTTCGTACAAGTATTGCCTGTATGAGGGTTTGGAAGCTGGTGCTCTATAAAAATGATTTTGTCGCAAGGTAAATGTGAAAATGACAATGAATTTACCTTTTAACTCTACATTTAGGGTGAAATTAGGGCAAACCCTGACGTATTGGATTTTAATCGTTGATCTTCTCACAGAAACGCAGGATTTCTCCAAGTGTTTGATCGGGTTTTGTGGTCGGTGGGAACTACCTACCACCTCTGCACACATTAAATGTCAATTGCTGCAACGAGAGCGAGGTGATATCCATATGACAGGATATATTCGAAAGTATGATAGTGTTCGGATATCGGGTGATATTTTCAAATATCATCCTGACAGCAATGTGATTATCCTCTTCGAGAGGAAAAACTATCTTGACAAGATCGGGTGATGAACGCACCCTTAGGTCATACTTAATACATCAGGAGGATATTTCAATATATTGGGTGATGTTACAAAATGATGATGACCAGATAAACTATAACGTTTCTCTCTCAGAATATCAGGGTGATGTCATCCAGATATTGACTCAGTATATTGCTATGGCATCATGATGTCATCATCATGTTATGTGATAAGGATCATGTTTAGGAAATATGCCCCGAGAGGTGAATATGATGATTACGTCATCGTCATGTTTGTCACTTTGGTTATCAGACTTGGATGACATCATCAGGATAATGGCTTAGTGAGATATTTCGTGGTAGGAGGATATTGAGAAATATCGAGTTACATTAAGAAATATGACCCTCGCGAAATACATAAGGCTGCTGATGGGTAAAGGTCACTATCACCTAAAATTGAAGTCTAGACATTTGGACTGCATGATTTATCGAGTGATAAATTAGATTGGGGTGACCTTCTATAATATGACTGATGTTACGAAATATGATCCTCCTCCTGTGGATATTAGGTTTGACTAGGACTTTGGCCATTCATAACTTTCACACCTTAATGAATATCAGGGTGATGTAAAAGGCAAACCTGTGTGAAATTTGATGCTCTATCTAAATATGAGGTTACTAGGATAAAATATGAAATTTGACAAACTAACCTCATGATGATGACTTACCCAGCCTCTCTCTGCACAATGATCTTCATGATTTACTTTTACCAAAACTGCCAGAAAACACAGAACAAGCCAAGCAAAAGTTGGGTCCCTGTTTTGTCAAATTAAAATGGGGCATGTTGTGTAACCACACAACACTACCTTGATGACATCATCAACAAAAAGAGTAGGCCTTTCAACAAATTCTTCTGCTTCTTCTTTGTTTTTGCTAGTAGAGGATTCCACAGATGTTTTCTTTTTCTTCATTTTCTTAACATTCCTCATCTGTCTCTATCTCTTCATCATCCTTTTGACTTATGTAGGATCTTGTAGCCTTTGTTTTTGTTCTCTTTTCTCCTTTTCCGAATGTCTTTGCTTCCGGTTTGGAGGATTTTGAGCTCTTAGAGGTGGTAGGTGCAGAACTCTTTGAGGATCTAGTCTAGGAGGGGGCTTGCACCAGATCACTTTCTTTTTCTGCATCTTGTCTCTCTTTCTCTGCTCTTTCTAGTTTCTCTCTATTTGCATCGACTGCCTCTTTTGAAATGCCATAGCTTTTGGCAACTTCCTCTACTTCTCTTCTCACTTTACTTTTCATCTCCAGTTGTCTTAGCTCAACATGAATTTTCACACTCAACTCTTGAAAGGTGCCAAACCTTTCTGCCTCAAGGTCCTTCGGCTGACTTAATAGGTGTTGGACATGTAGTTCTAGGATTTTCTCATCCACCTCATAGCCCATTAGCATAATCTAGACTATTCTGGGCTCTACTATCTCCATTAGGCATTGATCAGTGTCTACCATAAAACATACTATATCTTTATAGTTTTCAACTATTGTCTAAGGAATTCTTTCTCTAGCTTGCATCATACCTTGGAAATTCTTGAAATATCCCCACAGAGCTGTGCTTTGAGCCTTGGCATCACCAAGCCCATACATATAATCTCTGATTTGTATGGCAACCGATCTGTCATTTTGCCATATCTCGCCACTTGTTCCGATTAGTTCATTCATATAATAAAAGAAGAGACATAGTATTAGGCCACCATACTTGAATGAGTTCTTTTTATCCTTCTTTATTTTCTGCAAATTTTCTAACAGTTGGCTTAGAAGAAGCTCGCATAGATCATAGTCTGCATTTTTCCCTAGCATTTCATATGTAGTATATATAGCAGTTCTGGATACTGAATTCTCCCTGCTGGAGTGATAGATTTTGTAACCAATTATCATAGAGGCAAATTTAATATCCGGATCTATGATGTCTTCTGTTTTCATTGCTCTCTTGTCAAATTTTGATCTGGTAGCCTCACATACTATTTGGTTCTTGACTGATTTGAGAGTAGGCAACCCACTAGATGAGTGCAAGCCAGTTACTGCCCTAATTGCATCCTTTGTTATTTTGAAGGGCTTCAACAACCATATGAAGTTATCATGTATTCTACTAAGAACATACCGGACCCATTCATCTTCTGTAAAATAAGGGAAGTGGATGCAATGTCCAAAATGCTTATCCTGGATGGTCTTGTATTGAGGTTTAAGTTCAAATGTTTCATCTATTAATTGCTTGTGATAGATATTCATTAGCTTGGATTCCCCAAATTCCTCAATGTTGGCGTGAATGTATACCCTAACATCTTCTATGTGTAGAACCCCATGCGGAATGCTTGAGAATGCGCCTAAAGGATCGACTTCTAGGGATTTGTAAGGATGTTTCTTAAACTTAGGGCATAGCCTATCAGTGATCTTAAAAACATTTGGAGTAGCCATCATCCAAAAGATTTAGAGAGAGATGTTCAAAAGTGGAAATACCCTTTTACATTTCTAGGGTTCACGATATTAGCCAAAAAGATCACTAGTTGAATCGAATTCTACGATTGATCTTTGAGAGGGTTGAAGCAATCTTATTGCAGAGCTCTTTCTTTCTTCTTCTTGAATGCACATGTGCAAATGATGAACAAAAAGAACTCTTATATTTCTGTGCAAACCCTAAATTCATATTGCAATAAATGCACACTTTAACTCGTTCTAGTTCCCTTGTTCTAACCTTGTTCTGAGAGAGATCCTTCTAAATCACTAAGATGCACTTAGAATTATTCTTGGTGATAATTGACAATTTGTCTCCCTTTCTCCAATCATTCCAATTATCCACATATCAAGATATTTCAATTTTGAATCATACTGGATCTAACTGTGAAAATCCTGCTTTTACCAGATGATTGTTAAACTAGATCAATCTTGGATGATTGACCTCTTCAAAACTCCTTGCGGATCTTTTATATTTTTACCAAGGATTATTTAGATATCTCTTTGAGAACTCTTCAATCCATAATACTCCACGTGCCAATTTTAGGCACCAATTGAATGGTTGGGGGAAAATTTTTTCCTTTGTGTCTCCCCTGAGCCAGAGCTCATCTATTTAGTTTCTGGAAGGAATATTAGCACCAGATTCTAGTGCGGATCCATCCCCAACATTTTCTGTACTTCTCTACACCCAAATCTTGTTCATCTCCCTTTGAACTTCATCCGCATTCACTTTTCCTTTTCCTTTGTCTTGATTTTGATTATAATGCACCGGACCCCTTTTATCCTGATTCTTACTTCTACAAAATTTGGCAATATGACTGGATCTATTGCAATTATAGCAAGATATATTTCTTTGTATATTTGACTGATATCCTCTTGATCTGCATTGACTAGCCATATGTCCCATTCTATTGCATGCAAAGCATCTACCATTGAATGAATTGTTTATTTGCATATTTCTACATTCATGAGATTTGTGACCATACCTTTTGTAGTTAAAACACTGTCTGGAGAAGGATGAATTAGTCTAATTCATTCTTCTTCTACACCGATTTGCTTTATGACCAAAGTTATTGCAATTGTAGCAGTATCCATTGAAGGATGGATATCTTTCAGCATTTGGTTGTCTTACCGGAGGTCTTCTAGGCTTGTAGCTTGGATTTCCTGATCCAGAGTTCTTCTGACTAGATCTGGAGCTTTCACCTTTATCATACCCCAAGCCTTTCTTGTCATCTACCCTCTTTTGGCTTTTAAGAAGAACTTCAAGTTGAGCAGAGCTTATCTTGAATTTCTCTTTGTATTCATTTGTTGTTTGAAGATCCCTTTTAAGAGTGTCTATCTGATTCTCAAGTTGTTCTTCATTATCTCTAGCTTCTTCGAGATCAGATTCTAGATGCCTAATTATTCTATCCATTTTGTGGTAGTCTTCTAACTTTTCTTTGAGAGATTGTTTTAGATTATCTTCAATTTTTCTTTTCTCTTCAATTTCTTGGGTGAACTTCATAACCCTTGATTCCATTTCATGTCTCACCATAATGACCTCTTTTGATAGTTTCTCACATAACTCATTTTTCTCATTTCAAATCTTCATTAGTATCATTGGCTTCACTTTTACTTGCTAATTGTTGAAGTAGTTCATTTCTCTTCTTCACAGAGATACTTAGTTTTTCTTTGAGTTCATTTATGAAATCATCTTGTTTAAGTCTTTCCCTCAGGTTATTGACTTCAAAGTGAGATTGCTCAAGATCATCTAGGGTAGACTGAAGTTGTTCCCTCATACCATACATATCCATTGAGATTCCTAGATCTTCCTCAAGCTGTTAGGCTCTATTTGGAGGAACTTATCTCTGATACCAATTGTTGGAAACAAGGTGGATAACTGAGAGGGGGTGAATCAGTTATCTTAATTATTTGACTTTCTTTTCTTCTTTAACAATTAGTGTAGTATCAAAACATATAAGCATATATGAACATGAGAATAGAAGAGAAATCAACACACAACACAAGGATTTTTACGTGGAAAACCCTGTTGAGGGAAAAACTATGGGGTGACTAACCCAAGATTGTATTCTCTATTAAAAGAATAAGAAGTACAAAATGGCACTTGCCAATTAGGGCTCACTGCCTGAGCACACTACTCACAAGAGGCTCACTGCCTACAATAGTTTATAGAAAGTAACTAGGTATTTGAATTGATGAGAAGCATCCACATATGTTGAGGTTCATTTCCGGTTAGGCTCAATATACTGATCTACTGCACTTCATTCTTCCTCTGTTTTGGTGTTGTTGTTCTGTCACATATCGGACCTGTATTGCCACTTCCACACTTATCTCTGCCTTTTCTCACACACTATATCACAATCCACATACCTTCACATCAAAATCTATCTGGTATATATCCGCACCAAGGATTTCAACATCATTCTAGTCAGCATACGGAATACTCAAGATTTTCCCAAACTCTGGTCTGTCGGCTGAATCCATGCTTACTAAGTGATGCGTATCAAAGAGATAGTTATAGAAGTCATCAATCATGTCGACCAACCATGATTGATCCCTTAAGTAGCTTGATCACCATCAATTTCTCATCCGGGTTAAGGTCTGATGCTCTGCCGGTTAGTTCTTCCTTAGTCTACACTGCCTGTCAAGAACCCAACACTTAGATGCTCATATCTTTTCATTCTTTCAACACCGGAGGCTCAATCTCTAGAATGTAGAAGTATGGTACTCCTCTGGACTTCCCCAAGTCCGTACTTTGCTAAGATACATCTTCTGGGAAATCTAGACCTGATTGTTGGACCTTGCTGCATGCTCTATTCTTGCTCACCGGACTAAAATACTCTTCAATCTGACTTCTGGTATAGACATACCATGTGCTACAAATGTGTGGGATGGACTTTGTTGCCATCAATGACAACAATCAAGAAGCCACATAGTGTCTCTTGCCAACAAGATCTGATTCACCTTGGTACGGTAAGGTTTACACCTACCTCAAGGACAACACCCTCCCACTTGACTTATCTTCAAACCAATGATGAACCTTTATACACCAAACCTCTTGTTATACCATTATTGCCAACACCCTATACCAACATGGTCTAGATGGTACTTTACTCTGTTGTTTAGAACGAGAAGAATCCCAAACCACCTTACAAGACATACACGAAGGGATCTTCGGAACACACTCTAGCGGTCCTTCCTTAGCTAAGAAACTCATGCGTTTGGGTTATTACTGGCCAAACATGGAAACAAATTCATATTAGTTCATGAAGAAGTGCAAGCAGTGCTAGATACACGGGAACCTAATACATACACTAGCTCAAGAATTGAGACCTTTAATGACACCTTGGCCCTTTTGTCAATGGGGACTTGACCTTGTGGGTAAAATCCATCCACCCTCATCCAATGGCCATAAATTCATAATAACCACCACTAAATACTTTACCAAGTGGATTGAAAATGTCCCCCTCACCACTGTCATAGGTAAACAAATCTCCTCATTCATCCTTAATTACCTCATCTATAGATACGGAATTCCCTCATCCATTATCACGGATAATAGAAGACCCTTCAAAAACTAGGATGTCCAAGAACTCTGTGACCGATTCAAAATCCAACACCATTTCTCCACGCCTTATTACCCCCAAGGCAATAGCCAAGCAGAAGCATCCAAAAAGACCATCTTGAAACTCCTTAAGAAGATAGTCAACGATGCTAGACATGATTGGCACATCCAACTCAATCCTGCTCTGTGGGCCTACAGAACCAGTATACGCACTCCCACAGGTGCTACCCCTTACGTCCTTGTTTATGGCTTAGAATCTATCCTCCCCATTGAGGTTGAGTTACCATCTCTCAGGGTGTCATTAAAAGGTCTCATATCAGATGAAGAATATAGAGTTTCCAGATTGCGAGAACTAGAGTTGCTAGAGGAAAGGAGACAGAAAGCCTTTGATCATATCAAGGCATATCAACAAATGATGTCACGAAGCTATAACCATAGAGTTCTCCCAAGAGTCTTTAAAGTTGGAGATCTAGTACTTAAGGAGAACCCCCGTAATCAACAGGATCAAGAAAAGAAAGGCAAGTTTGAACCTAACTAGCTTGGGCCTTATGTGATCATAGTTGCTTATGGATCAGGGGCATATCAGTTAGCAACATCAGAGGGTGAGTTGTTCGATGACCCCATCAATAGCATGCATCTTCATTGGTTCTATACCTAGGACAACCCCAATGTAAGGGGGGCATAAAAATACAAAAAATTTAAAAAAATCAGAAAAATACAAAAAAATACAAAAAATACAAAAAAATTGTGCTTTGGTGAAAACTTGGCAAACAGGCGCCTTGGATAGGTATCATGATGAAAACCTAGCAAACAGGTGTCATGTGTACTTTCTAGCTTTAATGCAAATAAAAGCAAGTGGTGAAAACCTGGTAAACAGGCATTACTTGTGATAAACCACTTCCTCCATCTTTGGGAAACCAATCACCTTGTGTCCATTCTTCCCTCACTCGTGTCCCATTCAACCCATATCTATTCCATAATAAAAACCTAACGATCACCTATCATGGCTTGATACTCTATCTCTTTGTTGCCTTGTCAACCAAGGTTTTATCCCATATCCTATCCACAGTGTCAGCCTAGCGTAGTGTCTCTCGTTAGTATCCTTGGTCCAGGTCCATAAACTACGTTGCCTCTGGGTTGTCACGTAGGCAAGGCCATTTCTCAAATGTGCCCCCAAGGCTCCACTATCCCATCCATCACATGTCTAGTCCTTCTATCTATCTGAGTCCACACCACTTTCTACCACCTAGGTCTTAGGTCTGTTAGGGTTTACCCCAAACTACGTTGCCTCTGCATCGTCATGTAGGCAAGGCCATTTAGCAATGAGCCCCCAAAGCACTAGGTCAGTCCCTTAGGGTCTGTCTCACCAATAAGGATTGTGGAATCTTCTCACCAAGCAAGCAGGCACAAACAAAACCCATTCTTTTCAAATAGAAATCTTGACTCATCACCTTAACCTATCCAAAGCAAAGCAAACAAACACCTAAGCCATTCTAAATGATTTTACCCAAATTATGGCAAGAAACAAACACATCTAAATGCAAATATGTTTTGTGGATTGGAATCATGGTTAAAATACAAGAGTCTTGGTTTCTGCTATCATGCCTTTCTATGCTACTCGAGGATGCCAAAATCTAGAGATGCTATGATGGGGGCATTATTATTTTCTTTGTTCTATTGTTTGTGGATTAAACTTTAGTAATGTGATGCCTTGTCTAAAGACATGATCGGAAAAAGATCATCGAGGACATCAAAGGTCTACCATGAACAGGGGCAATCCTTGACTGGTGATACGCAAGAAATACTCAAGTCATCTTAGGTCAATTATACCTCAATGCTTGTATTAACTTGCTAAATCAAAACCATGTAAGCAATGCTCAGGTCATCTTGGTTCAATTATACCTAGATGCTTGTATTAACTTACAACATTCAAAAAAATTACCAAAAAAATTGCCTAATGATGAAATACGAACTTCAAAATACTTGCACCATCAAGATGTCAAAAAAAAGCAAAGCATCCATTATACATCCATACATCCGTATCCCATGCAATAAAAGATCTGAACAATGCAAAGTAACAATACAAAGTGAAACTTGTGAATCTCTCTATTGAGTCATTCTTTTCAATCAATTTTCTATCTATCATTCTGTTATTTCTGTGTCAATAGAGTACATTTGGATATCACAAAAACATAGCATACAGTTGCATATCATATCACATGAGATAGTCATTTACATGATTAAATCAGTTGCATACATAATAAAGTGCATCAGGTCATCCATATACATTTTTTGTAATCATCATATAGTGTCAACAGAAAAAGATCAAAAACATAGATAAGCACATCACATAAATTGCATAAACATATAGATACCATTTGCATTCACACACATTAGAGGCATATCAAGTAAAACATCTAAGTCTACATTAGGTCATATAGCATCACATAGCATCATATGAAAATATGCATTAGATAACATCGCATAGTATCAAGTAAAACTTCTAAGTCTGCATTAGATAAACATGTGCATCACATCATACAAATAGAAATGCGTCCATAACATAGAACGAGAAAAACTACATATAGAGAGCATCAAATAAGCTACATCATCATATAAATATCATAAAAATGTGTCCAAGTGTACAATATCAAGTGGTCCATCTCTGAGTCAATGTCATATACAATGAATACATCTCAACGACGGTGATACATGTCTCAAAATACAAAAATGGTACATAAGTGTATTTGGCTATCTGAGCCATCAAAAAGTGTATGTAGGAGCCAAAATCTATGCAAGTGTCTACTATCTTTGTTGCTGTGAACCGTTGCTCCCAGCAGTGTCTCCTGAATCCCCTCCTCCACTGGCCCCAGACTGCTGTGGGCCCATCACGGAGGCTCCTGACCTCGATCCACCTACTCTCTGAGAAGCCATAGACTAGCTCCTATAGCTTAGAGCCCTCTAACTAACTGGCACAACACCATGGTATAAACCTCAGTAATATTATGTCTGAGCCTGCGCTCTGGCAAGCTCACCCTGCACCTACACTAACTGCCCCTGCACCTGTGCCAACTATGTCTATGCCTATGCTAGTTGTGTCTGTGCCTGTGCTAGCTGTGCCTATGCCTGGTGCACTTGCCCAACCAAAAAGCTACTAGTGGCATCTGTCCCAAGGCCTGCCACTGCTATATCTCACTCTACTTAGATAACTCGTATTCGCACCTCTGCCATATCTCACTCTCTAGTGAGCCCTGAGATAACCTCTGTGTCTGTCTCCCGCCGAGCCTTGGCCATCTTAAGTTGTGCCCCCAGCTGCCTAACCTTTCCTCTCAGCATATCTATAGCTCTTTCCTAAACATCTGGTTGTGGTAGACCCTGAGGTGCCTATGCCTGTCCCTGCCCCTATGGCTGGGGTACCTGCTATTGTGCCACTTGTTGTGGTGGTGGCATCTGTGCCTACTGTACAACCTATGGTGGCACTACCTGCTGAACGTGGGAAGGTCCCTCCCCAATTCTCCTCCTTTGCCTAGGTCTAGCTCCGTCTCCACCACCTCCCCCTCCTCCACCATCTCCACCACCTCCTCTTCCTCCACCATCTCCACCACCTCCCCATCCTCCTCTCCTGCTCCTCCTCCTACCAACCTAGCCCTCGTCATCTGAATTTTCCTTGTCTATACGAGGCACCAGCTCTCCAGGCCTAGAATATCTTGGAAATGGATGGGCAGCGAACCACTCCTCATAGTCCTGCATCATCCCAGTGTCTGCAATCTCTCTCCTCATATCCTAGGCAACATAAGGAGTCTGTCGAAACTCTGCCACTGCCTCCTCATAGGATGCCACTAGTCCCCATCTAAATCTCTCAGCTTGAGTCTGCGCAAATAGAGCGTTCCCTTATGGCATGCCCTATCTTCTCCCAAACTGTCTCCAAACCTGGCTAACAATCTGCCTCTCCAAAATGAACCGCATCTGACCTATCAGCCACTATGTCTGATAGTAGTATGGCAGCTCATCCGCCTCGTCCTCCTAGGGCTCACAGTCTAGACATGGTCACCAGACGACCACATCTAGTCCATCTAATGCATGCCTCCAATACTCGAGCTTCCCCAGCCTATGCTAGGAAATCACTCCTGCATAGCCATAGCTGTATGGCTCTCCTCTCTGTTTGTGAAAAACACAAATCTATCTAGTGATTGCTATGTGCTCCCATAGCCAAAACTACAACAATGACACACCTGCTGATAACCTCGCACCCCTGTGGTATACCACTTGATGCATGTCGTGGTATAGGTGTGCCAGCACACAAACACCCCAAGCATAGCGGGTGCCCTCTATGATCATCTGCTCCATGATCTGTCCCCATCCAATTGGGAACTCGTGTGATCTCCTATCAGGGCAAACAATGCCTCTGATCAACCTTGCAACTATCCCAGGGAAGTAGTCATAGTAGTCATGAATGTCCTACTAGGAGATGACCTGTCCTACCAGCTTAGGGTCATCAAATACTCTCCTGCACTCTACAAGTCTTGCATCCCATTATGGATCGTACTTCACAAGCTCTCCCTGAATAGGCAAGTGGAGTATCCTGTATAACCGTCATCTCACCAGTAGGGAAGTGGAAGGTCCCGTCCTTGCTGTGGAACCTCTCTACTACTACAGTTAGTAACCCACAGTTCTCTCGAACCTCAGGCATGAAGCAAACATAGTCCAAACCCATCATGCTGAGCACCTCTCAATCCATCTCGATCAGCATGTGATGCTGCAACAGTGGCATAGGGAACTACTCCCTCGAATGAAGTGTATCTCGTATGTCCTCCTGCAAGCACGCAAAGCAAGGTGTCAACTTAAAACTGTAAGTACCATGCTCAACATATCTATAGAATCATATCAACTAACTTAACACATCAAATTGATCAAAATAGCACACTACATCTCTTGACTAGATTCCTGCAATCTCAGAGATAGCTTATCGATTGACGTGTCAAACAGGATGCCAATCGAATCAATTTTGTTAAGTAAACTACCTATCTATATCATATGTGCCATAACAGGTGGTACATGCACCACTTCTTATCAAATGAGCCACTTCTGATGCATGCACTGCAAGATGTCATGCATGCGCCATCCTATACCGCAAATGCATCGCCCAGTTGCATGCGCCACTTCATATCGTAAATGTGCCACAGAATTATGCATGCACTGACTAAACTCATTCATGCATAGCTTTATTGTATGCACCATTCTATATCCTAAATGCACCAAAGTTTGACAAATGCATAGTTTTGCATGTCATATGTGCCAAATTGCGATCTGGTGTATTTGTCTATCCTATTTTCTCCTAGCATTTATTGCGCTAAAAATCGACTCTAGGGGAAATTTTTTGAGATACATACTGGAGGTCTTGCCTCTCCTGGCCGGTCGAATCGTTGGACTCGCTCAAAGCGAGCTCCTTACGTGGAATATCCAACCTTGTGCTGACTGTTCTCTGCTCTATGCTCTCCTAATCTCTCAGAAGCAAATCAAACAAAGCCAAGTGTGCAAATGAATTGTCTTGTGGACCCAGCTCTTATATATAGCATGCAAACCCTAAACTGGCTATGTGGCGACTATGACTACTTCCCACACCTATTTATTCCAGTTTTCTTCCCATTTCTTTGGAACGCATCCTATTTTCTTCAAACATAACCAAGTTTTCCCTTCATCTTCATGAGATTGTCCGTCTCACGCCTTCTACCTTCTTCCCGTCCAATCTCCCGAGGTTGCATCCTATGATCATAACTTGTACCAGGGGCAAACTGGGGCATGTATCATTATTAGACTATTTATTCTTTGAAGCAACGCTATAAACTATATTGCATCAAAGAGGGGCAAAATGTATATGCCTAAAAATGACACGACTCTGTCTAAATAAATATTCTTAATATTTATTCCCTTCTAATTCTTCTATCAATAAATAAATAAACAAATTTATTTATTTGATTCATATTCCTCTAAGTTAATTAAATATCAAAATATTTAATTATCTCTTCTAAAGTCAAAATTAAAGAAAATCCTTTATTTAATTAAATTCTTCAAAACAATTAAATAATTCTTAATTATTTAATTAAATCAAAATCATTCTTCCAAATTTAAATAAATCAAATCAAATTTATTTAAATCCTCTCAATCTCTAAAAATAAAATGTAATCAAATATTTTATTTATTCTTCCAAATTTATTCTAAATTAAATAATACCAATTATTTAATTAGTTCTTCCAATAATATCTTCTCTAAATTTAAATAAATCAAATATTTATTTAAGTTGTCTATTTTCTTCTAAATTGAGTTATCTCTAAATATAATTCAATCCTTGTGCACATGCAATTGAATATTCCAAATATTTAATTGAGCTAAAATATCTTCTCATCCTCATGCAATTTCTATTCTCTAGTTCTATTCTCTTAACTGATTGATCTATCCTTTTAATTGATTAATCTCTTCAATTAACTCATTCTTCTATTTTATTAATTCCTCTCATGTAAAATATAGCAAGACACGTGTCCTCTTTCTATTCGCGCACGTTCCTCAAGGTTTCTATACCATTGATCTTCTCTCTCTCAAGTCTATAAATTGAACCTTGTTCTTCCATTTCATTCATCCAAGCTTTTAGTATCGTTACTCTATAGGAAATACAGCGCACCTTTGGCACCAATTCCTTCATTGCTTGTGATCACACTCGTTACTACATACTACTATCATTGTTGTGAAGCTCCTCTTCATGGAAAAATTATCATAGCCATTCTCCATTGACAATCTTAGAATAGCAAGGAAGTGCACTCTCTTAGGACCTTATTCATACATGCAAGATCGATTGAGATAGGCAACCAATGGAAGCTATGAAGCTTTGAGGTTTGCAAAGGTTTTTGAAGTTCTTTTATTTAATTGATCTCTTTGTTTCTGTATTTCATTGATTTTTAGGTATTTTGATATTGATATATTGATTATTCATTTGAATCCAATTTTTCCTTAACACTATCTAATCTGCAGCACTCTTCTATTCTTTCTTTCAAACTGATTCAGGTTTTCTTCAGTCTTCTTCCTTTCTTTGATTTCCTTGGTTAGCCTCATCACCTTAGATTTCATCTCATGTTTTAGGACAACTTCTTTTGCCAGCTTCTCACATTCCTTTGTCTTCTCCTTTAGAGCCTTATCCATGCCGTTGTCTTCCTTCTGATTTGCTAACTGATGAAGTAGCTCCTTCCTCTTTTCCATAGATTTGCTTAGTTGCCCTTTTAAAGTCTGAAAGAAATCCTCAGCATCTTTAAGGTTCTCTTGTAGTTCTTTGACTTCTACTCTGGACTGATCAAGATCTTCTAAAGGAACTTGAAGTTGTTCATTGATGCCATTAGAATATTTGAATGAACCCATTGAAAAACCTTCCCAGATCTTCCTCAAGCTATTAAACTTCTTCCAAGGAACCTCGCTCTGATACCAATTGTTGAAATTAGGGCAGACAACTGAGGGGGGGTGAATCAGTTGTCACAAAACTTTATCTTTTGCTGCATTTAATCTTCTTTACCACTTATTAACATATTAAAGATATAACCATGAAAGCATGAAACAATAACACATGAGAAGAAACACAATCAACACACATAACACTAGGTTTTTTATGTGGAAACCTAGTCAAGGGAAAAACCACGGTGGGGATTAACCCACAAGATCTTATACTCTGTTAAAAGTATTATAAATGGGAAGGTACATGCCTTCGGGCACATTGCCCAGAGCTCACTGCTCAAAGGAAGCTCACTGCCTACAAGATCAATTACAAAGAGTTCGCTGAAATACTTGAACTAAAGAATAGCATCTAACAATGCAAAATTACAGTTCCAGTTAGGCTCAATATACTGACTTCACACACTTCATCTCTCACTGCCCTGTTTCATTGTTCTGCCATGATCCAGAGCTTAGATCTCTTTGCTTCGCACTTGATATGACCACACTTCACACCTATCATCTCATATTCACACATCCATACATCCAAATGCTTGAACCCATCGATCATATATATACGCAACATGAAATTTCATCAACTGCAGTCGGCCTCAAGAAAACTTAAAAACTTTTTCAAGATGACTATTCTATCAGCTGAATCCATGCACAAACATCAATGTGGAACAAAACCTATGTATTCAAGTCAACACACATGTTAGCCAATACCACTGGATCTCATAAATTACTCAACCAACCACTTCTCTTAATCCGCACAAGGATCAAACACCAAGTCAACTTGTTCTTCACCGGACTGAAATATCTAACCAAAACCTGACACTCATATGCTTGTAAATTTCAATCCCGTCATCACCGGAGGCTAAAACTTTGGATTTGGGTAGCCCTGACATCCCTTAACATTCCCTTAGATCTGCAATACAATATGATTACCTATAGAGAAATGTGGACCAAAATGCTAAACCCTGTCATATGCTCTATTCCTGTATATCCAGACTTAGACAAATCTACAATTTAACTTCCGGTATGATCAAATGATACAATGTGGATGTGTAAGATAGATTCAGTTGCCACCAAAGACAACACCTGACATGCCTAGCAGTGTCTCTTGCCAACAGTAGGAGTATCTGGACGAATGGGCTATCCTGCATCAACCAAAAACATGATAGTTTATCTTCTTTAATTTTTGGTGTGTTGTGGTTTTTTTAGGCATCTCTTGTACCATTAGAGAACTTCTCATGTGATCAAATTTACAAAATCTAATTTTTTGCTAGTTTGTTGTTTTAAAGGTTGTGCAAGCAGTTTTTGGAAATTTTTTCTGGAAAAAGCGTAAGGGATGGAGTAAAACCCTTTTGCAGAGGTATTCTTGGAGGTGCCATGTCAAAGATGCAAAAAGAATTAGAGTAAAACCTTTCACAGTTTGAGAGATTTTAATGCCGAAAGTTTGTAAAAAATATAAGTTGACAACTTACGGAAAATTTAAAATTTCAAAATACATGAAGGCTGAAGCGAAATCCTTCTGCGACGGACCTTGGAACATCATTCCAAGCCTACTCACCAATTTTCATGGGAAATGGAGCAGTTTGAGTTTTGCACAAACCGGCATCCCATCCTGTATATTGTCGTAGTTGCATCAATGGATTTTTTTTCTCCTAGTTAATATAGATTTGAAAGGTATTTTTCATAGTGTTTTAATGATTTTATATTTTCCATATGAGATGTATGTCTTTGGAGGCAATTCCAAATGTATCAACGACGGATGAGTGGGCATTAAAGAAACAATGCCACATTTTAGCATGATTATTTTGTTGGTAAAGAAGACATAAATATATGTAAAACAAAAGGAGGCATTTGAAACACCTCATAAAAGGTAGTGAATTCAAAGAGTTAAAAGTGGCTTTTGGGATTCATTCGGCATAGTGAAGAGACACCTTACTATGGAGGCATATTTAAAAAGAAGTAATGTTGTAGTTTTGAACCAGATTTCTTAGGGAGAGCTTGTGGCAAGATCTCAGCCCATGTGAGGGGCTTGACGAGAGTTGTGAGAGGGTAGAGGAAAGAGTGGAGTTTCTAAAATTTGAGAGATCATTGAGAGGCCAACCATTGTAATTAATTTGTTGCAGATGTATAGTTTGATTGTGAGTGCAATTGAATAAATAAATTAGAAATTTTTGTTGCAATCTATCTTAGTATTTGTTGTTGTGTGTGAATTTGTGAAGTTTTTTGGCAAGAGGGAAGTTTGTCTTCCATCATATGGTATCAGAGCTGGTAATCCTGAGCATGGAGAGGATCCACTAGGATTTGCAGGAGAGAAGGTGGTTGTGAAGAGCTCAAGAGATTGTTGCAGGTAGAGAGGAGTCCTAAGCAAGTGAGAGTTGGGAATCTACAGAGAGGATTTTGTTTGCAAATTATAGGGCATGGGATGTGTTGGTTTTTTCCCAGACTGGATGCTTATTCCCAGATTTCCCTACAAGGTAGCCATCAGTGATCAACAGGATCTCTAGGCCAGGGGCCAACAGTATAGGAGATAGACTCTATATTTTATCTCCTCTTCTTCTTCAGGCTCTGCAAAACCTAGGGGGGTATTCCCTACTCAACATCCATGAGGATATGCATACACAGGCTGGGATGCTGACAGAAAGCAGATAAGTCCTCCTATAAGTAGACCAAAACTGAAAGATAAGAGCAAAGGGGCTAGCTTTGGGCCTATTTGCAGTTGTAGACAGAGGACTGAGGATCCTAAAACTAATTCTAATGTCCTAATGTTGTTTTAGATTTTGATTTGGAGTTTAAGTTTGGATGCAAAGCTGGACATGGTTGTAACACAAAAACAAAGCAAGATTGGTGCCTATCCAGGGCCTGGAGTCAGTAGACATACACCTGTGAATGATCAACATGAACAGCTAAAACTGGATTTCAGGGGGATATATGTGATACCTGCCTTACAGATATCTCCCAATACAGAGTGTTAAGTTATCTCTACTTATGGCATCCCTACTGCAGTATACCCTTCCCAATGTTTAACCTGAAAACAGTTTAATCTACCCCTTGAGCAGAAGTTAAAAGATCAGACATTCAACATAGGAATTCTATGCTCTAGAATCTAAACATTACCCAAATATCCAGATTCAGAAGAAGAATACATGCAATACTGGAGATAGAATTAACAAAACACATGCTAAGATAGCATTTCTCATATAAGATCAATCATGAAATCAGTGGGTTCATGCCAAAAACATACAACAAGAGATACATAGACTCACAGGTTAAGCTGTACAGAGCAACCAGATCAGCTTGTTTTGAATTACAGAGCCAAAAATCGTCAACTTTCAACAACCAAAAATGAGTAACACTTCCTGCTTATAACAGCTAGGTAGTGTACCACAGCAATTAATTACATGGTTGACCAAAAATCCCGCCAGATACACAGTATCAGAAAAAATGGCGCTCAACGCATTACCAGATTGGCGCCCAAACATGAATGCAGCAGATAGGGGAGGAGACAGGAAGAAATCTCAAGCCCTGCGCCACTGTCCGTTGATGTACTCCTTCAATCGGGTACCAGATCCGCCCATACCTCTGCAACCTTCGCCATTAATGGCGCACCAACCCGCGGCCTTGAGAAAACATCAATTCTGCATCGCAACCATTTCCCGCCAAGATTCATCATCATGATATTTGAAAATATGCAGGATATCAATTATCCCACATGCACCCCGCGATGCCCTCTTTAACACTTTATATACTAGGCCACGAGCATATATAATGTCGGTGCTTTTGCTCCTGACGACACTAGTATAAGACTTCATCATCATCCTCCAACAGCATGATATCCTGTCGCTTGAAATATCACCCTGATGTCAGCATCATATCGCAATATAACCTGCATGATAATCGCCTTCATCGGCACAACCTGATCCATCGGAGGAACATCCTCCCGCTTAGCCTATACCAAAAGTCTGGCCGATGAACATCCTAATGATGTCATCATCATATCCTGCTGACGTCATCATCATATCCGCCCACTGCGCACCTCCTCATATCTGGATGACGTCATCATCATGTTTGCAAATATCGGGAGATCTCCATAAGATGATCTGTGTTAGAAATATGACCCCCCCGGACCTTGATGACGTCATCATCATATCGACATCAGGATGATATTCGAAAGATAACCGGATATTTGGAAATATCATCCTGATGCACAAATATCATGCTGCACTGTAGCTCCACTATAAGATCGGGGTGATAGATGAATATGCCAGATATTTGAAAAGATCACCCCCACTAGATAATGCACGAAGCTGACAGGCGGATATCTCCCTTCAGAAATATCATGATGCAGATAGGCAGAGAAATAGATATCACCCTGACATAAGAATGACATCAGCATCATCAGGATGATAAAACAACAAACATGAAGTGATACAACAACATCAGGATGATATTGACTAAGATCATCCTGACGTTCAAAATATGATGACCCCAGTGAATATCGGGTCATACTTAGAACTCTTCAACATCATCATCAGGATGATCATAACCAAGATCACCCGATGATAAAAATATCACCCCGGCGAAATATCATGAAGGCAGAAAATATGATGACCCTCGCAAGCAACACGGCGATAACTAGAAATATGATGATGATGATGACGACCCTTAAGAAAAAACAAGTCAGGTCGAACAACTTAGAGAATAACCCCTTCAGAAGATCGGGGTGACATCATCATCATAAAAGGGCAAGGTGATAATTGGAAGATCACCGGATACTTGAAAAATCACCCCCGTAAGCAAATCAGGGCACACTGTAGCTCGTCAGCAGGATCAGGATGATAACCAAACATCACCCGATATTGAAACATGATGATCCTGATGAGAAACCGGTCGATAGGAAACATGATGATGCAGACCATCATCAAAGACAAGATGATGATGATGACCTCCTCTTCAAAGAAAATATGATGATGCAACTGAAAAATGCTGAGGAGGTCCAACACTTAGAACATTTTTTGGATACTTAGGGAAAGTGCCTGCATGAAAATTGCTCAAAAACTGTCAGTCAATTCAGGCACTAACACTGGCTCTGTCTAGGGACGTGCAGGTGCAAGACTGCAGCGAGAACCCCTGATCTCTGGGATGCAGACCAGCCCCTTATCCATTGGGCACAGAGTCAAATACTGCACCGACCTGCATCACCAAACACACTTGATGGCCTAAGGCCACCAAGAAAAGAAAAACATGTATCTCCCTTTGTCAAATATCTTGTTTTCATATGCATGCACTAGGTCAAGCTTGGAGATACTACAAAGATCCACCCACAAACAAATCTTGTCATCTGCATATTCAACCCTCTGATTTGGCTTGTCATTATCACCCCTGTACAGATAACCTTCAACATCATGTCACATGTGGGTGCAGAATATATCAGGCAATGCATACTCAAATGGTATAGAACACAGGTTATCATCTATATCATCATCATGCATTGCAACATGATCTCCTAGCTGGACTGCAAATAGGAAACACTCAGAGTCCACCACACAACTAGGAAGATCAGGGCTCATTGTATTATATGCTGGCACATCAAAAGAAAAGCTTTCAAAATCACAATTGTGCACATCATGTACACAACAATCAGCAGCACCAGGCTGGAAAAGATCAGGCTCTGGCATCTCTTTCAAATCAGGCACATTTTCATAGTCACTTACCTGATGCATGTTGTTTCCTCTTTCATCAGGATGAGAAACAGAATCCAAGCCAAAAATAGTGTCTAGATCTTCACCATACTCAGACAGATCCTCATCACCATATGTGTCATAAATGGGTGACCCAGGTGCATCAGTTTCATCATAGTATGCCATTTGTTCATGGGCAGCAGAGCACACCTCTTCATCACCAATGGATTCACTCTGTGGAGGAGTATCAGCCTGTGTGTCATAAGCAAAACAGCCATCAAATGAAAAACAATCATGCTCTAAACTAGCACTTATTTCAATTTCTGACTGCTCTTCATGATCTCCATGTGTTTGAAAAGTAGGCAATGGGTCACACATAGGACTGCTTCTCTGTTTGCTTATATCTTCTCTGTCTTGAGTACAATACTCACAATTGTCTCCACAGGTCCATTCCAAAAATTGCTCATTGCTGTCCACAACCTCGTTATTGTTTTCATGGTCAGCTGCCTCATCATTGCAATGGGAATCCTCATTAGTCCTTTCACTGGCATCCTCAACTGGTGAACAATCCAGTTGAGCAGTATTGTTAGCATTATGTTCAAACACAGCAGTCTCAACCTCTATGCTTTTATTTTCATTTTTATTTGCACATGATGCCATAATCATTTGGTCATTTACAGCTTCATAACCATTTCTCACACCAAGGCCTGGGGACAGGGGTTTCAGCAGGTACACATTTCTGATTTTTTCTATCTTTTCTATGAACCTGTATGCCATCTGCATACTTGTCACCTTGAAATCCCTCAGTATTGCACTAAAGCCCTCCTCAAAAGCTTCAAAGAATATGCCAACACAGGCTGAAATATTAGGTCTGAAGACTTCTGGGATCTATGAAAGGGCTATTGCAAACCTATGACTGAAATCAACACATGGCTCTGTTGATAACTGAGAGGGGGGGGTGAATCAGTTATCCTAATTGTTTCCCTTATTGAACTTTCCTTTTAATTGATGCAACATTGAATCAAACACAAAAACATTATTATGAAATAAGAAACACATGACACAGTATTTTTGACGTGGAAACCCTGTTAAGGGAGAAAACCACGGGGTGATTAACCCAAAATTATTCTCTGTTAGAAGAATAGGAAATTACAAAATGGCACTTGCCAATTAGGGCTCACTGCCCGAGCACACTGCTCACAAGAGGCCCACTGCCTACAATAAGACACACTGTCTACAAAGTGATAAAAATCACAGTCTTGAACTGATTGGAAGCATCTGCATATGCTGGAGTTCAGTTCCGGTTAGGCTTAGTACACTGATCTGCTGCACTTCATCTTTTCTCTGTTCTTTATTCTGCTATCCTTTCATATTCCGGATCTGTCTTGGTACTTCTGCTCTGTTCTGCACTTCTTCGCATATATCATAACATCATACATACTTCACAACTAAATCCATCCTCTATATATATATCCGCACAAGTAATTTCATCATCTTTCTAGTCGGCATCCGGAACAGTCTAGTTTCTTACAAACTCTGTTCTGTCGGCTGAATCCTTCCTCACCAAGCAATGCGGATCAAGCATATACTTGTAGATATCATTAATCATGTCAGCCAAACATGATTCATGCCTTCACAATCTTTATCATCAACAGTAACACATCCGGAAAGTAGTCTGATACTCTGTCAGTCAGTTCTTCCTCTGTTTTCACTGTTTCTCAGGAATCTGAAGCTCAACTATTCATATCTTTTTCCTTGTCCATCACCGGAGGCTAAATCCTTGGAATATACCACTCAAGGTAGTCCTCTTGACTTCCCCAAATTCTCACTGTACCAAGACACTTCCTCTGAGAGATTCGGACCAATCTGTCGGACCTTGCCACATGCTCTGTTCTTGTTCACCGGACCACAACAGTCTTTATTCTGACTTCCGGTAGAGACACATTATGACTTGCGGATATGTGGGATGACCTTTGTTGCCATCAATGACAACAACCATGAATCCATATAGTGTCTCTTGCCAACAATCTCCCCCTTTGGCATTGATGGCAACACTTAGTGAAAAATGACTAAGTGTTTACACTATGCTCCCCCTTTGCTGATGCTCTGTCTTTATATACAATTTCCAGAACTCCCCCTTTGTTGGATTCTTCATTTTTCACTGCTCCTTACTCCCCCTTTGACATCAATGGCAAAGGGTAGGGTCCGCACACCAAAATTTTCAAAAATTTTCTATACATAGCCGCATATTTACATACTCACATATACTGAAGAATGTCTGCAAAGGATGTCTGCAATTGGATCATTTCAGTAGCCCAACTTTGCTTCATTCTATCCAAAATTGAAATGTGACCACTCAACAAAAATGCAAAAGCTTCTGCCCGCTTGAGATCTGTCGGATCTTTTGTTTGGGCGGTGGTCTGAGCATCACTGATGGCCTCATGCATAGTTTCCAACTTAGGGATTATAATCCTTCTAAGTTCTCCCATCCGGTTGGTGATATTCTTCCTTTCCTTCTCAAGATTCTTTATTTCATTCAAGACTGCAATAGTCTGACATTCTTGATTTATTATGGAGGAAGAGAGAGGATCAAAACTTTGAGATAAGCTTTGTAGCTTGTCCTGTTCTTCTTTTATTTTCTTATCAATTGCTGATGTTGCCTTTGGCCAGGATATACAAAATTTGTAAATGTCACCGCCATCCTTAAGAGCATTCTCTAAGCTCTTTATTCCAATACTCACAATCTTCCTATCTTTAGAGATTAATTCTAATATTTCTAAAAATCTCTTATCCAAAAATTCCTTCCGGACCTTTTCTTCAGCAGATTTTTCTAGAGATTCAAAATGTGTACTAACACTGCTGACTAAGGTTTTGAGATTACCGGAAGAGGAGGCTGTGGGATCCTTTTGAAAGGATGGCATGATCTTTTCTAGCACTCCAGATGCTACCTCCATAAGCTCACAGTCTTCCATGTGAGATTTCAGCAGCTTCTCTTTGACTTTCTCATTTGCAAATGAGGCTATTTTCATTGTTTGCACCGGTGACAAAGAGTCAAAATCTAAGGGTCCTTTTAGCAGGTCCGGTTCATCAATTTCTATAGTGGCTTTGCTCAAAAATTGTTGAACAGTTTGTGCAGTGTCTCTTGCTGGAGACAGATGTTTCTTTTCTTCTGCAGTCTTGGAACTGTCAACCTCTTTGTCTTCCACCCCTGCTTCCTTCTCCTGTAATTTCTCTTCTTCTTTGGATCCGGAGACTGTAGGGGAAACCGGAGGAGAGATGCTTGTCTGTTCAGGGCCCACTTCTTTCGGAACAGATGATTCTAAATCTGCAGCTGTTTCTACACCTAAGTCCTCTACAACAGGAAGATTGAACCTTTTGAAGGCCTTTCGGAGGATCTCTTCTGTCTCTTGGGCCACTTTGTCAGTCTCACCAAGCATGAGTTGATTCATCCTGGCTTTACGTCTAAACTCATCTTTGCAGTCCTTGAAGATTATGTTCATTGTCTTGGGATCAATTTGAGGATATAGCTGAATAGCTATCTACTCCCGGATCTCAAGATCTTTTGCATGAGCATTGTTCTTTCTTACTTCTAATTCCTTTTCTAGGCTTTTAGGAATAAGAGATATGATCTCAATGAAAGCCTTATTGTATATGTTCAGATATTTGACTGTGGCTTCCTGCAGATTCTTTTGGTCAGCCTCACTGAAGTCATCATAAGATTCAGTCATTGGTTGAAGATTTCCATCCACCGTGACCGACTTGATTACATTCTCTAGAGACAAAGTGGACTTTTCAACAGATACCTCTGCCATTTCTTCCTTGTCTTGTCCTGTGGAGGGTTTACCGGATCCTTTCTTCTTCTGCTTCTTTATTTCTTTTACTCCCTCATCTGACTCTGTTTCCTCTTCATCCTTTTGGCTTTCATAAGCCCTTGTTGCTTTTGTCTTGGATCTTTTACCGGATGCCTGGACTTCCGGTTTTGAACTTTTGGTTGAGGGAGGTGCAGATCTTTTTGATGATCTGGTCCGGGTGGGAGTTTCAACCGGAACACTTTCTTTACTTTTCTCTTCTTCCTCAGCCTTCCTCCTCTTTTCCCGGCTGGCATCAAGTGCCTCTTTTGAGATGCCTAGGCCTTGAGCAATATGCTCAACTTCTTTTCTTACCTTCCTCTTTATCTCCGGTTCCCTGAGTTCTACATGTAACTTTACACTCAGTTCCTCAAAGGTTCCAAACCTTTCTGCCTTAGGATCTTTGGGCTAGCTTAGCATGTGTTGAACATGCAGCTCTACTATCTGTTCATCCACTTCATACCCCATAGGCATGATCCAGATAGTCCTTGGCTCCACTGCCTCCATCAGACACTGATCTGTTTCTACCATGAAGCATACTGTGTCTTTGTATTTTTCAACAAGGGATTGGGGTATTCTTTCTCTTACATGCATCATGCTTTGGAAGTTCTTGAAGTAACCCCATAGAGCTGTATTTCTTGCTTTTGCATCCCCAAGTCCATGCAAATAGTCTCTGATTTGAATGGCAACCGGTCTGTCATTCTGCCATATCCATCCACTGGATCCAGGAAGCTCATTCATGTAGTAAAAGAAGAGACAAAGGATCAGATTGCCATATTTGAAGGAGTTTTTCTTGTCCTTCTTAATCTTCTACAGATTTTCAAAGAGTTGGTTTACTAGAAGCTCGCACAAGTCATAGTCTGCATTCTCCTTTAACATCTGATAGGCTGTGTAGATTGCAGTTCCCGGTACTGAATTTTCCCTACTGGAGTGATAGATTTTGTAACCAATTATCATAGCTACAAATTTGACATCCGGTTCAATGATGTCATCAACTGTCATAGCTCTCTTGTCAAACTTGGATCCGGTTGCATCACTGACTGTCTGATTTTTGACAGATTTGAGAACAGGTAATCCATCGGATGAGTGCAGACCGGTTACAGCCCTAATTGCGTCCTTGGTGATCTTGAAGGGCTTGTTCAACCATAGGAAGTTGTCATGTACTCTACTTAGTACATACCGGACCCATTCATCTTCTTCAAAACAGGGGAAATGAATGCACTGTGCAAAGTGTTTGTTCTGGATGGCTTTATACTGAGGTTTGATCTCAAAGGAGTCATCTATCAATTGTTTGTGATAGATATCCATCAGTTTTGATTCTCCAAAGTCTTCAAGATTTGCATGGATGTAAACCCTAATATCTTCCGTATGCAATACACCATGAGGAACACTAGAGAAGGCTCCTAGTGGATCTACCTCCAATGATTTGTAAGGATGTTTCTTGAATGAGGGGCGAGGTCTATCAGAGATCTTAACTATATTTGGAGTAGCCATTCTTCAAAGATTTGCAGTGAGGTAATGAAAAACGGAGAATACCTTATGCGCCTTCGATTTGCACGGAGTGATTGGATTGATTTCTTTATGCAATGACTTCGGCAGGAGATCCTTGGTGTGCTTGATGAATCTTGTTGCAGAGCTCCACTATTCGCTTCTTCTTGAGTGCAGAATGAGCAAATGACTTTTGAGAAATCCCTTATATTGCTCCATGAACCCTAATATCTGTCTGCAATAAATGCTTCACCTACATTATTCCGGTTTGCCTTGTCTGGATAGCTTGGAGTATCCCGGATTAGTCCTGATCTGTGAATATCATCCGGATCTTTCAATCATGAATAAATTGAGGTAACATATTACAAGAACATCCCAAACACTCTGTCCAATCCGCAGAACAAGATAGTGCACTTCCGGATCTCTCCGGACCTTTTTGTAATCCTTTGTCATACCGGAGCATCTCCCTGAACAGGTCTTATTTGATCGATCAAAGCTTCTTCATAACTCCATGCGGACCTCTGAAAACTTGACTGAAGCATCTCAAGACTCATATCTACAAACCCTTTAATCCGCATCTTGTGCCACATCCGGCACCACTTGTTTGGCTGGGGGAACAGGATTTTCTTTGAGTCTCCCCCTGAGCCTGAGCTCACTTTTTAATTTCCGGAAGAAATATCAGCACCAGAGTCTGGTGTGGATCCAACCTCTACATTCTCTGAACTTTTCTTCACCCAAATCTTGCTCATCTGATTCCTAACTTCATCCGCATTCATCTTTTGTCTTGATTCTGATTATACACCGGACCTCTTCTGTCCTGATTCTTGTTTCTGCAGACTTTAGCATTATGACCGGACTTATTGCAGATTTGGCAAATAACATTTCTTTGCATATTTGACTGATATCCTCTTGATCTGCATTGATTAGCCATATGACCTACTCTATTGCATGTAAAGCATCTACCTTTGAATGATTTGTTTACTTGCATAATTCTGCATTCATGGGATTTGTGTCCATACCTTTTGCAGTTGAAGCACTGTCCGGAGAAGGATGAATTAATCTGATTCATTCTCATTCTGCACTGATTAGCTTTGTGACCAAAGTGGTTGCAGCTGTGGCAGTATCCATTGAAGGATGGATATCTTTGAGCATTTGGCTGTCTTACCGGAGGTCTTCTAGGCCTGCTCCTTGGATTTTCTGATCCAAGATTCTTCTGACCGGATCCGGAGCTTTCTCCTTTCTCATATCCCAAACCATACTTGTCATCTGTCCTCTTTTGACTTCCAAGAAGAACTTCAAGTTGAGCAGAACTTATCTTGAATTTCTCTTTATATTCATTTGCTGTTTGAAGGTCTCTTTTGAGAGAGGCAATTTGATCCTCAAGTTTTTCTTCATTATCTTTGGCATCTTCAAGATTAGATTCAAGATGTCTGATAATCCTGTCCATCTGGTGGCATTCTTCTGATTTTTCTTTAAGAGATTGTCTTAGATTGTCTTCAGCCTTTCTTTTTTCTTCAATCTCTTGAGTAAACTTTATAGTTCCTGATTCCATTTCATGTCTTAACATAATGACTTCTTTTGATAACTTTTCACATAACTTGGTTTGCTCAGTCAATTCTTCATTTGTATTGCTTTCTTCACTTTGTCTTGCCAACTGTTGGAGCAGCTCCTTTCTCTTTTTCATAGAGAGACTTAATTTGTCTTTTAATTCTCTCATGAATTCATCAGCCTGTTTGAGTCTTTCTTTTAATTCATTGACTTCAGAATTTGACTGTTCAAGATCCTCAAGGGCAGTCTTGAGTTGCTCCCTTAAACCATATGCATCCATTTGAGTTCCTAGATCTTCCTCAAGCTGTTAGGCTCTATTAGGAGGAACTTAGCTCTGATACCAATTGTTGATAACTGAGAGGGGGGGTGAATCAGTTATCCTAATTGTTTCCCTTATTGAACTTTCCTTTTAATTGATGCAACATTGAATCAAACACAAAAACATTATTATGAAATAAGAAACACATGACACAGTATTTTTGACGTGGAAACCCTGTTAAGGGAGAAAACCACGGGGTGATTAACCCAAAATTATTCTCTGTTAGAAGAATAGGAAATTACAAAATGGCACTTGCCAATTAGGGCTCACTGCCCGAGCACACTGCTCACAAGAGGCCCACTGCCTACAATAAGACACACTGTCTACAAAGTGATAAAAATCACAGTCTTGAACTGATTGGAAGCATCTGCATATGCTGGAGTTCAGTTCCGGTTAGGCTTAGTACACTGATCTGCTGCACTTCATCTTTTCTCTGTTCTTTATTCTGCTATCCTTTCATATTCCGGATCTGTCTTGGTACTTCTGCTCTGTTCTGCACTTCTTCGCATATATCATAACATCATACATACTTCACAACTAAATCCATCCTCTATATATATATCCGCACAAGTAATTTCATCATCTTTCTAGTCGGCATCCGGAACAGTCTAGTTTCTTACAAACTCTGTTCTGTCGGCTGAATCCTTCCTCACCAAGCAATGCGGATCAAGCATATACTTGTAGATATCATTAATCATGTCGGCCAAACATGATTCATGCCTTCACAATCTTTATCATCAACAGTAACACATCCAGAAAGTAGTCTGATACTCTGTCAGTCAGTTCTTCCTCTGTTTTCACTGTCTCTTAGGAATCCGAAGCTCAACTATTCATATCTTTTTCCTTGTCCATCACCGGAGGCTAAATCCTTGGAATATACCACTCAAGGTAGTCCTCTTGACTTCCCCAAATCCGCACTGTACCAAGACACTTCCTCTGAGAGATCCGGACCAATCTGTCGGACCTTGCCACATGCTCTGTTCTTGTTCACCGGACCACAACAGTCTTTATTCTGACTTCCGGTAGAGACACATTATGACTTGCGGATATGTGGGATGACCTTTGTTGCCATCAATGACAACAACCATGAATCCATATAGTGTCTCTTGCCAACAGGCTCTTCATCTTGTTTTCTGATTCTCATCAATTCTGCAACAAGATCAGCCAGTTCTTTTGCAAATTCTTCCTTGAAACAGTCAGCAAGCTCATCCCAACAGGCAAAGGATTTCTTTGGAAAGCTCAAATACCAGTCTTTTGCTTTTGCATCAAAGGACCTAACAAAAAACCTCATCCACATATCCTCATCTCTGAATGAATATTTTCCCATAAAACTGTGAAAATTTTGGATATGTGCATTCCCATCATATACATTGTGACCACTAAATCTAGGCATCTGACAGTATATCCTAGCAGGCATAGTTTCTACTTTATAATCCACCCATGACAAATCCAGTTGGTCATACAAAGGATCAAAAGGGCTGACAGGAGGTTTAGCTTTCTGACTGGCAAACACAACAGGGTTACTGCCTTTTAACTGGGCCTGCTCAGCCTCTAAGAATATCAACCTATTTCTTATCTCTTCTATTCCTTTATCATTCCCTTCCTGACTGAGTATGGGATAATACATACTTGGATTCATAAAAATCTTACTCTTAGACATCCTTTGTCTGTCTAAGACCTAAGGCTTCCCCTGGCATCTAACCTATGCAGTAGAACAGCAAATAAACGGGAAGTAACAACGTATCTTTTCTCATACAGATGCAGAAATCTGAACATCTTTCATCAAATAACATACATCTATCTTTCATGTGCATTTAAATCTTTTGCAGAGTCGCCACCTCTCCAGAGAGGACAAAATTTTCAATAGCTGAAAGCTACTTTTCCAGGTTCATTCCACCAGCAGAGCATCATTTTGTCGGTGACTCAAATAGGCCACAAGATATAACACTTTTTCATCAATTTTCTCCCCAGTAGAGTCACCAATTTCTGTTGGTTTTTTCCCAGACTGGATGCTTATTCCCAGATTTCCCTACAAGGTAGCCATCAGTGATCAACAGGATCTCTGGGCCAGGGGCCAACAGTATAGGAGATAGACTCTATATTTTATCTCCTCTTCTTCTTCAGGCTCTGCAAAACCTAGGGGGGTATTCCCTACTCAACATCCATGAGGATATGCATACATAGGCTGGGATGCTGATAGAAAGCAGATAAGTCCTCCTGTAAGTAGACCAAAACTGAAAGATAAGAGCAAAGGGGCTAGCTTTGGGCCTATTTGCAGTTGTAGACAGAGGACTGAGGATCCTAAAACTAATTCTAATGTCCTAATGTTGTTTTAGATTTTGATTTGGAGTTTAAGTTTGGATGCAAAGCTGGACATGGTTGTAACACAAAAACAAAGCAAGATTGGTGCCTATCCAGGGCCTGGAGTCAGTAGACATACACCTGTGAATGATCAACATGAACAGCTAAAACTGGATTTCAGGGGGATATATGTGATACCTGCCTTACAGATATCTCCCAATACAGAGTGTTAAGTTATCTCTACTTATGGCATCCCTACTGCAGTATACCCTTCCCAATGTTTAACCTGAAAACAGTTTAATCTACCCCTTGAGCAGAAGTTAAAAGATCAGACATTCAACATAGGAATTCTATGCTCTAGAATCTAAACATTACCCAAATATCCAGATTCAGAAGAAGAATACATGCAATACTGGAGACAGAATTAACAAAACACATGCTAAGATAACATTTCTCATATAAGATCAATCATGAAATCAGTGGGTTCATGCCAAAAACATACAACAAGAGATACATAGACTCACAGGTTAAGCTGTACAGAGCAACCAGATCAACTTGTTTTGAATTACAGAGCCAAAAATCGTCAACTTTCAACAACCAAAAATGAGTAACACTTCCTGCTTATAACAGCTAGGTAGTGTACCACAGCAATTAATTACATGGTTGACCAAAAATCCCGCCAGATACACAGTATCAGAAAAAATGGCGCTCAACACATTACCAGATTGGCGCCCAAACATGAATGCAGCAGATAGGGGAGGAGACAGGAAGAAATCTCGAGCCCTGCGCCACTGTCCGTTGATGTACTCCTTCAATCGGGTACCAGATCCGCCCATACCTCTGCAACCTTCGCCATTAATGGCGCACCAACCCGCGGCCTCGGGAAAACGTCAATTCTGCATCGCAACCATTTCCCGCCAAGATTCATCATCATGATATTTGAAAATATGCAGGATATCAATTATCCCACATGCACCCCGCGATGCCCTCTTTAACACTTTATATACTAGGCCACGAGCATATATAATGTCGGTGCTTTTGCTCCTGACGACACTAGTATAAGACTTCATCATCATCCTCCAACAACATGATATCCTGTCGCTTGAAATATCACCCTGACGTCAGCATCATATCGCAATATAACCTGCATGATAATCGCCTTCATCGGCACAACCTGATCCATCGGAGGAACATCCTCCCGCTTAGCCTATACCAAAAGTCTGGCCGATGAACATCCTGATGACGTCATCATCATATCCTGCTGACGTCATCATCATATCTGCCCACTGCGCACCTCCTCATATCCGGATGACGTCATCATCATGTTTGCAAATATCGGGAGATCTCCACAAGATGATCTATGTTAGAAATATGACCCCCCCGGACCTTGATGACGTCATCATCATATCGACATCAGGATGATATTCGGAAGATAACCGGATATTTGGAAATATCATCCTGATGCACAAATATCATGCTGCACTGTAGCTCCACTATAAGATCAGGGTGATAGATGAATATGCCAGATATTTGAAAAGATCACCCCCACTAGATAATGCACGAAGCTGACAGGCGGATATCTCCCTTCGGAAATATCATGATGCAGATAGGTAGAGAAATAGATATCACCCTGACATAAGAATGACGTCAGCATCATCAGGATGATAAAACAACGAACATGAAGTGATACAACAACATCAGGATGATATTGACTAAGATCATCCTGACGTTCAAAATATGATGACCCCAGTGAATATCGGGTCATACTTAGAACTCTTCAACATCATTATCAGGATGATCATAACCAAGATCACCCGATGATAAAAATATCACCCCGGCGAAATATCATGAAGGCAGAAAATATGATGACCCTCGCAAGCAACACGGCGATAACTGGAAATATGATGATGATGATGACGACCCTTAAGAAAAAACAAGTCAGGTCGAACAACTTAGAGAATAACCCCTTCAGAAGATCGGGGTGACATCATCATCATAAAAGGGCAAGGTGATAATTGGAAGATCACCGGATACTTGAAAAATCACCCCCGCAAGCAAATCAGGGCACACTGTAGCTCGTCAGCAGGATCAGGATGATAACCAAACATCACCCGATATTGAAACATGATGATCCTGATGAGAAACCGGTCGACAGGAAACATGATGATGCGGACCATCATCGAAGACAAGATGATGATGATGACCTCCTCTTCAAAGAAAATATGATGATGCAGCTGAAAAATGCTGAGGAGGTCCAACACTTAGAACATTTTTTGGATACTTAGGGAAAGTGCCTGCATGAAAATTGCTCAAAAACTGTCAGTCAATTCAGGCACTAACAGGATGTGGATTGCAGAAGATTGCAACAGCAAGTGAGATGGGAATATTTTTGAGAAAGAAGTATGTTCTGTGGGATGGATGGAGGCACTATTAAGAGAGGAAAATTTTGGCAATGGTGGCAGATATACATGTGAGGATGGATCGAATAGAGGCTATGTAGCATGCAAGTAATGAGATAACAGTGAAGGAGAAGAAAGATGAAATAGAGGATATACCTACAATGGTGGCAAAAGATGACAAAGAGGATGCAAGTGTAGAGATTGTAGCTATTGATAAGGTTGCAACGATGGAATACAAAGAGGTTGCTACAAAGGATGAGGTAGAAGATGACTTATTCTCACAAATTTTAGCAGTGGAGAATGAATGGTTAGAGAAGATTGTAATGACTAAGGGTGAGAGATATGTTGTAGCCAATGAAGATGAGAAGATAAACATTGCAGTGAAGGATGCTAAGGAAATAAAAAAGAATGAAGAGGTAAATATTATTGTATTTTGTGATGATGTTGATTTTCCTTTGTTTGATATGATGAGGGTTAAAGAGTATGAAGAAAAGCACATAGAAATCTTTAATTTCCATGGAGTTGTAGATGCAGATTTTGTTGAGGATGTTGTAAGTAGTAATGTGGATGGTGAAAGGTTTTGGTGGAGGTGGTCGGTTGATGGTGGGATGGATCCCACAAAGGAGGAGAAGAGAATAAGAAACATTTGGTGGAGGAGGACAACACATAGTGGATGTGAATCCATGAGAGGAGAGAGGGATGGTGAATGGAGTTACGGAAGGAGGGTGACAATTGTGCCAGTGAGATGTTGGAAAAAGAGGAAGAGGAATTAATCGTGTGCACATATCCCAGTGATGGAGTTCATTGTAGCTTGATTACAACCTGAAAGGGTAGTTTAACTACTCAATTATGCTTTGTGAGCCTATGCTCACAAACTTTCTACTCGGTGTGTCTGATGCAGGAGCATGCGAGCGAATGGGCTATCTCACATCAACTAAATACATGATAGTTTGTTTTCTTTCATTTTTGTTGTGTTGTGGTCTTTTTAGACATCTCTTACCATTGGAGAACCTCTCATGTGATCAAATTTGCAAAATATGAGTTTTTGTTGGTTTGTTGTTTCAAAGCCTCCGCAAGCAGTATTTGGAAATTTTTTTTGAAAAACCATACGAGATGGAGTAAAACCCTTTCACAAAGGTATTCTTGGAGGTACCATGTCGAATATGCAAAAAAAATCAAAGTAAAATCTTTCATGGTTTGAGAGATTTTAATGTCGAAAGTTTGTAAAAAATATGAGTTGACAATTTATAGAAAATTTAAAATTTCAAAATCCATGAAGGCTGAAGAGAAATCCTTCTGTGAGGGACTTTGGGACATCATTTTGAGCCTACTCACCAATTTTCATGTGAAACGGAGCAGTTTGAGTTTTTTTCCCTGCCGACACCCCATCCCGCACATTGTGTAGTTGCATCAATGGATTTTTTTCTCCTAGTTGTTAATGTAGGTTTGAAAGGTATTTTTCATAGTGTTTTAATGATTTTATATTTTCCATATGAGATGTATGTATTTGGAGGCAATTCCAAATGTATTAACGACATATTTGAAGAGTGGGCATTAAAGACAATGTCACATTTTAGCATGATTATTTTGTTGTTAAAGAAGACATAAATATATGTAAAACAAAAGGAGGCATTTGAAACACCTCATAAAAGGTAGTGAATTCAAAGAGTAAAAAGTGGCTTTTGGGATTCATTCGGCATAGTGAAGAGACACCTTGATGTGGAGACAAATTTAAAAAGAAGTAATGTTGTAGTTTTGAACTAGATTTCTCAGGCAGAGTTTGAGGAGAGATCTCAGCCCATGTGAGGGGCTTAAAGAGAGTTGTGAGAGGGTAGAGGAAAGAGAAGAGTTTTTGAAATTTGAGAGGCCACTAAGAGGCCAACCATTGTAATTAATTTGTTGCAGATGTATAGTTTGATTGTGAGTGCAATTGAATAAATAAATCAGAAATTTTTGTTGCAATATATCTTTGTATTTGATGTTGTGTGTGAATTTGTGAAGTTCTTTGGCAAGAGGGAAGTTTTTCTTGCATTAGATATGGTAGCGCTGCAATCCCAAGTGCCTTGTGTGAAGTAGGGTTTTGTTGTGTGGTTACACAACATGCCCCATTTTGCATTAGCAAAACAGGGACACAACTTTGCTGGCTTGTTCCCTTGCTTTTGTGCTCTGGGCGGTACTGGTAAAAGGTCATGACAATCAGTTGCATATGCCTAATGTCAGGTATATTTGTGATCTTGAAATCTAAACCAAAATCCAAAGTCTGAATATGTCCTCAAAAAGCTTACCATGAGAAAGAGGATGAAATTCCATGCAAGTTTGCCTTTTGCATCACCCTGAAATTTGACCAAATGAGAGAGTTATGGCAGGTCAAAGTTCTGGTCAAACCTAATTTTCCTGAGGGGGGTCACATTTTAAAATATCACCCTGGTGCTAATATGATGATGACGTCATCTTTTGCATTTTAATGAGGCCTGGGATATGACGGTGATGTCATCATGATATTTGATGAGGAAGATCATATTTCTTAATATCCCGCATATTGATAATATGCATGCACTTCGGACCCGAAAAGTTTATTAGGGATGGAAAACTGTTGTATGTTTCTTATATACAATGTCGACATACATTACATAAGCATACAAGTGGACATATAATGCTATATACATCGGGCCAAGATAAAAAGGTTTTAAAGTAGATACATATCAGCCTGACTTGTCATATCGGGGCAGTCTTGTATTTTCATACCGATGGAAAAGTGTTTTGCCGACAGAGATATGGTCATCGGTATAACTTATAGTATCGGTGGAGCTTTGTATTGTCTCGCCAATCATATGTGGTCTACCCGATGAAGGATGTTCATCGGCATAGCTTTGACCATCGACCCTACCTTGTATTATCATCCCGATGGGTGTTTTCTTGCCGATGGAAGGTGGTCATCAGTATAATTTTAGATATCGGCCTTGCTTTATTTTGTCACAACGAAGGTTTAATCATGCTGATATACAAGAGCAAGTTCAGGATATATAACCCGATATGCAAGACGGTAATGTACATTGCCATGGAACTCAAGAAAGTTTGAAAATGGTTAAATGCTTGTATCGCCCCAAATTTATATCCAAATATACGAACATTTTGTGCATCGAAAGATATAAAAGGAAAGGTATGTGGGGATCACCACCCATCAGTGTAACTTTCACTGTCGGCCATATCTTAAGTTTTCATCCCGATAGGGTATACTCTGCCAGATGGTATAGTGTTCGGCTTAACTCTTATTGTTGGATAAACTTTGTATTCTCTCGCCGACTGAGGTTGTCTCCCTGATGGGTGGTCTTCGGAATAGCTTTTGACTATCCGCCATATTTGGTATTTTCTCCCCGATAGAGATGGTATGCCTGATGAAGGCCCATTAGCCTAACTTTGTTCATCGGCCTTGGTTAATATAGTCTCCCCGATAGGTATGGTCTGCCCGATGGAAGTAATGTGATTGGTATAACATGTGGCCATCTGTCTGCGATGAAGTTTTCTCGCCGAAGGGCTTGGTCTCCCCGATGCTGCTGATATACAAAGTGAAGTGTATGTTTCTCAGATACAAAGGTGGGGGGTGCAGCAAGATATACAACATTAGATTCGAAAGGGTATTAAAAGTAGCAAATTCCTTGTATGTCTAGGCCACTTGCATGTGCATGAGATGCAACCCAATATGTACAGAAGGGCATATGCAGGAGGATTTAAAAGCCTGATATACAAGGAAAATGGGTGGGAATGCAAAGAGATAGAAATTTAGATCACTAGAATGCATTTTTCTGGTCAACAATGGTTGACTCGCTTGTTTTGGCGCTGTTTATGCATTTTAGGCATGATTTTCACTGATTTGGAGCCCGATTGCCTGTGTTTGCACATTTAGCCTGATTTTGATGTAAATTTTATCTTCTTGCTGTTTATTAAAGGATGAGGATGCTTATTGTTTGTCTGTCTATGGCAAGAGTCTCGGAGTTGTTTGAAGCTAAACATTGCAGAAGTTGCATACGGATGTAACCCGAACCTGAGGAGGATATTGTCAAAAGGCTGTTTGCCAGCTGGAGACCGAGTCAAATCAAAGATACTGGAATATTCTGTGCTAGCTGTATAATTGCCAGTCTGGCAAAGCATGTACTTTTCATCTGGACCGTTGAATGTTTTGGGAGGATCCTGATCATTGGATCATTGTAACTATTTTCTGGCTTTTATTCTATAAAAGGGTCAGAGCTTGTCAAAATAAAAAAAAAGACACAAACTCCACAGAAGGAGGATATCTGGCAAAGTGAGGCCAATTTACTGTAGAATTAGCAGGAGATCGAATTGTTGAGACTAATGGAGATTAAATTGTTGAAATGTCAAGGTTTTTTCTTCAGATCATTGTAAATGTACTTGTTCTTGAACATAGTGAATGGCGATGAAGTTTCAGATTACATCCTGATTGTAAACTTTACGTAATCTTCAAGTTGATTTCTGGATATGTCATGGTGAATGTTGTGTTCAAATAGAAGGGCTTTCATTTCATTACATGTTGTTGTCAACTTTTTCTTTGAAGATTTGCACTAGATCATGCAGATTTGTGGAATGTCCTGGTGAAGTATGATTCTAGTTTCCTTCTTTTCATTGCATGTATGGGAACCTGTATGTGGATCAGTGATCTCAGTCAAGTAGTTTTGGGAATCTCATTCTTTAACTCTTTCCTTTATTTTAATTTCATAAATTCACTTCCATAACTGCAAAACCATGATAAATAATAAGCAAAAATAGAGAAATATGCTGATATCTCATAGGTAACTAAATATCACTAGCATATTTGAGCTAAATGCATGTAATATTGAAAATATCATGCAAAGAATCATAAATAATGGTAGAAATCATGTAAATATTAACCTGTATGCACATTATTTGACTGAATTTATAAGTGCAGAGGTAAAATTGTTGGAGATTTATGCAGAGTAGGCATATAGGACAGGATATTTGGAGAAATAATGATGAACTTTGCAGAAATTTGCTGGAATATGTAAGGCCCCAAAATAGAAACAGCAACACACATCAACCACTGAGTAATGTCAGTAGATTATGAACTAATCAACAGAGACTTGGGATCATGAATTCTTTGAATTCATCATATCTTTCAAGATGAGTAAAGGTTGTTGTGTAACTTTTATTCTATGTTTGTATATGACTACCATCATTATCAACATAAATTGGCGCTAGAAGGAGGGTCAACAAAGGATTTCTAGATTTCTACAAATATTGCATAAATATTTCATCATTTGAGTTGAATGTCTACAAATATCTCTTATCTGAGAGGTTTTGGTTATATCTTTGCAAAGATCCAACTCTAAACTTTAAGAATTTGTTTGATTTTCTGAACTTTAAAATTTTATTCTGAGATATGATGGATCTCCTTAAAATTTCAAAATCTTAAAAAATTGGAAGCAGAGTCTCATTTTGATGGATGCATATGAGAGTAGTTGCCAAGTCAACATTCCTTTATTTCAGGAAACTTTGAATAGGCAGCTTTACCCTCACAGTTTATACAACTTTGGTTTATCCACTTGTTGCAGGATATACAGGACTGTGGAACACAGTGAGATTAATTGTTTAACTTTTCTCACGAGGTTGGATTTATATCTGAAAGGACTAATTTTTTTCTTAGATGTGTTCGGGGCTGAAATATGCCAAGAAAATGAAGAAGTTCTGGACCAACGAAATGAGGAAATTCTGGAACAACAAGCAGAGACAGGACCAGAAGTTATTAGTAGTCCAGACACTGAAATGGACCGCTTTAATGATTTTGAATTATACTTGTCTAGAAATATACAGTGTGGTCAATTATTAGGTTTACCCATTGATGATGTCCTGATTGAAAGCTGGTGCAGATTACATTATGAAGGGCATTCAGAGAGAGATTGTTACCCTTGCTTGGTCATGTTGAAAAAGATTCTAGAAAATATAGTAGCTGAATCAGTTCCAGAAGGTAAAGAAAAGGAAACATCTTTCCTAGATTCATTTTATGGTCAAATTGATAGGAGTTCTCTACTTCCTAATACAAGTAAGGACCAGTCAGTATGCAGGTATGAATCTTGTGAAAAATCTAGAGAAGAAACCACTCATCAAGATAATATTTTTGATTCTGACCCTAATACTTTTGATAAAGAAGATGAAACATCTTTCCTGGAGTCATTCTATGGTAAAGAGAAGTGTAAACAGATAGTAGAACAATTTAAATGCACTGTTGCTGATGAAGTTCCTATGATAGCAACTAATGAAGTCACAGATAAGGAAATAAATGCTGATTTATTACCTAACTTCTTTGAATTGAATAATCAAGTGCAAGAATGTTGCAGGTTAATGGAACCAGGCACTCTACTAGATAGAAGATGTGAATTATTTGATGAACAATTCCTGAAAATAGAAGATGCAGAAGACTTTGGAGTTGTTGTGCATGATCAGACGTCACTCTAGAAATATTTTGAAAATGAAATAGGGGAGTATTGTTATCAAGTGAAAGTTGTTTCTCCTTTACAGTCAAATGATTTAGAAATGATAAATTTCTATATCTCAGGTTGTGATAATAAAGATACTTATTTAGATGTTGATGTGCAGGAAATTGAAGAAAACATTGAGAAGTTTCCTAAACTGGAGGATAAACTAAACATCTAGAATGAAGGAACAAATATGGATAAAGATGAAGAATTAATACATCAAGAGTCATACATTCTTCAATTTGAAGTGAGACCAAACATTGAGCCAAGCAATGAAAATGTAGAGTTAAATGGAAGATTAGTTGTTAATAAACAAGCATGTCCAACAACAGGACCAGAGATACACTAGGTTGTATTTCTCCTTTCCATAGTGAATAATGTTGAATATTGTTTTGATTATGGAAATTTGAAAGATAAAACATGCATATGGATTAATCATGAACATGATGAGCTGCCTCAGTTGCTAATCATCAAGAATTATTCTGTGAAATACAGTGAATTCTGAATATTAGAATATTTTTCAGAATATAAAAATAAATTTGCTAGGTTGAGAACCATAACTCATACCCTAATGCTCCTACACGATCAAAAGAAGTATGCAAATACAGGTGTCTTTGGGTCTTTTTCTGGTTTTTGTTTACCTAGTAGTGGTTTGTATATAGCTTTGTAGATTAACTGTTTGTATAGTTTGCTTTGTGTGTTGTCTTTGTCTTTGCATTGTTGAGCTTTTGTTTTGGTTGGGCAAATTGGTGCACCTTGTTACTTAAGAACACTACATAAATCGTTAGGATTCAAAAGTTGAATATAAGTTTTTACATATGTTGTAACTCAGGTTAGTATAGGTACTCTGGATCAGGTCTGTGGTATCATATTCATCAATACTACTTTTCTTGAGTCAAGGTGATCCTCACAATGACACACCTAACAGCCTTGGGTCTGTTGAACATATCAGTGTAGGGGTTAAGTGAAAAATCTAAAGGTTGCCCTTGCTACCATTGCAATTCTCAACTTAATTTCAGCAAGTGACCACTCCTTGCATCATGAAGCTACAACTGTTATATCTTATGAAATCAAATTCAAAATATAAAATAATAAAATGGATTTATTAAAATCTAGATTAAGTCATCTAAGTAACCTTACCGGGGCTATGGACGTTTGCTGGCAGTAGGGCTCTACTTAGGGGAATTGCAACAATAACCTTGCTAGGGCTATAGACGCATGTTGGCAGCAAGGCTCTATCCAGTTGGCTATGAGGGATGAACCAAACTACGTAGCTTAACACCAGTCACTGGTTTATTCAATTCACTTTCAAGATGAGTATATGAATCACGTGCACATAATTGATCCCTTATCAATTCATTGTTACATTGATGAACATGATACCATTTAGAAAGGATTAGGATGCTTATGCTTGATAAGAGTTGGAACATTATGTTTTAACTTATCCTCATCTTTTGTATTATTTGAATTTTGTTGTTTTCTTGGGTGGCAAGTTGTGTGGTTACACAACACGCCCCATTTTGCATTAGCAAAACAGGGACCAAACTTTGCTGGCTTGTTCCCTTGCTTTTGTGCTCTGGGCGGTAGTGGTAAAAGGTCATGACAGTCAATATGCATATGCCTAATGTCAGGTATATTTGTGATCTTGAAATCTGAACCAAAATCCAAAGTCTGAATCTGTCCTCAAAAAGCTTACCATGAGAAAGATGATGAAATTCCATGCAAGTTTGTCTTTTGCATCACCCTGAAATTCAACCAAATGAGATAGTTATGGCAGGTCAAAGTTCTGGTCAAACCTGATTTTCCTGAGGGGGGTCACATTTTAAAATATCACCCTGGTGCTAATATGATGGTGATGTCATCTTTGGCATTTTAATGAGGCCCAGGATATGACAGTGACGTCATCATGATATTCGATGAGGAAGATCATATTTCTTAATATCCCGCATATTGATAATATGCATGCACTTCAGACCCGAAAAGTTTATTAGGGATGGAAAACTATTGTATGTTTCTTATATACAATGTTGACATACATTACATAAGCATACAAGTGGACATATAATGCTATATACATCGGGCCAAGATAAAAAGGTCTTAAAGTAGATACATATTGGCCTGACTTGTCATATCGGGGGAGTCTTGTATTTTCATACCGATGGAAAAGTGTTTCACCGACAGAGATATGGTCATCGGTATAACTTGTAGTATCGGTGGAGCTTTGTATTGTCTCACCGATCATATGTGGTCTGCCCAATGAAGGATGTTCATCGGCATAGCTTTGACCATCGGCCCTACCTTGTATTATCATCCCGATGGGTGTTTTCTCACCGACGGAAGGTGGTCATCGGTATAATTTTAGATATCGGCCTTGCTTTATTTTGTCATGCCGAAGGTTTAATCACATTGATATATAAGAGCAAGTTCATGATATATAACCTGATATGCAAGCCGGTAATGTACATTGCCACAGAACTCAAGAAAGTTTGAAAATGGTTAAATGCTTGTATCGCCCCAAATTTATATCCAAATATACGAACATTTTGTGCATCGAAAGATATAAAAGGAAAGGTATGTGGGGATCACCACTTATCAGTGTAACTTTTACCGTCGGCCGTGTCTTAAGTTTTCATCCCGATAGGGTATACTCTGCCCAATGGTATAGTGTTCAGCTTAACTCTTATTGCTGGATAAACTTTGTATCCTCTCGCCGACTGAGGTTGTCTCCCTGATGGGTGGTCTTCAGTATAGCTTTTGACTATCGGCCATGTTTGATATTTTCTCCCCGATAGAGATGGTATACCCAATGAAGGCCCATCAGCCTAACTTTGTTCATCAGCCTTGGTTAATATAGTCTCCCCGATAGGTATGGTCTGCCCGATGGAAGTAATGTGATTGGTATAACATGTGGCCATCTGTCTGCGATGAAGTTTTCTCACCGAAGGGCTTGGTCTCCCTGATGCCACTGATATACAAAGCGAAGTGTATGTTTCTCAGATACAAAGGTGGGGGGTGCAGCAGGATATACAACGTTAGATTTGAAAGGGTATTAAAAGTAGCAAATTCCTTGTATGTCTGGGCCACTTGCATGTGCATGAGATGCAACTCGATATGTATAGAAGGGCATATGCAGGAGGATTTAAAAGCTTGATATTCAAGGAAATGGGCGGGAATGCAAAGCGATAGAAATTTAGATCACCAGAATGCATTTTTCTGGTCAACAATGGTTGACTCTCTTGTTTTGGCGCTATTTATGCGTTTTAGGCATGATTTTCACTGATTTGGAGCCTGATTGCCTGTGTTTGCACATTTAGCTTGATTTTGATGTAAATTTTATCTTCCTGCTATTTATTAAAAGATGAGGATGCTTATTGTTTGTCTGTCTATGGCAGGAGTCTTAGAGCTGTTTGAAGCTAAACATTGCAGAAGTTGCATATGGATGTAACCCGAACCTGAGGAGGATATTGTCAAAAGGCTGTTTTCCAGCTAGAGACCAAGTCAAATCAAAGATGCTGGAATATTCTGTGCCAGCTGTGTAATTGCCAGTCTGGCAAAGTATGTGCTTTTCATCTGGACTGTTGAATGTTTTGGGAGGATCCTGATCATTGGATCATTGTAACTATTTTCTGGCTTTTATTCTATAAAAGGGTCAAAGCTTGTCAAAATAAAAAAAAAGACACAGACTCCACAGAAGGAGGATATTTGGCAAAGTAAGGCCAATTTACTGTAGAATTAGTAGGAGATCGAATTGCTGAGACTAAAGGAGATTAAATTATTGAAATGTCAAGGTTTTTTCTTCAGATCACTATAAATGTACCTGTTCTTGAACATACTAAATGGAGATGAAGTTTCAGATTACATCCTGATTGTAAACTTTACGTAATCTTCAAGTTGATATATGGATATGTCATGGTGAATGCTGTGTTCAAATAGAAGCGCTTTCATTTCATTACATGTTGTTGTCAACTTTTCCTTTGAAGATTTGCACTAGATCATGCAGATTTGTGGAATGTCCTGGTGAAGTATGATTCTAGTTTCCTTCTTTTCATTGCATGTATGGGAACCTGTATGTGGATCAGTGATCTCAGTCAAGTAGTTTTGGGAATCTCATTCTTTAACTCTTTCCTTTATTTTAATTTCATAAATTCACTTCCATAACTGCAAAACCATGATAAATAATAAGCAGAAATAGAGAAATATGCTGATATCTCGTAGGTAACTGAATATCACTAGCATATTTGAGCTAAATGCATGAAATATTGAAAATATCATGCAAAGAATCATAAATAATGGTAGAAATCATGTAAATATTAACCTATAGGCACATTAATTGACTGAATTTATAAGTGCAGAGGTAAAATTGTTGGAGATTTATGCAGAGCAGACATATAGGACAGGATATTTGGAGAAATAATGATGAACTTTATAGAAATTTATTGGAATATGTAAGGGCCCAAAATGGAAACAGCAACACACATCAACCACTGAGTAACGTCAGTAGATTATGAACTAATCAACGGAGACTTGGGATCATGAATTCTTTGAATTCATCGTATCTTTCAAGATGAGTAAAGGTTGTTGTGTAACTTTTAATCTATGTTTGTATATGACTACCATCATCATCAATAGGGTTGTACCCCCTCCCTGTGGGTATTCACTTTTTAAAAATAAATCTTGACAAAAAAGAGTGCTATGCACTTAAATTGTTTTGTGGTAAATAAAAGATAAAGATTTGAGGGGTGGTCTATATGTACCCACTCCCCAAATAATTAAAAAATAATCTTAGCTCTAGGGTGGAAGTTGTATGCCCCTCCTCCCCCCAAAAAAAATTGAAATCTAAATTTCTTTTTGGAAAAAAAAAAGACTACCTTAGAAAATTTTTGGTGAGGTAGGATTGGAAAAAAAGCCCTTCCCAGGATAGATGCAAACCTTAACAAATTTATAGTTGATTCTAGTAGATTTAGGCCTTTTGGACTCAATCCTAAGGTCAAAATTAGACCAGGATGTACCAACAGAAGCCACCTAACAAGATCTCCCTAAAAAAGAGAAAGGGCTTGAAAAATCAAATCTCTGATACAATGTTAAAAGGACTTATATAGCAGTAGGAACACTCTACAACATCAAAAAATTTCCACATAAGAGAGAAGCAATGAATAATGCTATATGCCAATTATGCTACAATGCATACAAGATACAATAAAAGTACATAGAGAACCCTTGGTTATATAGTAAAGGTTAAGACATAAGATGACATAGGATTATGACACTTGTCATAATCATATCACTGAGACACAAAATGTAAATTCCCTAAGTAAAATTAACTATCTAGGTTGGAATATGAACTAAAAGGGAACTGATTAGGTAGTATACCTCATTCACACCAACAATTCATTAGGAAAACTCACTCATGGTATCTAGTTCCTAAACTCGTAATTTGCTAAAATATATAGCAACATAAATTGCTCTCTATCACTTAGTAAAAAGGTCAAACTAAAAATAGAATCTACAATATAGTAAGGAAGTACATGAATTAAAATTATAAAGAAAAGAAAAGTTGCAATGCTTCTTTACAAGTATAAATATTTTAATCGTCCACATTACTTCCTTCTATAAATGATAATTTCTATCAAATATATAGTGAAGTCTTTGAGATAGGAATGAACTCTAACAATATTTGTATACATAAAAAATATATATAATTTTTATAAATTTTGTAGATGTCTATGATCTATAATCTCATAAAAAATTCTTGTAAAAATTAAGGATAAACAAAATATGGGTTGTGCTACTTATATTCAAAATAAATGATATTCAAGAAGGAAATATTTCTATGAAAGAGAAGTGAACACTTTGATTTATTCTAGAAAACCCTCAAATGGGATAAATTAGTTTGTTAGTGGGAATGGCAATGCCACCAAATTATTATTAGAAGCTAGATAAATACAATGTGTTGTAAAATGTGTTGAGAATAAAATAAATAAATATGGTTCGAATATTAACCAATGGTTCTTTAAATCTAATTAAACATGTGATAAACCATATAATATTAATGAAATAATGGAGAAGCAAATGTAAATATGTAAACCATATGAACACCATATTTATGTAGAGAAACCTTTTTGGGAAAAACTCCACCATCAAAGAGATACCAAGCTTGTATTGTAGGATGCTCCAATATCAATGATTAACTTTGGCTATAATAAAGATAGAGAGGATGAATATGAAGATGAGGAAATCATATTCACTTGCAAATAATTTTAGGATGAAGGATTAGGATGTTTGTAGCCAAAACCTATAAGGAAGCTAAGGTAGTGGAACCTTCCTACACTAATCTTGATAGGAGGGTTATGCAAAAGTAGCCCTGTTAAGTATGAAAAAGGAGAATGATAACCACTAGAATCCACACTAGATCAAACCCTCTTCCACAATAACATTCAAAGACAAGATTGAGCTAAATCACTACCAAATGAAGGTGGACTCAGCTATAGATCTTGTTCTCTTATTTGCTATAGAAAGATCAGATTTAATCAAGTCCTTTTATCAAAACCCTAGGAAAACAATGCACTAAACCCTAGTTCTATGATGATCTGATTTTAACAGAAGATGTACAATAGATATCTAGAAAATAACTACACAAGAAGGATCAAGAAGATGATAGCACCTATGTCCCAAAAGTTGAGGTATCAGAGGACTATTTCAAGACCATCCAAGTCCTAGTTGGAGGAATCTACCAAAAGTGTAAACTGGAGATATGTTGCAGAGGTTGCCCTAATACTAGATCTGGAATAAAAAATGGTAGAAAGACTAGGGTGCCACTGCCCAAGTCTTTCATAGAGGAATATTCTGTAACTATTATTAGATCCCAAAACCCTAATCTTCACTCAGTCTTCCTGTATCTTCATATTCTCTGGATCTCGCTCCTGTAACCTACACACAAGAAGATAAGAAGGGGTTTCGGGGTTATGGTGTTTAGGGACTTGCCTCATTCAAATCCCAAGATAGCATTCAAGCTTCCCAACACTGTTGATTGATAGAGAGTATGTGCCCTCGTGGGGGCAGAGGCTGAAAACAAAGATAACAATGGTGAATCAAATGATGATAAACAGTAATGATATCACCTATGAGATGATACCTTAGAGAGATGAAAATTCTTCAACTTCCAAGGTGGATAGATGATAGCTTCATGCCTACAACAAACACACAATAACAACACACAAATCTGCTCTAGAATCACAATGAATTCTCTTTCTTTCTTTCCTTTGATATCATAAGCTAGCTCCTTTCAACCTAGGTACAAATGAATCCAAATGCACACTCATTGATTTCCCACTCACAATCATGAAATTGAATCAAAAGAGCTGACAAGGAGAAACCTTTTGAAAGGTCCTAGGCTGACATAACTTGAATTTGCCCCGACCAATCAGGAGAGACTTGGTCAGTGGCCCCCAAGATTTATGGCTCCTTTTGGGTCTGGGATAAGATAAAACATGGGCCCCTTATTCCCAATTTACTTTAGGTTCAGGAAAATTTGCATCGAGATGAACATTTAGCATGAATAATGTAAGAACGGGGACCTAGTAGCTAAACAAGAAGGTAAAAAGACATGTGGACATTTTTTACTCCATAACATTTAGCCCCCACTTTGATGTGTGTATGATCTTATGATTAGTACATGTATTAAAGTATGGTCAGAGCATACCAAACACAACAGACACTAGAGCAAAGACACACCCTAAGTTTGGAGAACCATTTCTAGCCCCCAATCTTAAGAAAACATAAGAAAACACTTAATAGTCATGTAAAACAAAGAGAATATAGTAAAGAGGCATGCAATACATGAAAAAGGCATGAGAGAAAGCATGTCGTACACAACGCATACATGAAGAGAAGGAATGATTAAAAAATTCTATAACCCTAACTAGATGATGGGGGAAGCTCATTGCTACATGCCACCATCAAAAGCACACAAAACACACAGTGTGGGGGGAGCTCATCGCTATGTGTCACCACAAAACATGCAAAACACACGGCATGGGGAGATCTCATTGCTACATGCCACCACTAAAACATCTAACACACAAGGAAGACACACAAAAAACATATAGAATACATAAGCATCGTAGAGTATGTTGTCGCCACACTATACATCTAAAACACATCAAACATGGGCAATGGGGGAGATCATCACTACACGCCACCATCTAAGACATGCCAAATGCACCTGATGGTTGAGCTATGCTACTACAACTACCAAAGACGTGCTTAAGGGTGAATAACTCAAGATCCAACCCCACCTCCATAGAAGACTTTTAGAAGGATGTGCAACCTGTTAGCACTTATTTTGACCTGGGGTGATTTGTCATGATCAGGAGGTTTCTTCATCTGAAGCCTTCATCCTCTTGCCCAATTTTTCTAAGTGTTGGACCTCCTCAACGTTTTTCAGCTGCAGCATCATATTTTTTCTGAGGAGGAGGTCGTCATCATCATCTTGTCTTCGATGATGATCTTCATCAGCATGTTCTTCGTCGACTTGTTTTTCTCATCGTCATCATCATATTTCAACTGTCGGGTGATGTTTGCTTATTATCCTGATGATACTGGTGAGCTACAGTGCGCCCTCAGTTGCTTGCGGGGGTGATTTTTCAAGTATCCGGTGATCTTTCATTTATCACCTTGCCCAGACATGATGATGAAGTTGCCCCGATGTCCTGAAGGGGTTATTCTCTAAGTTGTCGACCTGACTTGTTTTTTCCTAAGGGTCGTCATCATCATGATATTTCCAGTTATCATCCTGCTGCTTGCGGAGGTCATCATATTTTCTGCCTTCATGATATTTCTATCATCGGGTGATCTTGGTTATGATCATCCTGATGATGTTGTTGAAGAGTTCTAAGTGCGACCCGATATTCACTAGGGTCATCATATTTTGAACATCAGGATGATCTTGGTCAATATCATCCTGATGATGTTGTATCACTTCTTGTTCGTTGTTTTGACATCCTGATGATGCTGACGTCATCCGTATATCAGGGTGATATTTTTCTTTCTGCCTATCTGCATCATGATATTCCGAAGGAGGGGGTGATATTTTCATATCACCCGGATATATGTTTGTTCGAGCATCATGATGATGCTGATATCAGGGAGATATCCGCCTGTTGGCTTCGCGCATTATCTACTGGGGGTGATCTTTTCAAGCATCATCATCATATTCAGCTATCGCCCCGATCTTACAGAGGAGCTACAGTGCAACCTGATGTTTGAACGTCAGGAGGATATTTCCAAATATCCGGTTGTCTTCCGAATATCATGATGATGTTTATATGATGATGACGTCATCAAGGTCCGCGGGGGTTATATTTCTAACAACTGATCATCTTGAAGGGACCTCCTGATATTTGCAAACATGATGATGACGTCATCCGGATATGAGGAGGTGCGCAGTAGGCAGATATGATGATGACGTCAGCAGTATATGATGATGACGTCATCAGGATGTTCATCGGCCAGACTTTTGTTATAAGCTCAGCAGGAGGATGTTCCTCCGATGGATCAGGTTGTGCCGATTATCATGAAGGGTATATTTCAAATATCATGATGACGTCAGGGTGATATTTCGAACAACAGGATATCATGCTGCTGGAGGATGATGATGATGAAGTCTATACTAGTGTCGTCAGGAGCAAAAGCACCGACATGATATATGCTCATGACCTAGTATATAAAGTGTAATTGAGGTCATCGCGGGGTGCATGTGTGATATTGTTATCCTGCATATTCGAAACATCATGATGATGAATCTCGGCGGGAAATGCTTGCGATAGTCTGTTTGATGATCTTCCCAAGGCCGCGGGTTGGTGCGCCATTAATGGCGATTGTTGCAGAGGTATGGGCGATGGCGTGGATGGATCCTGTACCCGACTGAGGGTGTACATCAACGGACAGGGGCGCAGGGCTCGAGAAATCTTCCTGTCTCCTCCCCTACCTGCTGCATTCAAGTTTGGGCGCCAATCCGGTTGTGTTTGAGCGCCATCTTCATGATACTGTGTATCTGGCGAAATTTTGGTCAACCATGTAATTAATTGCTGAACACCTACCTGGCTGTTATAAGCAGGTTGTGTTGTTCATTTGGAGGTTGTTGAAAGTTGATGATTTTGGCTCTGTAATGCATAACAAGCTGATCTGGTTGCTCTGTACAGCTTACCTGTGAGTTTATGTATCTCTTGTTGTTTGTTTTTGGCATGAACCCACTGATTTCATGAGTAAACTTATATGAGAAATGCTGTTTGGCATGTGTTGTGTTAATTCTGTCTCCAGTATTGCATGTATCCTTCTTCTGAATCTGGATGTTTGCTTATGTTTAGATTCTAGAGCATAGAATTCCTATGTTGACTGTCTGATCTTTTAACTTCTACTCAAGGGGTAGATTAAACTGTTTTCAGGTTGAACATTGGGAAGGATATACTGCAGTAGGGATACCATAAGTAGAGATAACCTAACACTTTGTATTGGGAGATACCTGTAAGGCAGGTATCACACATATCCCCTTGAAATCCAGTTTTAGTTGTTCATGCTGATCATTCACAGGTGTATGTCTACTGACTCCAGGCCCTGGATAGGCACCAATCATGCTTTGTTTTGTGTTATAACCATATCCAGCTTTGCATCCACACTTAAACTTCAAAGCAAAATCTAAAACCAACATTAGGACATTAGAGTTAGTTTTAGGAACCTCAGTCCTCTGTCTACAACTGCTAATAGGCCCAAAGCTAGCCCCTTTGCTCTTATCATTCAGTTTTGGTCTACTTACAGGAGGACTATCTGCTTTCTGTCAGCATCCCAGCCTTGCATGCATATCCTCATGGATGTTGAGTAGGGAATACCCCCCTAGGTCTTGCAGAGCCTGAAGAAGAAGAGGAGATAAAATATAGAGTCTATCTCCTACACTGTTGACCCCCTGGCCCAGAGATCCTGTTGATCACTGATGGCTACCTTGTAGGGAAATCTGGGAATAAGCATCCAGTCTGGGAAAAAGTCAACAGAAATTGGCGACTCCGCTGGGGATTGAGAAGTAAAAGTACTATCTAATCATCTCCAGTAATATATATGTGACCCATCTGAGTCAGCAACAGTAATCTACTCTGCTGGGGAACCTTGTGAAAGAACCCTGGTTTTCAGAAGAAAACAGTTCCTAGAAATAGGTGGCGACTTCGAAGTAATCTCCCAACCGGTCAAGGTAAAATTATATGCAGGGGAGAAGATCCCAACAAAATCCTCTATTTGAAGAGTTACCATTAACAAAAAGAATGATGTATAGAAGAAAGGGAACTGTCTCAGTTAGTCATGAGAGCTCCCCCAGAAAAAGTGATGATGTACAAGATAACCCTAGGCCATCAGGACAGCATGCTCCTTATTTTTCAACTGCAGAAGCTGATATCCAAGGTGCATATGAGAGGCAACAGGGTGGTAGTATGAGAATGAGGTCAGAGGTGTTCCAAGAACGCCCTTTTCTAGACCCAAGTGAAAGGTTTGAAGAGGCAGAGTCTCTGAGGGATGATGAAGATGATGACCCAAATGGTATGAGACCATCTACCTCCAGACCTAAGGATGAACAATTGGCTGAAGAAATCAAAAGTCTAAGAGCAGAACTAGAATACCTACAAGCCATGAAAATCAGAGATGATATAAGGCAGAAAGTGCAAGCCTTGAGAACTGCCCAAAATAATTCAGTTCCTACCTTAGAAAATGCGAATATGCAAAGACATCAGCAAAGATATGAAATGCAACATCAGCATCATGATGACAGACAAAATGTGAATGATGCTAGGATACCACTGAACAATGCAGGAAACCAAAATGCAAACAGAAATGTTAATGTTAATCAGCCAAACAGACAGCCCATGCAGTTAGATAGATTCAGGCAGCTGGTGTTTGATGGTATTCCTGGGTATCCTAACCCCATTGACAAGCATCTGAGGCTGCAAGTGCCTAAGTTTTCAGGAAACAATACAGTGTCAGGAGAAGATCATCTAAAGGCCTTTCAAAATGTCATGGATAATTTTGAGGTTGAGCATGAGGATGTTTTCATGAAGTCATTCATGCAATCCTTAATAGATGAGGCAAGAGAATGGTACAGGAATCTGCCTGACCGGAGCATATCATCATGGGATGATTTTAAAAGGATATTCAAGGAGCAATATGGTGATAAAACTGACCCTAGCTTCTTTGTAAATGAGTTCACCAGTATCACCAAAGGGTCAAATGAGCAGGTTGCAGACTTTAATGCAAGATTTACTAAAGTGTTGAACAAATTGCCACATCATATGAGGCCAAATGAACCAATGTGCATAATTTTGTACATCAATGCCTTTGATGCAAAGACTGCATATGGACTAAGAGATAAAGGTCCTGCCACTCTCAGGGATGCTTTCAGAATTGCAGTAAATATTGAAAACAATAGGAAAGCATCAGGCAAGACAAATAGAAGGGATGATGTAAAAATTCTGCAGAATCCAAATAAGCCTCAGAACACTCAAGGTAGTACATCTACTCCTGAGGATAAGATAGACAAACTGGCAAATGTTGTTAAGGACCTGAGCTATAGATTAGCTAGAAGTGAAAAAGGGATGGGTCCTGATAGGCAAGTCTATCAAAGGCAGGAAAAGAGGCCATCACTACATGATATGCCTTATAACACCAATTGGCATGATGGTAAGCCTGTATATCCATGTAACAACACAAATCAGAGGGCTCAACATGCCAAGGAAACTCCTGATCCCCTGAAGAAAACTATAAATATTGCTGATGATGCTCCGTGGTGTATAATCTGTCAGATGCCACATTCACAGTCACAGTGCATGATTGCTCAATCTTTGTATGATAATGCTACATCTTGTAATGAGTGCAATGAGCCACATCATGTGCAGGATGATGATGTTAACATGATGTCCGTAGGCAATGGATATACTCTGTATGATGCTGATGACAATACAGATCATCAAGTTCAGGCCTGCCAACAGTCCCCATATGATGAAGATAATGAAGATAATTATGTGTATGCTCAGAACTCACACAACTTTCTGAGTAGCTTACAACGACCTTCTGATGAGGAAATCAGAGCCTTCACAGCTGCAGCAGTTGCTCAAGTCAAAAGCAACTATAATCTCAGAGGTAAAAATCAGGTTGGCAGCCCACATCAGCCAGAAGACATTTCTGCAGGTCAGCTGGTGCATGGTCATAAAGGAACTGAACCACAAAAAAGGCAGTGGGTAAATAATAAACAGAACTTTAGACACAGAACAGGTCATGATTTTCAAGGACCAGAAAACAAAACCCCTCAGGCTGAAGATCAAAGTAGAGGTTCCCAAGACAAGAATGATGATCAGGGAACTATGAAAATGAAAGCTAAGTCAGCTCAGGATAAAAGCAAGGTTGTGGAGCAAGCTACAACTGTTGTACAAAACTATGCTCCATTTGATATAGCCCAGATCCTCTCTCAGGTAAAGGTCTCTGTTCCACTTATGGAACTCATGAAAGTGGAAGAGATCAAGAATAGGACAATATCCCTAATCTCAGGGGTACCTTTTCAAGCTAAGCAAAATGATCAGACCCAGGGTGAGAAACATGTCGTGTGTAATGAAGAAGATGAGACTCCTGAAGTCTATTTAGGAATGACCATGACAAAGTGTCCTTCACAGGTGGAACCATTTTATGTTTCCCTGGTTATAAATGGTAAAATAATTAGAAATTGTATGCTTGACTCTGGAGCATCCACAAATGCCATGCCTTTGGCTATCATGCAGCAAACTGGATTAAAAATTGACAAGGCATGTGGAAAATGTTATGCAATGGATGCCAGAGAGGTACCAGTCATTGGAATCATGAAGGATGTAGATTTCAAACTGGCAGCATTTCCTGAAAAGAAATATAAGATGAATATAACAGTGGTTGACATCAAGCCACAGTATGGTATGCTGCTGTCAAGAAGATGGGCAGCACTAATTGGTGGAAGTATGCAGCTGGACCTGTCATATGCCATGATTCCAATGAATGGCAGGGATGTCAAGTTAATTAGAGAGCAAAGATCATCAGAGACAGTGGAAGACCAAGAAGCAAATGAACAAGTATGCTTTGTAGACACTGACTGTGATAACTTCAAGGTTGTCTCAGATGATGCAGAAGGTGAAAAGAAAAATATCTGCATTGAAGAGCTGGATCAGCAAGGCTTATGGACCATGTTTTTTGATGGAGCTTGTGCAAAAGAAGGCTCTGGAGCTGGAGTTGTTTTCCTGTCTCCAACTGGTAAGCTCCTCAAATTTTCTTTCTTGCTGAGGTTTGATTGCACAAACAATATTGCAGAATATGAGGCTTTACTCTTAGGCCTGAATATTGCTCTCAAACATGGAATTAAGATGTTAAGAGTATTTGGAGACTCTGAGCTGATTGTATCCCAAATCAGAAATAAGTATGCTGCAAAAAATAAAAGACTGAAGCAGTACAAGCATGCTGTTTGGGATACTATTGAACTTTTTGATGCATTTTCAATTGGCTGGGTAGAAAGGTCAAAAAATGTTATGGCTGATTTCTTAGCCAATGTTGCAATAAGGCCAGATGACATCACTCTGTCAGGTGTCACAGATGTAGAAGTTAAAATTAGGCCTACCATACCAGAAAACGTATGCAGTTGGCAAGTTTTTAATGATGATAGGGATTTGCTGAAATTTTTGCACTGCATAGATGAATATGAGAACCAACAGATTGATTTCCAAGCTTTTGTAGAAACTGTAGATGGAAAAGAGACTCTTGTAGGAAAAGAGATCATTCAGTTGAAGACTAACAAGATCCCTAGAGGGTTAGTGGCTTTGGAAAGAGCCTTTGACAGTAGAGACAAAATGGTCACAAAGACATCCCCCACAAATAAGGAGGATTTAGAAGAAATAAATTTGGGGACATCTCAGGCCCCTCAGAAAGTATATATTGGTAAACAGCTCAAGCCACACATAAGAAGTATGCTGATTGCATTGCTAAAAAAGTATAAACATGTTTTTGCCTGGTCATATGAGGACCTAAAAGCTTATAGAGAAGACTTATTCCAGCATGAAATCCCACTGAAGCCTGAAGCTAAGCCATTTAGACAAAGGCAAAGGCCTATAAATCCTACCTTAGCTCCCAAGATGCAAGAAGAACTCAAAAGGCTCAGGGATGCTGGAATAATTGTGCCAATCAGACATTCAACTTGGGTGTCTAACCTTGTCCCAGTCAGGAAAAAGAATGGTGATATTAGGCTGTGTGTTGATTTCAGGAACTTGAATGTATCCTCTTTGAAGGATAACTATCCACTGCCTAATATGGAAGCTATGTTGCAGAGAGTGACTGGTTGTGAACTCCTATCCATGATGGATGGATTTTCAGGATATAATCAGGTAAAGGTGAAAGAATCAGAACAGTATAAGACTGCCTTTACCACTCCATGGGGAACATATGTGTATGTTAGAATGCCATTTGGACTAACAAATGCAGGTGCTACATTTCAAAGAGCAATGGATGTTGCCTTTGCAGGGCTGATTGATTCAATCCTGGCAGTATATCAGGATGACCTGACTGCCTACTCAAAGAAAGAAGAGCAGCACTGTTTGCATCTGGAGCAGATCTTCATAAGAGCACTAGAATATGGTATTTCTTTAAACCCAAAGAAGTGTGCCTTTGGAGTAGTTGAAGGAAAGCTTCTGGGACATATTGTTTCCAAGGATGGAGTCAGGATAGATCCAGAGAGAGTGGCAGCTATTGACAGGATTCAAATGCCAAAAACTGTGAAAGGAGTTCAGTCCTTCTTTGGACAAATAAATTTTGTTAGAAGATTTGTTCCCAACTTTGCAGAGATCACAAGGAACATTTCCAAGATGATGAAGAAGGATGCAACTGTCAACTGGGAAAGGGAAGCAGCAGAATCATTTCAGAATATCAAAGAGGCAATTAAGATGGCCCCTGTTCTTAAATCTCCTGATTTTTCTAGGCCATTCCAAGTGTTTTCTTTTGCTTCCTTTCATACTGTAGCTACATGTTTGTTACAGAAAAATGAAGATGGTTTTGAACAGCCCATTGCTTTCTTCAGTATGTCCCTGCAGGCCTCTGAGTTGAAGTATGACATTATGGAAAAACAGGCATATGCACTAGTTAGAGCCATTAAAAGTTTCAGACCATACTTGGTAGGGTCACATATAATTGCATATGTACCTCATGCTGCAGTCAAAGACATATTCACTCAGTAGGAGGTGACTGGAAGAAGGTGCAGATGGATAAACAAACTGCAGGAATTCAACATAGACATACAAGTTACTAAGTTGATAAGGGGACAAGGATTAGCCAAGATGATGGCACAGTCAAACTTGGAAGCATGCCAAGTTAATGCAGTCCAAGATGAGAATGTAAGTGTATCAGGATCTGAATGGTACAAGGATATTGTCTATTATTTGCAAAATCTGAATTGTCCTTCCCATTTCAGTGACAATCAAAAGAGGACTCTGAAGCTACATGCAATCAGGTATGTTGTTGTTCAAGGTGAGCTGTACTGGAAAAATCCTGATGGTGTGCTGCTGAGATGTGTGGATAAGAACATGGCTAACAATATTTTGATTGACATGCATAAAGGATTGTGTGGTGGCCATTATACTGCCCAAACAACAGCTCATAAAATTCTCAGGGCAGGATATTGGTGGCCCACTCTCTTTTCAGATGCACAAAAGTTAGTAAGGAAGTGTGACCCTTGCCAGAGATTCTCAGGGAAGCTGAAATATAATGGTGCTTTGCCCCTCAGAACTGTACCTGTGGATGCTCCATTCCAGCAGTGGGGAATTGACTTTATAGGGGAGATTGCAGACAAATCAAGTGGGGGACACAGTTGGATTTTGGTGGCAACTGACTACTTTACCAAATGGATCGAGGCCATTCCAACTAAAAGAGCTACAAGTAAGGTGGTGACAGACTTCATACTAGAGAACATCATCATCAGGTTTGGAGTACCATTTAAGATTATCACTGATAATGCTATGTGCTTCAGATCAGGTGAGTTTGTTGATTTTTGCAACAGGCATGGGATAAATCTGTCATATACATCACCATATCACCCCCAAGGAAATGGTCAAGCAGAGTCAAGCAATAAGAGCATCATGAAAATTGTCAAGAGGATACTGGACAAGAACAAGAGAGCTTGGGACTCAAAGTTGAACTTAGCAGTATGGGCTGACAGAGTGACTGTGAAAAGGGCTATTGGGAAGTCACCTTTTGAGCTGGTATATGGTGCATCAGCTAGACTGCCCATAAATAATCTCCTACCAGTTTACAGATTCATTCAGGAAAATGATGAGGACATTGAAGATCCCATGACAGAAAGAGTGAATCAGCTGGTTGCATTGGATGAAGACAGAAGGAAAGCCCACCAGATCAATCTCAAAAGACAACAGGATATGAAATATCAGTTTGACAGGAGAACTACAAAAAGGAAGTTTCAAGTTAATGATCTAGTGCTTATTTGGAATGCTAAAGACCAGGAAAAGGGTAAACATGGTAAATTTCAACCCTTATGGATGGGCCCATATCAGGTTTGCAATACTCATGGGGAGGATTCTTATTTCCTCCAGGCCCTAGATGGTGAAATTCTGGAATTGCCTGTGCATGGCCAATTGCTTAAGTTCTATTTTGCATGAATATCTGGTTGCTGTGCACATTTGTAAAATATGTATGTAGTGTAAATGCCTTGTACAACTCGCATTTTTTGGCTTTTTGTCAGGTCTGCCCGGAGATCTGGTTCTCGCTGCAGGTTTTCACCTGCACGTCCCCATTCGGAGCCACTGTTAGCACTTATTTTGACCTGGGGTGATTTGTCATGATCAGGAGGTTTCTTCATCTGAAGCCTTCATCCTCTTGCCCAATTTTTCTAAGTGTTGGACCTCCTCAACGTTTTTCAGCTGCAGCATCATATTTTTTCTGAGGAGGAGGTCGTCATCATCATCTTGTCTTCGATGATGATCTTCATCAGCATGTTCTTCGTCGACTTGTTTTTCTCATCGTCATCATCATATTTCAACTGTCGGGTGATGTTTGCTTATTATCCTGATGATACTGGTGAGCTACAGTGCGCCCTCAGTTGCTTGCGGGGGTGATTTTTCAAGTATCCGGTGATCTTTCATTTATCACCTTGCCCAGACATGATGATGAAGTTGCCCCGATGTCCTGAAGGGGTTATTCTCTAAGTTGTCGACCTGACTTGTTTTTTCCTAAGGGTCGTCATCATCATGATATTTCCAGTTATCATCCTGCTGCTTGCGGAGGTCATCATATTTTCTGCCTTCATGATATTTCGCCGGGGTGATATTTCTATCATCGGGTGATCTTGGTTATGATCATCCTGATGATGTTGTTGAAGAGTTCTAAGTGCGACCCGATATTCACTAGGGTCATCATATTTTGAACGTCAGGATGATCTTGGTCAATATCATCCTGATGATGTTGTATCACTTCTTGTTCGTTGTTTTGACATCCTGATGATGCTGACGTCATCCGTATATCAGGGTGATATTTTTCTTTCTGCCTATCTGCATCATGAAATTCCGAAGGAGGGGGTGATATTTTCATATCACCCGGATATATGTTTGTTCGAGCATCATGATGATGCTGATATCAAGGAGATATCCGCCTGTTGGCTTCGCGCATTATCTACTGGGGGTGATCTTTTCAAGCATCATCATCATATTCAGCTATCGCCCCGATCTTACAGAGGAGCTACAGTGCAACCTGATGTTTGAACGTCAGGAGGATATTTCCAAATATCCGGTTGTCTTCCGAATATCATGATGATGTTTATATGATGATGACGTCATCAAGGTCCGCGGGGGTTATATTTCTAACAACTGATCATCTTGAAGGGACCTCCTGATATTTGCAAACATGATGATGACATCATCCGGATATGAGGAGGTGCGCAGTAGGCAGATATGATGATGACGTCAGCAGTATATGATGATGACGTCATCAGGATGTTCATCGGCCAGACTTTTGTTATAAGCTCAGCAGGAGGATGTTCCTCCGATGGATCAGGTTGTGCCGATTATCATGAAGGGTATATTTCAAATATCATGATGACGTCAGGGTGATATTTCGAACAACAGGATATCATGCTGCTGGAGGATGATGATGATGAAGTCTATACTAGTGTCGTCAGGAGCAAAAGCACCGACATGATATATGCTCATGACCTAGTATATAAAGTGTAATTGAGGTCATCGCGGGGTGCATGTGGGATATTGTTATCCTGCATATTCGAAACATCATGATGATGAATCTCGGCGGGAAATGCTTGCGATAGTCTGTTTGATGATCTTCCCAAGGCCGCGGGTTGGTGCGCCATTAATGGCGATTGTTGCAGAGGTATGGGCGATGGCGTGGATGGATCCTGTACCCGACTGAGGGTGTACATCAGCGGACAGGGGCGCAGGGCTCGAGAAATCTTCCTGTCTCCTCCCCTACCTGCTGCATTCAAGTTTGGGCGCCAATCCGGTTGTGTTTGAGCGCCATCTTCATGATACTGTGTATCTGGCGAAATTTTGGTCAACCATGTAATTAATTGCTGAACACCTACCTGGCTGTTATAAGCAGGTTGTGTTGTTCATTTGGAGGTTGTTGAAAGTTGATGATTTTGGCTCTGTAATGCATAACAAGCTGATCTGGTTGCTCTGTACAGCTTACCTGTGAGTTTATGTATCTCTTGTTGTTTGTTTTTGGCATGAACCCACTGATTTCATGAGTAAACTTATATGAGAAATGCTGTTTGGCATGTGTTGTGTTAATTCTGTCTCCAGTATTGCATGTATCCTTCTTCTGAATCTGGATGTTTGCTTATGTTTAGATTCTAGAGCATAGAATTCCTATGTTGACTGTCTGATCTTTTAACTTCTACTCAAGGGGTAGATTAAACTGTTTTCAGGTTGAACATTGGGAAGGATATACTGCAGTAGGGATACCATAAGTAGAGATAACCTAACACTTTGTATTGGGAGATGCCTGTAAGGCAGGTATCACACATATCCCCTTGAAATCCAGTTTTAGTTGTTCATGCTGATCATTCACAGGTGTATGTCTACTGACTCCAAGCCCTGGATAGGCACCAATCATGCTTTGTTTTGTGTTATAACCATATCTAGCTTTGCATCCACACTTAAACTTCAAAGCAAAATCTAAAACCAACATTAGGACATTAGAGTTAGTTTTAGGAACCTCAGTCCTCTGTCTACAACTGCTAATAGGCCCAAAGCTAGCCCCTTTGCTCTTATCATTCAGTTTTGGTCTACTTACAGGAGGACTATCTGCTTTCTGTCAGCATCCCAGCCTTGCATGCATATCCTCATGGATGTTGAGTAGGGAATACCCCCCTAGGTCTTGCAGAGCCTGAAGAAGAAGAGGAGATAAAATATAGAGTCTATCTCCTACACTGTTGACCCCCTGGCCCAGAGATCCTGTTGATCACTGATGGCTACCTTGTAGGGAAATCTGGGAATAAGCATCCAGTCTGGGAAAAAGTCAACAGAAATTTAATTTCTATTGACTTTTTCCCAGACTGGATGCTTATTCCCAGATTTCCCTACAAGGTAGCCATCAGTGATCAACAGGATCTCTGGGCCAGGGGGTCAACAGTGTAGGAGATAGACTCTATATTTTATCTCCTCTTCTTCTTCAGGCTCTGCAAGACCTAGGGGGGTATTCCCTACTCAACATCCATGAGGATATGCATGCAAGGCTGGGATGCTGACAGAAAGCAGATAGTCCTCCTGTAAGTAGACCAAAACTGAATGATAAGAGCAAAGGGGCTAGCTTTGGGCCTATTAGCAGTTGTAGACAGAGGACTGAGGTTCCTAAAACTAACTCTAATGTCCTAATGTTGGTTTTAGATTTTGCTTTGAAGTTTAAGTGTGGATGCAAAGCTGGATATGGTTATAACACAAAACAAAGCATGATTGGTGCCTATCCAGGGCCTGGAGTCAGTAGACATACACCTGTGAATGATCAGCATGAACAACTAAAACTGGATTTCAAGGGGATATGTGTGATACCTGCCTTACAGGCATCTCCCAATACAAAGTGTTAGGTTATCTCTACTTATGGTATCCCTACTGCAGTATATCCTTCCCAATGTTCAACCTAAAAACAGTTTAATCTACCCCTTGAGTAGAAGTTAAAAGATCAGACAGTCAACATAGGAATTCTATGCTCTAGAATCTAAACATAAGCAAACATCCAGATTCAGAATCAGGATACATGCAATACTGGAGACAGAATTAACACAACACATGCCAAACAGCATTTCTCATATAAGTTTACTCATGAAATCAGTGGGTTCATGCCAAAAACAAACAACAAGAGATACATAAACTCACAGGTAAGCTGTACAGAGCAACCAGATCAGCTTGTTATGCATTACAGAGCCAAAATCATCAACTTTCAACAACCTCCAAATGAACAACACAACCTGCTTATAACAGCCAGGTAGGTGTTCAGCAATTAATTACATGGTTGACCAAAATTTCGCCAGATACACGGTATCATGAAGATGGCGCTCAAACACAACCGGATTGGCGCCCAAACTTGAATGCAGCAGGTAGGGGAGGAGACAGGAAGATTTCTCGAGCCCTGCGCCCCTGTCCGCTGATGTACACCCTCAGTCGGGTACAGGATCCATCCACGCCATCGCCCATACCTCTGCAACAATTGCCATTAATGGCGCACCAACCTGCGGCCTTGGGAAGATCATCAAACAGACTATCGCAAGCATTTCCCGCCGAGATTCATCATCATGATGTTTCGAATATGCAGGATAACAATATCCCACATGCACCCCGCGATGACCTCAATTACACTTTATATACTAGGTCATGAGCATATATCATGTCGGTGCTTTTGCTCCTGACGACACTAGTATAGACTTCATCATCATCATCCTCCAGCAGCATGATATCCTATTGTTTGAAATATCACCCTGACGTCATCATGATATTTGAAATATACCCTTCATGATAATCGGCACAACCTGATCCATCGGAGGAACATCCTCCTGCTGAGCTTATAACAAAAGTCTGGCCGATGAACATCCTGATGACGTCATCATCATATACTGCTGACGTCATCATCATATCTGCCTACTGCGCACCTCCTCATATCCGGATGACGTCATCATCATGTTTGCAAATATCAGGAGGTCCCTTCAAGATGATCAGTTGTTAGAAATATAACCCCCGCGGACCTTGATGACGTCATCATCATATAAACATCATCATGATATTCGGAAGACAACCGGATATTTGGAAATATCCTCCTGACGTTCAAACATCAGGTTGCACTGTAGCTCCTCTGTAAGATTGGGGCGATAGCTGAATATGATGATGATGCTTGAAAAGATCACCCCCAGTAGATAATGCGCGAAGCCAACAGGCGGATATCTCCTTGATATCAGCATCATCATGATGCTCGAACAAACATATATCCGGGTGATATGAAAATATCACCCCCTCCTTCGGAATATCATGATGCAGATAGGCAGAAAGAAAAATATCACCCTGATATACGGATGACGTCAGCATCATCAGGATGTCAAAACAACGAACAAGAAGTGATACAACATCATCAGGATGATATTGACCAAGATCATCCTGACGTTCAAAATATGATGACGCTAGTGAATATCGGGTCGCACTTAGAACTCTTCAACAACATCATCAGGATGATCATAACCAAGATCACCCGATGATAGAAATATCACCCCGGCGAAATATCATGAAGGCAGAAAATATGATGACCTCCGCAAGCAGCAGGATGATAACTGGAAATATCATGATGATGACGACCCTTAGGAAAAAACAAGTCAGGTCGACAACTTAGAGAATAACCCCTTCAGGACATCGGGGCAACTTCATCATCATGTCTGGGCAAGGTGATAAATGAAAGATCACCGGATACTTGAAAAATCACCCCCGCAAGCAACTGAGGGCGCACTGTAGCTCACCAGTATCATCAGGATAATAAGCAAACATCACCCGACAGTTGAAATATGATGATGACGATGAGAAAAACAAGTCGACGAAGAACATGCTGATGAAGATCATCATCGAAGACAAGATGATGATGACGACCTCCTCCTCAGAAAAAATATGATGCTGCAGCTGAAAAACGTTGAGGAGGTCCAACACTTAGAAAAATTGGGCAAGAGGATGAAGGCTTCAGATGAAGAAACCTCCTGATCATGACAAATCACCCCAGGTCAAAATAAGTGCTAACACAACCTACTCAAGGGTATACATCATCCTACCTTCCGTAGAAGGGATTTTTCCAAAAGAATGTGCAACCTACTCAAGGGTATATGTCATCCTACCTTCTGCAAAAGTGCTTTTTTCAAAAGAATGTACAACCTACTCAAGGGTATACATCATCTCACCTTTTTGAGAAGGGCTTGAAAACACACAACAAAGTACACAACTGCATTTGCATTGCAGAGATGCCTTACAATGAAAAGGAAGTGTACGCTTGACACAATTTATCACAATATCCAAGAATTTACCACAATATATGCCCCCACTTTAAAGTGGTTGATCTCACTTACTGGTATCAATCACATTTAAGGTAAAGTTGAAAACATGCGAGGGAACAAGAGCTTTCGTAAATCCCATGCCCCAAAGTGACATGTGCTTACAATCGCTGAATTGTTCCCAATAATCACAATACATCAATATGATTTGCTAACAACCATTAATCAATGATAAGCTTTTGTTAGAAAATCTAAGCTAAGATAATAACCAAATCATTTCACAAAACTGATACACAAATAAGGCAACATATCACTTGACAAACCAAGGCTATACTTACAGTTTTGGAACTGAGTATAGCCGTGAGGTTATACTTTAAGCATCTCAGAACTAAGTGTAGCTACAAGGTGAGACAAAAGTTATTCAAAGTGCATACAAGTAGATTTAGAGTATTGCAAAGGCATTTTACAATAATTTCACAATACGGTACATGATCACATCATGACACAAAGTGATTCTACTAGTCAAACATTAATAACAAATTACACCCATCTTCATATATGGATTACGTCCATTTTTATTTTCTTGTTAGGAATGCAAGGTCCTTATCAGAAGTGTAAATTTGTTGTTGTCATCCATCAACTAGTAGAGCCACAAAAGGATGAAATCATGAAAAATGAGAGAGGAGACAAAAGTTACTTAGGGTCACAATGTGGGAAGATGCCCCCAAGACAACCTCCACAACGTTACGCCCCGAAGGCACCATACACAAAAATTGCAATAAGAGAAGAGAGTAGAAGAATAGAGAAACAAATAGAAGGAATGTTACAATAGAGGTAGTCTCCTTGTATCCTTGACCTTACAAGAGTATCAAGGGTCATCCAAGGAGACCTAAACAAACATTTAACACTACACAAGGGAACACAACACAACAACATAAATGCCTAGGAGGAGGCCACCTTTGAGAGCAACTCATAGAAGTGCTACATCAAGTGTGGCTCAATGAGGGAGAAATACTTACCTACTAGTTGTTGTCCTTAATCACATCATCTTCTTCCCAGTCTTGATCTTCATCTTTGTTTACCATCAAGGGTTCATGATTTTCCACATTCCTCAACATTTCTGAAGAGAAAGCCAGTAAAAAATTGATTTTATGATTTTGTGATAGATAGCTTCACTCTTGAGGGTTTTCTCATGATCCTTGTAAGGATGGCATAGGAGGAACCTCAGAAAAAACTCCCTTTCCTTTGGGTTGAGGTGGTGTTGGAGTACCTTGAATTGTGATCACTGGTTTGAAGCAAAGAGGTGCATTAGGTGCCTCATGTACAATGATTTTAGGAACATTAGTACACTTATCCACTATCTACTTAGTGGGTGGAATAATTCTATTAATGATGATTGAATTAACTTTGTTTTCACTTTGATTAATCTCAACATCCATCCCTAAAGGATTTAATGTGAGAGACCTTTCTTCATTCACCAATACTTTGTCTTTCGAAGGGAGAGCATTTGAATGAAGGGAAGGTAAAGTGTTGTTAAGATAATTGTTGATGATTGTATCTGTAGTGATGTCTAAGGGGTTTGAACATGCAACCAAAGGAGAACTATTCATGGTCTTCACATCTTTAGAGATATCCAAGGTAGATGGACATTCAACCAAAGGAGGAAGATCAAGGGCCTTCACTTCCTTAGTGATATCCAATGTACTTGAACATTCGATCAAAGGCAGGAGATCCATAGAATGAGCCATAAAAGCCTCATGTCTTATGTTATTAATAAAAGATTTAATATTATTAGATAAACACCCATTATCTATCCATGGATGATCCTTCATAAGAGGAGGTTCTTCATTCACTAATGCTTCATCCTTTGAGGGGAGAGTATTAGAATAAAGGGAGGGTATGGTGATGTTCAGGGATGTGTCAATGATTTCATCCTCTTGTGCCAAAATGTCCTCATAAGTGGGAACACTTCTGGGAGAGGGATCATGGGGTGAAATAGGCAAAGCTAGGTCACCATCACATGTATTAGAGAGTAGATCCATGGAATTATCATGACTTGTGGTAGAAGTAAAATAAGAACCCCCACAATCATCTTTCTCATGACTATTCATGGAGATGAACTCAGTGAAATCTTCTAATATCGAGGGATATATGCCCATGAGACTTGTGAAGCTATCAAAATTAGATATATAACAAAGGATTTCATATATGGAACACATAGATACATCAGTATCAGACATGGATGATATGTGATTTAAAACATGAGGATGCATATTAGTGAATTTTGTGAAAGTTTCAAAGTATATAATGTATGCAAACAAGGATTCCAAATATGAATAACAAGAAGCATCCATAATGAAATGAGATTGTGATATGGAACAACAATGTATAATTAGATTTATACATTAATCGAGTATCACCAATATGAGAGACCTTTGTACACTAAGACACTAGTTTGAGGAAACTAGGTTTTTGAAGCTTTTTGCAAAGACCAAAAATACACTAGTGTCACTACAAAAAAAGTGATTATGATGTTAAAGGTGCTGCACAAAAAGGTAATACAAGCAACTTTAAGATTTCTTGCAAGGATATGTAAAAGAGATGTTGAACTTCTTATGTTGAAATACAAAATGTGTAATTACAAATGTATGAATTTTCAAATCTATGATGTGAAATGATACAAAATTTTCAAATCAAGGATGTGAAATAATGCAAGATTATTATGCAAAATTAGATTAATGAATATTTAATGCAACCAATATGATCATGCAAGAGAATTTTTGAAACCCTAATGCAAAATAAAATTTTCAAAATATAAGCTTTTTAAATGCCTAAATATGCACCTTTTCCAAGATCATGCAAGATTTTCAAATGAATGTTGATAAATATGCAATAAATCAATGCAAGATCTGATTTGCACAATCAGTAAGATGTAAATGCTCAAAGCTACGAGTTCACCAAAATGTTAAGTATGAAAAAGGAGAATGATAACCACTAGAATCCACACTAGATCAAACCCTCTTCCGCAATAACATTGAAGGACAAGACCAAGTCAAATCACTACCAAATGAAGGTGGACTCAGCTACAAATCTTGTTCTCTTGTTTACTACAGAAAGATCAGATTAAATCAAAAACCCTAGTTCTATGATGATAATTATAATAGAAGATGTACATCAGATATCTAGAAACTAAATGTACATGGAGGATCAGGGAGATGATAGCACTTGTGTCCTAAAAGCAAAGGTGTTGGAGGACTATTTTGGGGTTGTCTAAGTCTTGCTTAGAGGAATTTGCTAAAATTGTAAACTAGAGATATGTTGCAAAGGCTGCCCTAATACCAGATATGGAGTCAAAAAGGGAAAAAAGACTAGGTCGCCACCACCCAAGTCTTGCACAGAGGAATATTCTATAATTGTTGTCAAATCTTGAAACCTTGATCTTCACTCAGACTTCTTATATCTTCATATTCTCAAGGATCTCGCTTTTGTAACCTACACACAAGAAGATAAGGAGTTTGGGGGTTATGGTGTTTAGGGACTTGCCTCAGTCAAATCCTGGCATAGCATTCAAGCTTCCCAACACCGTTGACTGATAGAGAGTGCAAGCCCTTGTGGGGGCATAGGCTAAAAACAAAGTTAACAATGATGAATAAAATGATGATAAACAATAATAATATCACCTATGTGATGATCCCTTAGAGAGATGAAGATCCTTCAACTTCCAAGGTAGCTAGATGATAGCTTCATGCCTACAACAAACACACAATAACAACACACAAATATGCTCTAGAATCACAATGAATGCTCTTGCTTTCTTTCCTTTGATATCATAAGTTAGCTCTATTCTCACATGAAATTGCACCCTGCTTGGAAGGATTCCAAGCATTCCAATCACACAATGGGAATGATCTTGAAGTATGGGACCTTGCTCAAAGAGATCAGACCTCCAAAGAAGGCCGGCTTCCTTGCCTAATTATCACCTAAAACTATTGAATTTTGAGGGGAAAAGGGAGAAGGAATGTTTTAAAGTGAAAGATGAAACAACAAAACTTGAAACACAAAAGGGTGATGCACCAGACAGATTTAAAGAAACTTTCTCAGAACTGAAAAAGTGCACAACACAACTAGATATAGCAAGTATGTATATAGAGATTATATGATTCTAGTAGGGGCAAGAAGCAATATGATTGAGAAGAACAAAAGAAATTCATAAACAACCATATGCAAATTTACACAGAACCAGAAAATTAGTAAAAGAGGTATGATAACTTGCATATATTCAGTAAGAAGGCAAGGTTATAGTAACAGAAAAGCTCTGTTTGGAAAATAGAAAAGCCTCTATGGTAAAAATTTTCCACCCTATTTACATCATTAGCCTTAGCTTATATAGCATTTTTAAAAATGCCCTAAGTCGGTTACAGGATTCGCCCTATGAGCTGTATCAGAAAATATCCCACCCTAAATGACTGTCCACCTGCAGAAGTTATGGCGTCAAATATCTGGCACTGGGTAGATAGAAGATATTTTCAATCTTTAATGCAAGCTACTGCATCATCAATCTGCAGCCGATGCACCAGTGGGGAGATATTTTGGTCATGAATGTGAGTAGCTTTCGTTACCTATAGAAATGAATGCAAAAAATATCTACATCCTGCCCCAAAAGTTGCTGAAACGTCCAGTCGCCCAAAACATGCAAATCCAAATCTGAAAATGAAAAGTGACAAAAAAACCCCTAAAAAAAACCCCACCAAATGAAAGAGGGGACCAAAATATGCATCTTTGCCTCTTGCAGCATGTCAAAATTTGCTAGGATGGAGGAGATACATGTGGTCAAAGTTTTGGTCAACTGCCTGTATATATCGCTTTGCATCTATGTATATATCGCTTGAATTTGCCACCCAAATCGCCATTTAAAACCTTTTCTGCAAATCCCTTTGCATATGCTAAGCGCTTGTATATCGGGCCCCACCATTTGTATGTCGCATTGTATCTTGTCTTGTATATTGCAATATACAATTGTAAATATACATGCAAAGTGCTTGTGTGTTGGCAGACCCCACCTCTTGTACATTCGGCCTTGTATATGCAAACATACAAGCCACGGATTTCAAAATGACCATTAGCTACATTTGATTGTTTTGTCAGGTCCGGCTTGTATCACTTTTCCTTGTATATTTCTTTGTATGTGCAAATATACAAAGCACTTATACATACAAGTCGGACCTAATACCTGAATATGCCAGAATTTGTTCTTCGATTCGGGTCCGCCTTGGATACATCCTTTGCACCTTTGACTTGTATATCACAATATACAATGTCCACATACATGCAAGCTGTGGATTTGAAATTTGTATGAAGTAGACTGGAAAGACTTTGAAATCTGGCTTGTATATCGCCTTTGTATGTTTGCTTGTATGTGCGCGATATACATTCCATTGTTGCATGTGATCTTTTGCATGTATATCAGCCTTGTTTCTTTGACTTGTATGTGCAAACATACAAGCCGCATATACAATGCACTATTCATGACATACATCAGCCTTTGTATATGCTCTCTTGTATGCATGGCCCCTTGTGTATTTGACTTGCATCTTTTCTTTGTATGTCACCGATATACAAATGCCCTTGTATATTGAGGACCCCACCTTTTGCACATTCAGCCTTGTATGTTTCAATTGTATGTTGGAAACATACAATGTGAAATATACATTCTCTTTTGTTCATTGCGCCAATGTACCTCTACTATAGCTGATACATATTATCTTTGTATATTGGCCTTGTATGTGCGAATATACAACCTGATATACATTCCACTGTTCATGCTCACTTGTTTGTAGAACACATATAGTCCCCTTTGTATATGTGCAAGCCCCATCTATTGCATTTCGGCGATATACAAACGCCTTTGTATGTTTGGCCTTTGTAGATCGACTTGTATATCTGAATATACAATAAGAACATACAAACCCCTACATGCAAGCGGGAAACTTTGATGGAATGTTCCTGTAATGTATAACCCGATATGCATATTTTTCCTTGTATGTTTCAACCTATTGCATCTACCCCTTTGCATATTGTGAATGTGTGTATCAAACATACATTGGTGAATGTATATATGAATGTACATTCAAAAATGCATATTGAAATACAAGCATGAAGCTAAAAATTCCCAACAATAGAAAATACTTGAAGTTAAAATATTTATGGGTTTTTCTGGGTTTTCTACAAAGAATTTAAAGGTGAGTTTTTTGGGATTTTTGACAAGGCATAGCATAATTATTTGAAGGATTTAAACCTGTACGGATACTTCCTAAAAGATTTTCAAGGAAAATACAGGGTGAACTATTTAACTCTGGGCTGAGGAAAATAGGTCAACATTTTGGTAGCTTCTATGGGATGTTTGCCTGCTAAACCATTAGATTAGTGGCCTTGAGCATCCATTGGGCATGGAGTCATACAGAGGCTAAAGATATGTCTTGAGAAAGAATCCTGACTTTAGCAACTCAGCATCTTGATAGTGAAGAACATTTGGAAGACCAAGCCAAGACAAATATGCTGAAGGCAACCCCTCCAACTATGCTAGACAACACTTAGGGAAAACAAATGGATCTAAACTATTGTGCAACAACACTTATTGAAAGCACAAAATCTAATCTACTAATTTACAAGGTACTCATACTTCAAAACACCTCTTAAGGTGTATCCCATTAACTGGGATAGGCAAATTTTGTCCATCCATACTTGATAACTGAAATGGATTGTGCTCCTTGCATTCAGTAATGAGAAATGGGCCACTCCACATGTTGTCAAACTTGGAATGCTTTCCTGGTCTGCTTTTCAATTCATCCCATTTGAGCACCATATCACCCATTCTAAAATTTCTGGGGGTGGCCTTCTTATAAAAAAAAAATTTTGTTTGAAGCTGATGATACTCCATGGTCTTGATAGCTTTATCTCTGCTCTCTTCTAGCTCCATCAGTTGAGCATATCTAATAGCCATGGGGTCCTCTCCTTCAAACATTTCCAGCTGATTCATAATGTCTAGGGCTGGCAATTCCATGGACATAGGCAACCTTGCCTCTTTTCCATACACTAGCAGATATGGGGAGTTCCCAATAGACTTTTTAGGAGTTATTCTATCTACCCACAATGCATACTTTAGATTAGTGTGCCAGGTCCTCTAGTTATCCTCCATTGATCTTTTAATAATCGTTATGAGATTTTTGTTTGTAGATTCAACCAAACCATTACCCTATGGATAATAATTTGATGAAGTATTCAAATTGATCCCATTCTTAATAGCCCAGTCAGCTATTTTCAATCCTACAAAGGCCAAAGCATTGTCTGAGATAATAGACTCAGGCACTCCAAATCTGGAAACCAAATCATGATAAAAAATTAAAACAGCATTTTCATTGGATTCCTTCAACACTACTTCAGTCCACCTCACCTATAGCCTGCACTTGATGGTGGGTTAATAGGACCTATAAAATCAAGGCCCCATCTCATAAAGGGCTGCTCTACCTGAATTGGCTGCAGAGGTAACGCTGGCAGCCTTTCTTTGCTGGCAAAAATGGCACACTTTATACATTTTCTAGCCCATGCATGGGCATCCTTAAACAAGCTGGGCTAGTAATAGCCAGCTCTCATTACTTTCCAAGCAATAGTCCTTGGGGCAAAATGACCCCCTGCTATTCCATCATGAAATTCATGTAGCACCTTGTTAGTCTGATCTTTATCAATGCACCTTAACAATACACCATTAAAGTCCTTTCTAAAAAGGATGCCATTTATTAAAACAAATGGAATGGATTACAGTCTAAAATATCTTCTTTTGGTTCTATCTAGACCTGTTGGACATTCACCAGTTTGCAAAAATTGAGTCATGTCATTAACCCAACTGGTACCTACTACTGCTGTATCATTCTATTGCTCCTCTTCAATAGTCAGAAGCACCTCCTCTTCTTTTTCTATTTCATTCTTTGAACTGGTAGTGATTTGTTCACTGAGTCCTCTGCTTCTGACAAGCTTGGTTATCTTGATCTCCATGTCATATTCCATGACTTTGGTGACCCAACTAGCCCTTTTTTCACTAACATCTTTACTCAACAGGAACTCTTTCACACTGTGATGAGCGACCATCAAATGATCTTGTTATATCACTGCTAGGATGTGTTTTTCAATGAAGATATATCTCTGCTCATACTCCTCCAGCCCCTGACTAAAGAAAGCGATTGGTTGCTCAAAACCCTCACTCTGCTGCTGTACCAAAATTCCAGAGATGGTATCGAGGCTGCCATAAGCATATAAAATAAAGTCTTTGGAGAAATTAGGATTTACTAGAGTTGGTGTAGCCGCTAATGCCTCCTTGATGGACTCGAAGTTGATTTTGGCCTCTCTCGTCCAGCTAAAAACTGTATTCTTCTTCAACATAGACGTCAAAGGCTTCAAAAGATTTGCAATGTCAGGGATAAATCTTCATAGAAAATTAATTTTGCCAATAAAAATTTGTAGTCCCTTCTTATGGCTAGGTAAAGGCAACTCCAGAATAGCTCATACCCTTTTAGCATCAATGGTAATGCTTCTTTTGACACCACGTGCCCTAGCAACTTGCCCTCATGCACGACGAATATGCATTTCCTGGGGTTGAGAGATATCCTGAATTCCTTGCATCTTTCAAATACTAGCCTCAAATGATACAAATGCTCAGCTGCGTTCTTAGAAAAAATTGTGATGTCATCAAGGTATACCAGCACCAATTTATATAGCAAACCCTTAAAGGCCACATCCATGGCTCTTTGAAAAGTAGAGCCAGCATTTGAGAGGCTGAAAGGCATCCTCTTGTAGGCCATGGTACCCCATTTGGTGGTGAAAGCAGTATTGAACTGATCCTCCTTGACTAACACCTGATTGTAACTAGAAAACCCATCAAGCAAGGAAAACCTTTCTGAGCCAGCCACTACCTGCAGAATTTGCTCCATTGAAGACAATGGGTAGTGATCTTTTAGGGAGGCTCTATTGAGGCCTATGAAGTTGACACATAGCCTAATCTCTCCATTCTTTTTCCTCACAGGAACAAGGTTGGAGACCCAAGAAGTATGCTTGATTAGAAAAATGATTTTCCCCTTAATCAGTTTGGTCAGTTCCTTAATCATTAGAGGCTCAAGCTTTGGATTTAAAGGTCTTTGCTTTTGCCTCACAGGTTTAATACCTGGTTCTAACTCTATGGTGTGCTGGGCAATCTGCGGGTCGAACCCTTTTAGCTCTGAGTAATCCTAGGCAAACACCCCTTCAAATTCTTGACAGAGAGCAATAAAAGCTCTTTTGTCCTTAGCTGAGCAAATTTTACCAATTTTAAGAAGCTTACCTTTGAAAATTTCTAGCTCCTCATAATGTTCTTCTTTAACCCACATGCTAGTCTTGCTTTTCTTAAGCTTATCATCTATGCTAAAAATAGATTCCAAGGTTGCCAATCCCTTGGGCAACTTGTTTGTTCTCAACTGAACAATTTGATCATTGCCATATTGTTGTTTGAACTTATCCTGATTCATCACAGAAAATTCATCTTCTTCTAATAAGAAATGCAGGATCTGCTCATCGCTTTCAAAAACTTGCCAATGAATATTATTATCGGGGATAGAGGGCCTATCAACTATTTTTACATGAGGTTGTACCTTCTCCCTTTGAATGTCACTGGGGATGTCAAACTGAGCCCCAATTGCAGCTAACCTATCAGCATGAGAGTTCTGATTCCTTGGAATAGAGATTAGATTGAAAGCATCAAATTCTTTAATCATGTACCACACCCTATGTTTGTAGCATTTCATAACATCATTCTTTGTAAGATGCAGTCCTCTTACCTGATTCATAATGAGTTCACTATCACCATACACCTGTAAATATCCTATTTTCCTCTTTCTTGCCCACTACAAACCTTGAATTAATCCTTCATATTCAGCAGTGTTGTTTGTACATGCAAAGGCAAAATGGAAAGAAGAAAAATATTTTTCACCTTGTGGTGACACCAGCATTGCACCACCTCCAGATCCATTCTTGTTCCTAGAGCCATCAAAATACATTTTCCACACCCCATTTTGTTGCTCTGCCTATTGTTCTGCATCCTTCACAAGATTTGGTATTGTTGTTTCATGCACATGTAATATGTAAGCCCCCATACCAGTTTCTTGGATGTGTCCCTCAGGATTATCAACAACATTTTCTAAGGACCTCTCCCTTAAGAGTACCTCTAGTATGCTTTCAGCTTGTATTTCTTGAGCAGTAACAAGTTTAGGATCATCAGAAATAATGTAATGTACATTAACAACACTTGGTGTGTAAGGCTCTATGTGATGATTTGAAAGCAACTCAGATTTTAAAGTTACTTTGGTGCCATATCTGGTCTTGAAAAACATGTGGGACCAGTCTAAGGATAAATATCCTCCTATCTTGGCTATAAATTCTCTTGATAAGCACATGGCAAAATAAGGAAGCAAATCTATGATGAATACCTCCTGGGAAATGGAAACATTGGGACAGGTATGCAGAGTGAGACCTAGGTCTTTTATTACACCCACAGTATTAACAGTTGTGCCATCTAATTAGAGTACACCCTTCTCAAGGGGCTGGTACTTGAGCCCTAATTGGTCTGTAATCTATTTAGGCATCACAGAATTGCTTTCTCCACTATCCACCATGCAATTATGTACTAACTTGTCTCCGATTATTAATGATACATAAAATGGGAGTGGTTTGACACTTTTGTTAGGCTGTTTGCTGTTATCCTCGGATGAATTGGTAAGGACAACCCTATTTGGGTCAACAGTTGTATCATTGGATACTTTCACATCAGATAAGGAAGACTGCAACATCTTCTTTTGCCCAGGGATGGCTAGGGAATCCCACATGGACATTGTCACATTCATCTTCTTCATATTTTCAATAATATTGAAAGGTGGAGTGATAATTACCTTCTGATTTGATTTTGTAGCAGTAACCTCTACTTGCAAATGAGGCACCTCCCTTGCTGCTATTGGGTTAATTCTTTGTAGAATATGGGGAATATGTGATGTAGAAGCACCAACATGTCCTTTCTCTTTATTTGTTGCTTGGTCTATCTCATACCCCTCTTCTTGGCTCTTGTATTTGCTGCAACTGAGGTGTTATCGCTGTTTATGCCACAAAATTCACCTTCTTGCCAGTTTATGAAGGTAGAATCATTTTGAAGTTGCTCTTGTTGTTGTGCAGCTCCATCATTTGGTACGTTTGGCTATGAGACTGCCACATTTTGCACCATTAAATCTTGATTTATCACTCCATTCGAGCAGGCTACTTGACTATGTGGCTAATTGCATGGATAGCACCATTCATACTCAGTTGCAAGGTTGTTCTGAGTAGGGACAAGGTCCTTGACAACATTAATGGGCACCAAATTGTAAGGTTGAAAAGGCCTTGATTCACATTTTACCTGGCACCTTGATAGTTACTCTGATAAGGTGGCCTATTAGCTTGGTACAGCTAATTTTGGCCTTGATATGGCTACTGATTTTGCCCTTGATATTGCGGTTGATAATGCTGTCTATGCTGGGATTGCTGCTTTTTGATGTTTACTAACTCATTTCCAAAGGTTTGTAGGATATTTTCTATTTTCTGTTGACTATTTTTAATCTCTTTCAACTCTTGAGACGAGCTAGAAGCGGCAGGCTCCGAGTTGGCAGTATTTGGCAATGCTGCTATAGTAGGTAAAGGGGCAAAATATGGGATTGGCAATGGCGTTGAAGCCTGAATCTTAGGGGAGAAGGGTACCAGCAGTCTGGGTGCTATTTTTCTAGCCTGAATCAGATTATTCTCTACCCTAGTGGCTATTTCATAAGCATCAGGTAAACTAGTACCTCCTAATGATTGAATCATTACTAAAATATCACTATTCAGGGCTTTCAAAAAATACAAGAATGCATATTCAGCTAGGGGTCTTACCATGGCAGGGATTATGTCCCATGTCTTCTGAAATCTGAAATTGAAATCCATCATTTGTTTCTGGGCGGCTCTCTTTATGGTGGTCATCTGTTCAACCAATGATAGATTATCTGATTTATCTTGGAATTGTTTATTTAGCTTCTCGCCTAGATCATCCCAGGTTGTAATAGTCTGCACTGGTAGACTCCTGAGCCATTGCAATGCCTTCCCTTTGAATGAGGCAGCCAGCAGCCTGATGGCTACATTCTCTTGAGTGACATGATGTACACCACACAAAGATGCTATGTCTCTAATGTGCTCAATAGGGGTAGTCTGATTTTCCCTTGTGAAATAGGGTAGACTCTTCAAAGCTGCCATGGGTATAACATCATGTACTATTAGGTTTAAAGGGCTACCCCCATCAAAAGTCATAAATGGCTGATTTCTTGCCATCTAAACAGCTGGGGTTAGATTTGCTTGAGTTGCTATAGGAACTACAGAAGCAACTAGTCTGAAATTTGGTGGAGTTGACTATATCCTTTTAGAAACTGGAGTCCTTACTACAGCTCTACTCTACCTTCTAGGTGGTGATAGCTGCAATTAATTGAATGTAATTGAACTCCTTGTTTGAATCTTTTTCATAAAATGTGACAGCAGAAATGACCTGCTTGTCCTCCCTCAGTGTGAGTTGCCAGATATGCGAGCTTAACCTCTTACAGGTCTAAAAATCACTAGATGCACATCAAAACTAGTAATAAAAGTTGTATGGTCCAACTGGGCGTGCTAGAAACTATTGTCACATGAAATTGCACCCTGCTTGGAAGGATTCCAAGCATTCCAATGACATAATGGGAATGATCTCGAAGTGTGGGACCTTGCTCAAAGAGATCAGACCTCCGGAGAAGGTCGGCTTCCTTGCCTAATTATCACCTAAAACTACTAAATTTTGAGGGGAAAAGGGAGAAGGAATGTTTTAAAGTGAAACATGAAACAACAAAACTTGAAACACAAAAGGGTGATGCACCAGATAGATTTGAAGAAACTTTCTCAGAACTGAAAAAGTGCACAACACAACTAGATATAGCAAGTATGTATAAACAGATTATATGATTCTAGCAGAGGCAAGAAACAATATGATTGAGAGGAACAAAAGAAATTCACAGACAACCATATGCAAATTTACACAGAACCAGAAAATTAGTAAAAGAGGTATGATAACTTGCATATATTCAGTAAGAAGGCAAGGTTACAGTAATAGAAAAACTCTGTTTGGAAAACAGAAAAGCCTCTATGCTAAAAATTTTCCAACCCTATTTACATCATAAGCCTTAGCTTATATAGCATTTCAAAAAATGCCCTAAGTCGGTTATAGGATTCGCCCTATGAGCTATATTAGAAAATATCCCCCCCTGAATGACTATCCACCTACAGAAGTTATGGCATCAAATATCTGGCACTAGGCAGATAGAAGATATTTTCAATCTTTAATGCAAGCTAATGCATCATCAATCTACAGTCGATGCACCAGTGGGGAGATATTTTAGTCATGAATGTGAGTAGCTTATGTTACCTACAGAAATGAATGCAAAAAATATCTACATCCTACCCCAAAAGTCGCTAAAACGTCCAGTCACCCAAAACATGTAAATCCATATCTGAAAAAGAAAAGTGACAAAAACCCCTAAAAAACTGTGCCAAATGAAAGAGGGGACCAAAATCTGCATCTTTTCCTCTTGCAGCATGTCGAAATTCGCTAAGATAGAGGAGATACAAGTAGTCAAAGTTTTGGTCAACCGCCTGTATATATCACTTTGCATCTGTGTATATATTGCTTGAATTTGCCGCCCAAATCACCATTTAAAACCTTTTCTACAAATCTCTTTGCATATGTCGAGCGCTTGTATATCGAGCCCCACCATTTGTATGTCGCATTGTATCTTGTCTTGTATATTGCAATATACAATTGCAAATATACAAGTAGAAGATACATGCAAAGCGCTTGTGCCTTGGCGGACCCCACCTCTTGTACATTTGGCCTTGTATATATGTAAACATACAAGCTATGGATTTCAAAATGACCATTAGCTGCATCTGATTGTTCTGTCGGGTCTAGCTTGTATCACCTTTCCTTATATATCTCTTTGTATGTGCAAACATACAAAGCACTTATACATACAAGCTGAACCTAATGCCTAAATATGCCAGAATTTGATCTTCGAGTCCGCCTTGTATACATCCTTTGCACCTTTGACTTGTATATCACAATATACAATGTCCACATACATTCAAGTCGTGGATTTGAAATTTGTATGAAGTAGACTAGAAAGACTTTGAAATCCAGCTTGTATATCGCCTTTGTATGTTTGCTTGTATGTGTGCAATATACATTCCACTGTTGCATGTGATCTTTTGCATGTATATCGGCCTTGTTTCTTTGACTTGTATGTGCAAACATACAAACTGCATATACAATGCATTGTTCATAACATACATCAGCCTTTGTCTATGCTCTCTTGTATGCGTGGCCCCTTGTATATTTGACTTGCATCTTTTCTTTGTATGTCGCCGATATACAAACACCCTTGTATATACATTCGGCCTTGTATATTTTTCCTTGTATGTTTCAATTGTATGTTGGAAACATACAATGTGAAATATACATTCTCTTTTGTTCATTGCGCCGATGTACCTCTACTGTAGCCGATGCATATTATCTTTGTATATTGGCCTTGTATGTGTGAATATACAACCCGATATACATTCCACTGTTCATGCTCACATGTATGTAGAACACATACAATCTTCTTTGTATATGCACAGGCCCCATCTCTTGTATTTCAGCGATATACAAACGCTTTTGTATGTTTGGCCTTTGTATATCAACTTGTATACCCGAATATACAATAAGAACATACAAACCCCTACATGCAAGCGGGAAACTTTGATGGAATATTCCTACAATGTATAACCCGATATGTACATTTTTCCTTGTATGTTTCAACCTATTGCATCTACCCTTTTGCATATTGTGAATGTATGTATCAATCATACATTGGAGAATGTATATGCGAATGTACATTCAAAAATGCATATTGAAATGCAAGCATGAAGCTGAAAATTCCCAGCGATAGAAAATACTTGAAGTTAAAAGATTTATGGGTTTTTTTGAGTTTTCTACAAAGAATCTAAAGGTGAGCTTTTTGGGGTTTTTTGACAAGGTATAGCATAATTCTTTGAAGGATTTAAAATTGTAGGGATACTTCCTAAAAGATTTTCAAGGAAAATGCAGGGTGAACTGTTTAACTCTGGGCTGAGGAAAATAGGTCAACAAGCTCCTTTCAACATAGGTACAAATGAATACAAAAACACAATTATATATGCTTTCCCGCTCACAATCGTGAAGTTAAATCAAAAGAGCCGACAAGAGAAACTTTTTGAAAGGTCCCAGGCTGACATAACACTAGTAAAAAAATAGGAAAAAATGAATTAAAAAGCTACCAAAAATTGGTCATGTGATCAATAGTTTGGTCACGTGACCATTGGTAGTTATTGCCGGTCATTTATCTCACGACCAAATTTATGACCAAAAAATTTTAGTCATTAATTTTGTAGTATATTTAGTCATAAATTTGGTAGTATATTTAGTCATAAATTTGGTAATATACTTAGTCATCCATTTGGTAGTATATTTAGTCACATGACCATTGGTAGTTTATTGCCGGTCATTTATCTCGTGACTAAATTTATGACTAAACATATTTTAGTCATTAATTTGGTAGTATATTTAGTCAACAATTGTTGGTTTTAGGACAGACAATTGAGAGGGGGTGTGAATCAGTTGTCACCAAAACTTTATTTTCTTTAAACACTTAAATCCTTCTTATATTTCTACAACATAATAATGATTCAATCATGGAAGCACAATGCAATAACTCAAGAGAAGAAACATAATAACACATATGACACCAAGATTTTAATGTGAAAAACCTAGTTAAGGGAAAAACCACCGAGTGACTAACCCAAGATTGTATTCTCTGTTAAAAGAATAAGAAGAACAAAATGGTACTTGCCAATTAGGGCTCATTGCCCGAGCACACTGCTCATAAGAGGCCCACTGCCTACATGAGACACACTGTCTACAAAATAATATAAATATTACATACTTGAACTAGAGATTAGTATCTTCACCATGCTTGAGTCAGTTGCATTTAAGCTCAACACTTCTGCTCTGCTTTTCATTCTTCTCCTCTCTACCACTCTCTCATCCTTACAAAGATACTTTGAAATGACTTCACAATTCTTATTTATACATGGCATTAACTTGGAATGATGATCAAAGTCTGCACAACATATTCTATTACAGAGCAATTACAAAAATACAACTTGATTTGTTACAAGAACTTCATGCGTATCACCACACTATCAGCCACACATATCTAGGACTTTAATCTTCTTTGAGGAACACACCATGCTTCAAAGAACATCTTCAAGATCATCTGCAAGATGTGTAAAACATCTAATCAGCCATGATTAGGAAGAACACCATCACCTGAGAGTAAATCTTCAATGCGGACCGCCAACACGAACTGGACACAATCTAGAGACCCCCACAAGCTTGCGTAAATCACCAAGAACATCCACACCACTTCTACTTACTGAAATCATTTGCATCTTCATCTAGAACCTCAAGAACACAGTCTGTCATCATTGTCACATTAGAATAAATGCTTGTGGACCTCCAGACCACGAACCAATTGAGTTGTCAATTCACATTGGATTCCTAAACATTCCACCAAATCCACAGAACAAGATATTGCTTTTCTGAATCTCACTGGACCTATTTGTGTCACTCTATCACCTCTGAACAGCTGCCAGAACTAGTTTTACTCATATGGCCATAACTTCACCAAATCTTCATGTGAACTTCTCAAATCTTGACTGGATAATCTTTAGACACATATCTACAAAACCTTTGATGCACATTCTCTGATCTTCACTTCATAGAGCTTCACTATCTTCATTGTTTTTCTCTGTTTCTGATAGGACTAATTTTCTCAATATCCTCAATACATAGCTCATCCAATCCTTGACATCAATGCAATAGGAGTATGTTGACATGAATGACAACACTGGTTAGGCCCATTCTTGCAACAATCTCCCCCTTTGTCATTGATGGCAACATATGATGTGAAAAACTGTTTTAACCATCAAGACAAGAACTTCTCCTCACTAACTAACATAGATCCCCCTATCAACAGCAATCATTCATATGTCTTCTCTTTCTTTACTGCTCCCCCTTTGATCAACAACCACTTTTTTTTTCACATGTCTTCCCTCCCCCTTTGACATCAATGGAAAAGGGCACATACTTGCATCAATCAGAATCATACAGACTGCTCCCCATGAGTAGTACCTTCCTATCATCAATCCAGACCACAAGATATGACTGTGAGATCCACCGGACTGATGCACATTAATGCACCTTAATCTAGAACCGAAGGGGTAATAACCCCTAACTTCTCCCTGAGATACTCAAAAAAGTCCTTAGGTAGAGGTTTAGTCAAAATGTCTATAATCTGATCCTTTGAGGGCACAAACTCCAATCTGACTTCATTCTTATTCACCCGCTCTCTCAAAAAGTGAAACTTGATGGATATATGTTTTGTCTTTGAATGCAACACCGGATTTTTTGATATATTTATTGCACTTGAGTTATCACAGAAGATTGTGATAGGTTCCTCATACTCCACTTTGATGTCTCTTAGCATTTGCTTCATCCATAATACTTGAATGCAACTACCTGCTGCTGCAATATATTCTGCTTCTGTAGTGGACAGAGATATTGCCTCTTGTTTCTTGCTCAGCCAAGAAACCAATCTTTTCCCCAAAAATAATGCACCACCACTGGTACTCTTCCGGTCATCCACATCTCCTGCCCAATCTGCATCTATATATGCATGAAGAGAGAAATCATGATCCCTAGGATACCATAAATCATACTTAACTATTCCCTTTAGATATCTGAGAATTCTATTGATTGCCATGACATGAGATTCCTTAGGATCAACTTGGAATCTGGCAACAAGACCAACAACATTCATAATGTCAAGTCTAGTTTGAGTAAGATATAGTAGTCCTCCAATCATTGACCTATACTTTTTCTGATCAGCCTTAGGAGATTCATCATCTTTGCTTAGTTTACATCTGGTTGCCATGGGAGTATTCATTAGTTTTGAATCTTCCATCCCAAATTCCTTCAACAATTCTTTCACATATTTGGTCTGTGATATGAAGATTCCTTTCTTTGTTTGAGTGATTTGTAGACCCAAGAAGAAATTCATTTGCCCAAACATAGACATCTCAAATTCACTTTTCATTTGATTTGCAAAAGTCTTGCACATACTATCTCTTTCTCCCAAAATGATATCATCAACAAATACTTCAACAATCAAGATATTTTCATGATCAATCTTGAAGTACAAGTTACTGCAAGCAGTACCTTTGTTGAAACCAATCTTCAAAAGATGTTTATCCAATCTTTCATACCAGGCCCTTGGGGCTTGTTTGAGTCCATACAGTGCTTTCTTCAACTTGCAGACCATATCACCATGATTAGACAATTGAAATCTATCTAGTTGCTCAATGTATACTTCTTCTTCCAAGTCACCATTCAGGAAGGCAGACTTGACATCCATCTGATATACTTTGAAATCCTTGAAGGCAGCAAAAGCAAGAAATAATCTAACTGCTTCAATTCTTGCCACCAGAGCAAAACTTTCTTCAAAATCAACTCCTTCTACTTGAGAATAACCCTTACAGACTAATCTAGCTTTGTTTCTAACTACCTCACCATCTTCATTCAGTTTATTCTGGAAGACCCATTTGGTCCTAATCACATTTTTGTTTCTAGGTCTGGAAGCAAGATCCCAAGTGTCATTTTTTTCAATCTACATCAACTCTTCCTCCATTGCTTTGGCCTAGCTTTCATCATTACATGTTTCACTTACTATTTTTGGTTCAATCTTTGAAATTAGACATTACTTCTCTGAATCTTGAGCAATCTTTATTCTTGTTTGAACACCTTTGCTTCTATTACCTATGATCTGGTCTTCAGAATGATTCTGTCTTACATACCTGGGAGTTTTGGGAATTTCTTACACCTCTATTTCTTGGACAGGTTCATTCAAGCTTATCTCTTCTTCCTATATTTTAGTATTCTCTGGATCAGTCTGAATCTAAACTACAGAAGGGGCTAGATCTTCTTGGACTAGAACATCATTCTGATCATCTGCTTCATACTCATAAAACCTTGAGGGATTTTTGATGCCTTCATCAACCTTCACATTTTTACTTTCTACAATCTTTCTTAATCTCTTGTTATAACACCGGTATGCTTCGCTTTGAGTAGAGTAACCCAAGAATATTCCTTCATCACTTCTAGCATCAAATTTGCCAAGGTCTTCATCTCTTTTAATGTAACATTTACTACCAAAGACTCTAAAATACTTCAGAGTAGGAGTGATTCCAAACCAGAGTTCATAAGGGATCTTACCAGTATTGCTTTTAATTTGTACTCGATTAAGAGTATAGACAGCAGTGCTTACAGCTTCTCTCCAGTAGATCTAAGGGACATGTTCTTCCATCATCATGGTTCTAGATGCTTCCTGGATGGTCCGGTTCTTTCTCTCCACTACTCCATTCTACTGTGGAGTCCTTGGAGCAAATAACTATCTTTTTATCCCATGTTTCTCACATAATTCTATGAACTCTCCGAATGTGAATTCTCCACCTCTATCAGACCTAAGACATTTTATGTTTAACCCAATTTCATTCTCTACCATAGCCTTGAATATTTTGAATTTCTCAAGAGCCTCAGATTTCTCTTTCATTAAAGTCACCCACATCATCTAGAAATGGTCATCAATTAGTAACATGAAATATCTATCACCTTGCAAACTCTTGATTCTTGTCGGTCCACATAGATCAGTATGTACTAAGTCCAACAATATGGTAGAAGATTGTTTCTTACTTTTGAATGTGACTCTGCTCTGCTTACCCAACTAACATTCTTTACACAAACTATTAGTAGGTTTCACCAATCTTGGAAGATCTCTTACAACCTGAGTGTTGCTTATCTTGATGATATTATCAAAATTTACATGACACATTCTCCTATGCCACAATCAACTATGATCGATTTGAACAAATAAACAACTTTTGCCAGTACCAACCAAGTGGAAGATGTTACCTTTTATTTGAGTACTAGATGCAATCTCTATTCCAAAACTTTCAAAGATCTTACATTTTCCATTTTTGAATCAGAGATCATAGCCTTTGTCCACCAACTACCCAACACTGAGAAGATTGTCCTTCAAACCTTCAACATACAGTACATCACTGGTTTTGTTCTTTCCATCAAAAGAAATAGTTCCTCTACCTCTGATTCTGCCAATAGAATTATCGCCAAATTTTACAACTCCTCCATATCTTTCCAGATCTATGAACTTATTTTTGTCACCAGTCATATGGTGGGAGCATCCACTGTCAATGACCCATTCATCCTTTTCTTCAACTTGGGCAGCTAGATCTTTTTCTACCATTTTATGATTGACAAATTCAATGGGCATTGGATCTTCTTCCTTGATGGCAATAAACACCCAGTCACTTCCAAATTTGTTTCCTGTCTCTGATTCCTAATCTGTTACTCCATCATCATCATCTTCATGAACATAGTAACATTTCTTTTGAAATTTTGATCTATTTGGATTATCTCTTAAAAATCTTTCTGAACACCTTGAAGCTAAATGACCAATCTTATTGAAGTCAAAACATTTGAAGGGCAATTTTCCTTCATACTTAACAGATCCTCTTGGTAGTCTTTTTGTAATAAGAGCGTCAAGTTGAGCAGCTTCTGCCTCATCTTCTTCCAGATCTTTTCTTGCTTTTTCATACCATGATAGTTTCTTTGAGTTCTCTCCTGGATCATACCTTTGTTTGCTTTTATAGAGGCACTAGCTTTGAATGCAGATTTAGTCTTGGGGGGTACATATCCAAACTTAGCCAATTCAGCTAATTTTCCAACCAATTAATCTCTTGTGATATTTGATAAAGATCTAAATTCTTCAATAGTAGCAACCTTGTGTTTGTAAGCAGGAGGTAGGGATCTGAGAACTTTGGCAACAATCTCATCTTCATCCAAGGTTCCACTAGCACAGCTGATGCCACAAATAAGCTCATTTACTTTTGGCATAAATGTAGTGATATTCTCATCTTCATTCATCTTTAGGTTTTTGAATTTTCCTTTTAGACTCTGTAGCTTGGCACATTTAATGTATTTGTCTCCTTCATGCAGAAGTTCCAGCTTTGACCAAATCTCATATGTAGTTTTTAAATCCATAACATTTGTCAGCTCTGAATCAGATAAGGCACTTAGTAATGCTTCTTTAGCTTGAAGATTATCTTCAGCATCTCTAATTTCATCTACAGTTATCAGACCATTCTTTGGAGGAACATACTTCTTTGTAGTCATGGTCTTGGAAGGTCTAGTCTGGGAGGAGGCTTGTACCGGTACATCTCCTTTCTTTGCTTCTTGTTTTTCTTTCTCAGCCTTCTCTATCTTCTCTCTATTTGCATCTACAGCCTCCTTTGATAGGCCAAATCTTTTGGCAATTTCTTCAACTTCCCTTCTTACTTTCCTCTTTATTTCTAGCTATCTTAGCTCAACATGTATTTTTACACTTAGCTCTTGAAAGGTTCCAAACCTTTCTGCCTCAGTGTCCTTGGGCTGTATCAGTAGATGTTGAATATGAAGTTCCAAGATTTTTTCATCAACTTCATATCCCATGGGCATTATCCACATGGTCCTTGGCTCAACTGCCTCCATTAGGCATTGGTCAGTGTCAACCATGAAGCACACTATGTCCTTGTACTTCTCGACTATGGATTGAGGTATTCTCTCTCTAGCTTGCATCATGCTTTGGAAGTTCTTAAAGTAACCCCAGAGGGATGTGTTTTGAGCTTGAGCATCACCAAGTCCATACATATAATCTCTAATTTGGATAACAACTAGTTTATCATTTTTCCAAACCCAATCACTTGATCCAGGTAGCTCATTCATATAATAGAAGAATAGACATAGTATTAGACATCCATATTTAAAGGAATTCTTCTTATCCTTTTTTATCTTTTGCAAGTTTTCCAACAGTTGATTTAGAAGTTCACATAGGTCATAATCTGCATCTTCCCTCAACATTTGATATGCAGCATAGATTGTTGTGCCAGACACAGAATTCTCCCTACTCGAATGATAGATTTTATAACCAATTATCATTGAGGTAAACTTGACATTCAGATCAGTGATGTCATCTATGGTCATTGCTCTTTTGTCAAATTTAGATCCGGTGGCTTCAGTTACTATCTAGTTCTTCACAGATTTAAATGCAGATAACCCACCAAATGAATGCAGTCCAGTCACTACCCTGATGGAATCTTTAGTTATCTTGAAGGGCCTCATTAGCCACATGAAATTATCATGCATCTTGCTTAGGACATACCGGACCCAATCATCTTCTGCAAAACATGGAAAATGCATGCAATGTCTGAAGTGTTTATCTCGGAGGGCCTTGAATTTAGGTTTAAGTTCAAAATTTTCATCTATTAGCTATTTGTGATAAATATCCATCAATTTTGAGTCTCCAAATTCTTCAATGTTGGCATGGATATAAACCCTAACATCTTCTACATGTAATACTCCATGCGGAATGCTAGAAAATGTGCCCAAAGGATCAACTTCTAGAGATTTATAAGGGTGTTTCTTGAAGTTAGGTCGCGGCCTATTAGAGATCTTAACAACCATTGGAGTAGACATTTTGCAAGAGATTCAATGAGAGATTTTCAAAATGGAAGTACCTTTACATGCTTTAGGGTTTGAAACAGGAGCCGGAACAAATTACTAGTTGAATTTGATTTTCCAGTTGATCTTGAGTGAATTGTAGAAACTTTGTTGCAGAGCTCTTCTTTTCTTCTTCCTGAGTGCAAGTGTCCAAATAATGAGTGAAAGAACCCTTTTATCCTTGCACAAACCCTAATTTCCTTTTGTAGTAAATGCACAACTTAAGTTATCTGGTGGCCCTATTTTGAGAGAGGTCTTCTTGAATCACTGCACTGAATTTAGAATCATTTTCAGTGAGGATTGACAATGTATCTTCTTTTATTCAATCATGCCATGGGTCTACAGATCAAAGCATTTCAATTTTGAATCATACCAAATCTGTCTATGAAAATCTTGCTTTATCAGATAGTTGTCAGAACTAGATTAACTTGAGTGGTTAGGAATCTTGCAAAACTTCATGCGGATCTTTCACATTTTTACTGAAGGTTATTTGGAGGTTTTTCTGAGAACCCTTTAATCCGCAGCATCAGATGTTTACTCAATGTGCCGAATTTAGGCACTAGCTAACTAGCTGGGGGGAATTGTTTTTCTCTGTGACTCCCCTTGAGCCAAAGCTCACTGCTTTAGTTTCTGGAAGGAATATCAGCACCAGATTCCGGTACGGATCCATCCCCAATATTTTCTGGACTCTTCTTTACTTAAATCTTATTCATCTCATTTTGAACTTCATCTACATTCACTTTACCTTTGTCTTTATATTGTTTCTAATTATGTTGCACCAGACCTTTTCTATCCTAATTTCTGCTTCTGCAAAATTTGGCAATATGACCGGATCTATTGCAATTGTAACAGACAACATTTCTTTGCTTATTTGATTGATATCCTCTTGATCTGCATTGATTAGCCATATTTCCCATTCTATTGCATGCAAAGCATCTACCATTGAATGAATTGTTTATTTGCATATTTCTGTATTCATGAGATTTGTGACCATACCTTTTGCAATTGAAACATTGTCTGGAGAAGGATAGATTATTTTGATTCATTCTCCTCTTACACTGAGTTGCTTTATGACTGAAATTGTTACAATTGAAGTAGTATCCATTGAAGGATAGATATCTTTAAGCATTTGGTTGCCTTACTGGAGGTCTTCTAGGCCTGTTTCTTTGATTTCCTGATCCAAAGTTCTTCTGACCGGATCCGGAGCTTTCACCTTTCTCATATCCCAAGCCACGCTTATCATCTACCCTCTTTTGGCTTTCAAGAAGAACTTTAATTTGGGCTGAGCTTATCTTGAATTTCTCTTTGTATTCATTTGCTGCTTGAAGATCTTGTTTAAGAGTGTCTAACTAATTCTCAAGTTCTTCTTCATTGTCTCTAGCTTCTTCGAGATTAGATTCAAGATGCCTGATTATTCTGTCCATTTTATGGCAGTCCTTTGTTTTCTCCTTAAGGGATTGTTTTAGATTATCTTCAATCTTTCTTTTTTCTTCAATTTTTGGGGTGAATCTCATAACCCCTGATTCCATTTCATGTCTCACCATAATGACTTCTTTTGACAGCTTTTCACATAGCTTATTTTTCTCATCCATATCTTCATTAGTATCATTGACTTCACTTTGATTGGCTAATTTTTGAAGTAGTTCCTTTCTCTTTTTTCACAAAGATACTAAGTTTTTATTTTAGCTCATTTATGAAATCATCAGCTTGTTTGAGTCTTTCTCTCAAATTATTGACTTCAGAGTGGGATTGTTCAAGATCATCTAGGGTAGACTGAAGTTGTTCCTTCATACCATATACATCCATTGAGATTCCCAGTTCTTCCTTAAGCTATTAGGCTTTGTTTAGAGGAACTTGGCTCTGATACCAATTGTTGGAAACAAGGTAGATAACTAAGAGGGGGGGGTGAATCAGTTATCTCAAAATTTCAACTTTCTTTTCTTTTTGTATCATAATAATCAATGTTGCATCAAAAAATGAAAGCATATGTAATCATAAGAATAGAAATAAAATCAACACACATAACACAAGGATTTTTACGTGGAAACCCTGTTAAGGGAAAAACCACATGGTGACTAACCCAAGATTGTATTCTCTATTAAAAGAATAAAGGAGAACAAAATGGCACTTGCCAATTAGGGCTCACTACCCGAGCACACTGCTCACAAGAGGCACACTACCTACAAGAGACTCATTGTCTACAAAACTTACAAAAGATAATCAAGTGTTTGAACTGATGAGAAGCATCTACAAATGCAAGAGTTTAGTTCTGATTAGGCACAATACATTGATATGATGCACTTCATTCTTCCTCTGTTTAATGTTGTTGCTCTATCACATACCGGACTTGAATTGCTGCTCTCACACTTATCCCTACTTTTCTTTGCACTTTATTTCATCACTTGTTCACCACACACACCTACATACTAGAATCTATATGGTATATATATCCACATTAAGGACTTCATCAACTTTCTAGACGGCAACAAGAACACTCAAGATATTTGCAAGTTACTGATCTATCAGCTGAATCCATGCTTGATTTGTCATGTGTATCAAAAACATAGGCATAGAAGTCATTAGTCATGTCAACCAACAATGTATGATCCCACAAATTGCTTGATCAAGACCTTTTATGCATCCAGATTGAAGTTTGATACTCTACCGGTCAGTTCTTCCTCTGTCTGCTCTGCCTGACTGAAACCCAACACTCAGATGCTCATATCTTTTCCTTGATTTATCACCAGAGGATAAATCTCTATAGTACAATAGTCATGATACCCCTCTTGAGTTAAACCATCTGAGAGATCCAGACCTGATTATCAGACCTTGTTACATACTATGTTCTTGTTCACTAGATCAAAACATTCTTCAATCTAATTCCAGTGAAGGCATATTATGTACTGTGGATGTGTGGGATAGACTTTATTGCCATCAATGACAACACTTATGAAGCTACACAGTGTCTCTTGCTAACACATAATCACTATCATCATTTTCCTCAAGTTGTGCAACTTTATAGAGAGCTCTAATGACATGGCCTTTTTCTTTTCATTCTATTCTCTTTTAATTTCTCTGCATGTGGTTTAATCATCATGCAAAAACTTTAATTTTTTGTTCAAAATAACATTTTTCTTCCACTCTTAAATGACTAAGTCAAGATATGTTGTGAAAGCAATAGATTCTAGTTTATAGGAGGATTCTTATAGTCATGAGCATAAGATTTTCAACAAGAAGGTACAATTCCAATCCTTCATATGATAAGGAAGACAATAAAAGTTGTAAGATGACAGTCCATATTTCTATCTTAGGACAGTCTATAGCATGGAAGGTATAGGAGAAGATAAAGAGATGCAACAGCTAGTAGGGTTTCACCAAATAAAGAGAAGAGATAAAGGCATTGTCAAAACCATTAGACAGTGACCAAGAACCCTTAGAATAACAACAACAAAGCAAATATGACAGCCTTGAATTTAGGATCAGTGATTAAGAGATTTACTAAGACATACTCAAACTGACTGTCTAGAATGATAGACTTAAATGTCATAATGCAGCATAGTAGCATGTCATAAACATGACAAGGACAACAATAATGAAGTGAATACTCAAAAAAATGGTTTGAAGTAGAACCTAGTAAATTGTAGTATTGCATGTTTCTTTTGGTTCTGTAAGTAGAACAGTGAGATAATTCGTGATAACACATTTATGTAAAGCATCAATGCTAAGGTTATAATGGCTAGAATTGCAGTATTGCACATTGAGGCTTCATTCTTTATTTATAGTATCCAAGAGCTATGATAACTATTGAAGTATCCAAAAAATGCAATCACAAGGAAGTATAACAAAAACATGGTACAAGTTTACCCAATAACAAGCACATGAAATGAAAGGATAGTGTAATAGAGCCTCTTACCTCATCTACATCCATAATATTATACTCATTCCACACAGAAACTATAGGCTTAACAAAGGAAGCCAACTGCGACAATTTCTTAGTGAGACTGTATAAGCAACTCATTATATGTTGGTACCCTTCATTTGAGTTAACATGATCTACAGAGGCTCTTATTGGGCATCTAATAGATGGCTCCAAAATCTCTGTTGACGAACTAGATTTCCACTTCATACTACCGCTAGATTTACTAGGATCTAGTGCTGCCATATAATCAAGCATATCTTCCACACCTACTTCTCTATTACTGTTTTCCACCTAAAATACAATGTCAATATCCACATATAGTCAGTTCAATAAAAAATTGAAATAAATAACCAACGTAAATTGAACCAAAAAGCCATACCCTTACTCCAAGTTTGTCCATTTTGGCCTGCAACCTGCCTCGGCCAAATATATATCCAACTGCCACATTATCTCTTGCCCTCTTTCCTTTATAACTCTTTGTCAAATATTCTTCAGAACACATATTTTCTTTCAATGCCTCCCACTGTTTGGGAGATAGAGGGGATTCTAACCTCTTTTCCCTCCAAGATTGTTTTTCTACAATTGTATCTATAATTGTTCATCAAAAGTCTCATCTTTTTCTTGTAATATCTTCTAGATATTTGTCCACTAGTGATCTCAAAAGCATTTTCCATTTTTTGTATAACATTTTCCACACTTCATGGATCTTGCTCTACAAAATTTGATTTGCAAATATCTAAATGGGTCCTACATCTCACACCCAACTCAAAGGCCCACCTTGCAATATTTTTCCCAATGGGCTCACCATCTCTCGATACCTCAACCAAGAATGGCTTCTTGCCTTCTAATATTCTTTGTTTTTCATTCCTCTCTGTAAATCTTTATAAATCTTGACTCAATCTTTTTCTTTTGAAAAAAGTAGGCACATCCTCTGTTAAACCACTAGCAATATTTTTGGTTGGTCCACCAGTTCCATCAAAAGTTGTAGCAGGCACATTAGATGCAAGTGATCTCTCTTCATGACTTTCATTAACCAGAACTTCATCATCCTTGGCCATATCAGGTGTGTCATGAGTAGGTAGATCAGTACCGATCTCTATAGATTTCACTTCAAACACATTCTATAATCTTGAATAAATCATTTGTAGCTCACTTACTATTCCTTTCCTCTCATTGTTTTCAATAATCTCTCTTAGACTTTGTGCTAAGAGATCATCACAATGTTGCACATCACCATGTGCTATATCAAGCTGCACATCACCATGTGCTATATTAGGCTACATATCACCATGTGTTATATCAAGTTACACATCACTATGTGTTATACTGGGCTACACATCATCACAACTATTCTTTTCACCAACTGCATTCATACTTGAATCCCAAATGTGTTGGGTTCTACAAGTTGGCAGCACTATATCTTTACTTTCCTTTTGTTTTCTCTCTGCATTTTCTTTACACTCTTTTTCTTTCTTAGAAAACAAAAAAATATCATATTATGTCTTATATACATAAACCTCTTGCCTATACAATTTCATAAACACAATTAAACAAATAATATACTACTTAGTGGATTTACAACTTGCTTATTTGTCAAACCAAGATGTGATAAATATTCACTATTCTTTGCCACACGTTCTTTATGAAAGCACTTATAATCTATCAATGGAACTTTAGCAACATGACCACTATCATCTAAATTGTGCCTCATAGTCTTTTTCCTCATTTCCTGAAGTCCAAATAAATAATAATATATAAATCAGCAACTTGAATCTATAGAACAAGTGTGGAATATAAACAAATCCATTATTTTCAGTCAACTAGAGCATATAAACAAATGTAGTCATAGTATATAAGCATTTCATTTCCATTTGAATGATACGGTATATAAGGACAGTCCCCATATGAAATACATTCAAAGAGCATATAAGATGCATTCTTAGAAATTAGAGGAGATAGTCTATGACAAGTGACATGACATAGGATGATAGCATATAAGATGCATTATATGGAGGAGCAAAAATTTAGTAAGTAAATGTGGCACACATATTGAAACCCAAAGGAAACTCTATTTGTTTATCCTTCTATTTGAGAAGAAACTAATTACCTTTCTGATAGTGTGAATCATCATTATTTCTACTTATATAATCCTCATTATTTCTACTTATATAATTCTGCAGAAATTTTGAACACACAAATGTAAGGAAACAAAAACAGTCAATATGTGCTTTAAAAATGAGTAATTTATTTTTGGAACAAATATAGCTAGTTATATGCATGACTTGTAACAAGACAAGAACTAGAAAAACAACAAAAAGTAGAGCTCAACACAAGAGATTACCCTGAAAAACCCAAAGTGGAAGAAATTCCTGTACACTAATGCCCTTTCTTATCTTGCTACTTCTCTACTACATTTTACAAGCTCACTATTTTCTTGATGCCTTCACTAATCATCTGCATTGCCAACAAGATCAGAATCCTGATCACTCATGTCTGGATCTACTTGATTTTATTCCTCATCCTCATCTATGTCATGCAATACATTCTCTCTCCCAATCTCTTCATTAGTAATCAAAATATCTTCTCCAAACACTCCATCATCATCTTCATCCACTACTTCGAATGTTTCTTGTAAATTAACATATTGCCCATCAGGCATTATATCAACATCTTCCATGAATTTTCATTTTGAACGAGACTCTGTTTGAATGACATACGACCATCCTGGGCTTCTTACATCATCAATTAGAAATGATTGGTTAATTTGAAAAGGGAAAACATAGGGCTCATCCCTCTCTAATAAAAATTGTCCTGTATTTGCACGTACAAATCCATACTCATCAAAATGTATTGCAGATGGTTGGATCCACTTACATTTTAATAATATAGGACTATTTTCACCAAAATCCACTTGAATAATTTCTTGGATGAATCCAGCATAGAATTTCTTCTCAGTTTCGTGAAGAAATTCAGTACTTACAACACAATCACAATTTGTCTTTCCTTTGTCTTTTTCCTTCACTCTTAAATGGCTACCATAGGCCCACATTCCACTAAAACACATAGCCCATAAATGTGGAGGTTGTGAAAGCTCACTTTCCTTCGTTGTTATAACTTGACCTTCTTCTTTTGCATCACTAACTGCATTAGCAATCCATTCTTCAAATTTTGGAAAAGAATCACCTCCAACCAAATCATGACATCTGCACTTTTGAGGTCGATGTTGCATCCAACTTTGATTCTCTTCTTCATATTTTCTACATAGAATATTAATGTGCAAATAGTAAGATTAATAATATAAATGTGTAAATAAATAATTGTGTAAATTTTTTTAACCTGTGCCACTTATCGAACAAAGATGTGTTTTGAAGAATAAAGGCATGTATCACACTTCTTTCTTGATGTGATAGCTTGAAGAGACATCCATTGCCTTCTAATACTTCGCCTACAACTCTCTCATCTTCATCATCATCCCATATATCGATTGACATTTTTAAAATCCTTCATATATTCTATGCAAAATCCAATGGCCTCTTGCATTGAATATCCCTCAGACATGCTACCTTCTGGTTTTGTCCTAGTACGAACATTTTTTTTCAAACCTTCATATATCATTCTATAGGATACATCCATCTCGTTCTTACTGGACCACAATGCTCTAGTTCATATTCTAGATGTATCAAAAGATGCATAGAAATGTTAAAGATTGTTGCTGGAAATTCCCGTTCCAGTAGACAAAGGAATTCAACAACCTCCTCCCTCAAACTATCAAAGTTTGAAGGATCTAATACATGTGAACTCATTCACTTTAATATTAGGCCCAACCTTATAATTGTCAATCTTGGCCCCTTTACCAAACCTAATATATTTACCACAATAGATAAAAAAATTTTGGTTATAACATGATAGTCATGGGTCTTTAGGCCTCTTAAGCTATTAATGTCAGTTTGGCTTTTGATAGTAATACTTACATATCCAGTGAGAAAGTGAGTCTAAGACATCAACTGTAAGAATTGTGCACATTGTTCCTTTGTCCAGACATAAGGAGCACTGCGTTTTCTATATTTTACATCATCATATTTTTCAACCCAAAGATTTTGACGAATCTTTAGTTATCGAAAGTCTTCACGTGATGAAATAGTATCAAAATCACCAAAAAGAGTTTCTATAATAGCATAGGCTATATTTTTCCTCAGTATGCATAAAGTCAATAGTATGCCTAATGGCTATATCCTTAAAGTATGGCAACTTATAGAATATGCACAACCGTTTTACACCACTTTCATTACATGGATCATATCTACTACCAACAATCCCACCATTTTCAATAAATGACATTCTTTTTTGTCCATTCTCAATAATGTAATCACTCGTTATTAGCAAAGGTGCTTCACGATTCTCTTCTTGACCATTGAAAAGTGTTTTTTGTCGATGATATGGATGACCCACTTTAAGGTAAGCATGATGTCCACAATAAATACACTTACGCAAACTTCTTGAGTGCCTCACAAAATCCTTAAAGTTGCAAGCAAGACATCCATGGTATCCATGAACAGTGAGACCAAACAATGCACCATATGCAGGAAGATCATGAATCGTAACCAATAAGGAAGCTCTTAAAGTGAATTTGATTGAATTGCTTCAATTCCTTTCCACAATTCCATTATCTCCTCATATAATGGCTCTAGATAGGCATCTATTATATCTAAAGTCACTTTTCTTTCTTGCTATAATCAATGATAGCATTAAGAAAAATGGTTTAGTTGCTAATCATGGAGGCAAGTTATAATTTATTAAAAACACTAGCCAAGTTGACCATTTAGTACTTTGATCTGAGAATGGGTTCACCCCATCTAGAAACAAACCCTTATATTATGAGTATCTTGAGAAAAATTAGGATCTTAGAATCAAGCACATGACGTTTTCCATCAATGCTCTTATTTTAGGCATGCCACTACACAAGTTCAGCAATGTCTCTGTACCTATACATTTGAAGTAATCGTGGGATTATTGGAAAGTGGTAAAGAACCTTTCTAGGAACAATAGCTGATTTCAACCCTTGTCTATACCTTGCTTCATGATATTTCAAACATTCACTCTCACTTGCAAGATTTTTGTGAAATAATACACAACCATTAACACATGTGTGGATGTTTTCATACCCCAAGCTGAGCTTACTAATCTGCTTTTTACATTAACTTCATTTTGTTGACAATGTGGATTCAACTAGTAACAATGAACTTAATAATGCCAATAATTGGTCTACACTCTCATTTGTCCAACAATGCACCACTTGCAAGTTAAGAATTTGAAGGATTGTTGTCAAATGACTTGACTTGCAATTAGCATACACAGGCTTTAAAGCATCCTCCATTGACTTGGCCCAATTATCGTTTAGACCCTCATTCAACATTATTTTAACTTCAAACCCTCTGTCTAACATTTCTGCCTCTTCATCTATGTTATGTGCCACTTCATCTATGTTTGTTGCCTCTTCATCTCTCACAGTCTACAATTTTGTCATATCTTCATAATAATTGTAAGCCCAAGGGCTTATACCACTATGCCCATATCTTATCATATGTCAATAAATCATATTTCTTTTTCTCACCCTTCCACCAAGACAGTCATTACATGGACATGGATATTTTTCCATTTCCCTCTCTTTGGCTACTCTCTCATAATATGCATGATATTGATCCGTAGTCAACCTTCGACGCTGATCCATCTGTAATGTTGTGCATTCTAGTATTAATTTAGTATAATAAGCTATCCTACGCCTAGAAGACCTTTAAATATAAAATCTTAAAAGGTAAACTTCAATCATGCATATGGTCAAGCTAGGATAACCTTTCCTTCAGTTTGGGCTAGTCATCATGCAGGGAGATCATGCAGAGTAGAGGTGTGGTTTTATTTGAGTTCAAGGATCAGTTAAGGATCAACTTCAAAAATACTGAAGATAACATTTTCTTTTGATTTTTCAAGCTTCAATCATGAAAATATCTCCTAGGGGTGCCCACAAGCAGCTTTCCCCAAATATCATGAAAATATCAGTTCACTTTTGGCAATGAGGGTTTTGAATTACCTTCAAATTTGCTACAGAGTGCATCCCCAAATTTGAATTTGCTACAAAAGGCCTCGCCGACTTCAAATTCATGACAACAAACTCCAAATTCCTTGCTTGCCTTTTCAAAAGTCTCCAAGTCCTCTCCAAACAAGATTTATCACCCATGCAAGTAGTTGCTACACTTATATGCACCTAAAACATTTTTTCAAGTACATGCATCAGATAGAGTAAGTGCTTCAATATGTGTCCATGAGAATAACAAACATCAACAGCAATTCAATTTCATTCCCATGCTGACAATTATACATTTTACAAGTTGTCTGACTTAGAAATATAGACAAGCTATGTAAACCAATAGATAAATAGCATTTAGAAGAAATACTAAACAATTTATCAAGATTACACTTTAAAACCCCAATTAAATAACTATTGTGATGAAGTATTCATAGCATCAAATCACTTGCTAAAATTATACGCAAAGTCAGCAAATAAAGGACTCAAGATGTCAACCATTTCAAATGACGATCATGACAATAGGAAAAACAACATAGAGAATACAATCATGCCTTTGATTGCAAAGGAGGGGGCAGATATTATAGTCTGTAGCAACATCCAAAAGATGAAAATACAAAATCCATGAAGCCAAACACTTGTCAAAATACAAACCCTTACCTAATTAGTTAACTGATCCTTGAAGATTTTATTAGGCAAAGATAGTCATTATATAGATGCTAAAACAGTGACACAAGTGCCTTTAAAAGTGATGACAGTCATGTCATCAAACTGATAGTGAAATCTATCATCAAAAAGAGTAATGCACAACACCATAGAAGAAAAGAGGAGATCACTATCCATTCAAAGAGATGCCCTAATCACATTCGCCAAAGTGGGCTACAATAGCAGAGAAAAGATAGTGGAATATTGACAGTCTTTTTGCATCCAAATGTGAATTATGTGAAAACTATGTCATATATTAATAACAAAAGTAACAAAGAGAATTTTTTACAGTCAAAAGTCTATGAATAGAATCTTAAAGTTTATCAAAATCAAGCTAATAAGCTATATGATAGTCATAGCATCAAATGGACAAAGGGAATGTGACTGTGGAAAATTTTTGCATACAAAGGATAGTCATCATCAATGATATCTTTGTATTAAGGAATTTGTACACAAGTTCGTGATAGGACAACAAAGATTAGTTCATGTATGAAGCAATGAACAAGGTTTTCATTACAAAGGTTACTATCAAGATAGCAGTAAGAGACAGTAAAGACAGTGAAGAGCAGATTTAAGGAATGAAACAAATCATGGAATAGTCTTGCATTCTCAACAAAAAGCTTTCATTCTCTATTTTGTGACAGTCATTTTGAAAATACAATCATCTTTCAAAGGTTGAATCACAGACACAAGGGTAGTGTCTAAGTCACAGGTTGAAGACCATCAAATTCCTTCATGCCAAGGTATTCTAAGTATAAATCATGAATGGAAAAAGTAGAACTTTATCAATAAAGAACCATGAGACCTCTTCATACAGTCATTGAAAGAGATAGAATAGTCACTAATGACAAAGCACCAAGCTTTCAAAGATACAAAACCTTAGAGCAGGCTAAGAGAAGAATATAGGTATGTGGAAAACCCTACCTCTGCTTCATAAAACCATTTGTTATCTGTTGTCTCTATGCCATCTATCTAGTCCTTTGATATCTGTCATCTATAGCTGGAAATCCCAAAACTCCCTCCTTTCTTCATTCACACGATGATGTCAAAACAATTTACAAACTCAAAGAACTGCGGCCATGAACAATCTTCTTCTGTTCGACTACTCATACCCTATTCTTGGCAGCCATAAACAATCTTCTCTTGTTCGACTACTCATACCCTATTCTTGGAGGCCATGAATAATCGTCTCCTGTTCAACTACTCTACATACCCTATTCTTAGTGGCCATGAACAATCTTCTCTTGCTAAACACACAATCTTTGCTTCTTCGCAGGTTTCACCTTTTGTTCAAATTTCATAAATGCACAATCCCTCCATTAATTCCCTCCAAAACTAAAGTGAATGAAAAAAGAATAGAGGAATTTATTTAGTCCTTTATTTAGTCAATTTTATTTGTAGTCATGTTTTTTTGCCCAATGACCAAATTAGTCATTTATTTAGTCATTTCAATAGTCATTTCAACTGATGACCAAATTAGTCATTTATAGCTGTGTTGCAAAAAGTTTTAGTCATGTGATTAAAAGTTTGGTCATGTGACTAAACGTTTTAGTCACCTGGTCATTTATTTGCCATATTTCTACTAGTGTAAATTGAATTTGCCTCGACCAATCAGGAGAGACTTGGGCGGTGGCACCCAAGTCTTAGGGCTCCCTTTGGGTTTAGGATAAGATAAAACATGGGCCCCTTATTCCCAATTTACATTGGGTTTGGGAAATTTTGCATTGAGATGAACATTTAGCATGAATAATGTAAGAACAGAGACCTAGGACCTGAACAAGGAGGTAAAAAGACATGTGGACACTTTTTACTCTATAACAAGCCCAATATATTATTCAAAAATAACAACAATATTACAATATACTTGCAAAGCAAGCTTTCACATGAGTATCACCAACCAGGGATTTGTAAGCAAATCAACAACATCTATAAGACTCTCACACTCAACGTCCATCTCAAGCATCTAACATATAGGAGATATAAATCTTTAAACCGTCAAATGATAATTAGAAAACCATGAGCCAAAACCACTCATAAGTGGCACCCAAATATTTAGGATTCCCTTATCTCCTATCAAATATGCCTTATAATGTTTCATAGCACACATCAACATGTGAAACTCCTCCTTACAAATCTTTTTTGTTTCCAACACGTTTTAACATTTTCCAATATGGGAGTCCCAACTTCCAGAGGCCATAACTTTTGATCTAGAAGGCTGATTGGGCCTATTTTTCTAAATTGTAGACCTTGAAGAGATCTACATCTATTGAGCACCATTGCAATCAGTTTCAAACAACCTAGAATTTTTATTTTGGCCAAAAAGAAACTATATAGTCCAGAAATTAAGTTTATTCAATTTTATAATTGAAAAAACATACTTTTTATATTTGCAAGGTTGAGACACCTTTCCTAAAAATACTCACCATAACATGATGTTCATTGATCTCAATAGGGACCTCAATTCCTTATTCTTTATGATCTAAGCCACTACACTTGTACCTAGCTTTTGCAAGGATATCAAAACCAAGCCCATAACAGGATTTCAACTCCTAAAAATAAAGAGGATCAATATCATAGGCATGCTTAGTATAAGAACTATATTTACACAATCCTCTAATAGAGGAAGTGGTTGCCTCATTATATTGGGATGTGGATGTTATATTTGTGATCTTGGGAATATCAAAATGTTATAAACTCTGCAAGGAAGGAAGGCATAAAATATGGAGTATCAGAATCATCATCCAACCATGCATTGGATGAGGAAGAAAGTAAATATGTATCCATATCTTCAATAGGAGTTGTGGTTTGTTGTGAAGATAAATAATGAATCAAGTTCTAAAACATTGGTGAGGAATTATGTTTTTTGCCCAAGTTTAGTTTGTTGACAATATTGTAATGGATCAAGGATTGCTTTTATTGTGAAGGTTTTATTCCCATGGACAAATTTAATGGACTGTTGTAAATTTGATGGAATGACACCCATGGCATGAATCCATGGCCTACCTAAAAGGAGATTATAAGAAAGAGCACCTTGCATCACATGCACCATAGTGGGTAATGTGACAAGGCCCAATTCTATAGGCAAAGTGATAGTTCCAAGGGATTGCTAACTTAAGTTATCAAATCCCCTGATTGATTAAGCTAAAAGGAGAAATAAAAGTTGTATCAATACTCAAATGATTTAGAAATCCTACCCCACAAACATTAAGACTAGAGCCATTATCTATAAAGGTACATTTTACTGTAATGGAATTCACACCAACAATAATCAAAAGGGGTTCATTTTGTTTGTGCACTTCAACGGAAGGTAATTCATATTGTTGGAACACAATGTCAGTGGTATTGTTGTAAATGTAGCCTAGCAAGGCCACTACTTCATTCGGCCTAACAGAGAATGACACCTAAATTTTTTGTAAGGCTTCCTAGAGCATACCAAGACAAGTAGGAGAGGTTGGAACAAGGTCCCAAAGAGAGATTTTAGTTGGAGCTAAACATAATTGCTCAGTAAAGTCATAATCTCTTAGGGTCCTTTGATACATATGGGAAGCTTGTGGTAGAATTGGAGTGGATGTAAGAAGAGAAACAAGAATGGAGGTTTTTTTTTATTCCCACATGTATTATAGGTATGAGCTAATGGTTAGTAATAAGGGGGAGACATCATGTGATACTCAAGAGGAGCCTTGGTTATATTAGATGTGATGGTTCTAGCAAATTGAGTATAATAGTGTTATGTCATAAAATGTCCACCTAGGACTTTTACCTCCAAAGTTTAGCTCCTAGGTCCAACCCTTAGTTTAATCATGCATGTGTAAAACTTGTCTCGAAGCAAAATCCCATGAAAACCATGACAAATGGGGCTTAGGGGCCTATCTCAATGCTTAATCAAGACCAAAAATAGGCCTCCAGACTTGGGCATCTGCACCCTAGTCCAGACCTATTTTTCTGGGACCTAAATTTTAAAGTGTCAGTTAATGACCATTAAAAGGTTTCCCTTTGTTGGCCTTTTCAATTTGAATTACGAATGTTAGCGGGAATGCATTTATAAACATGTTTAGGACTTCATTTTAAACCTAGATGGATAATGTGAACTTGTGATATTGAGCTAAAGATACTCAAGCCTTTCATTGTGTTGTAGAGCAGTATTGTGTTGTGTTTTTATGTGTTTTGTTGTAGACTTGGCTTCATTAATCCATCTCCTCATAGTGTGAAAGATCTTCATTTCCCCGTGAAGGCTTCACCTCTAAGGTGATTTCTACTTTTTGTTTCAATCAATCTATCTTATCATTTGATTTTGCCTATGTCCACCAAGAACATGCACTCTATCTAACAACAGTGTTGGAAGGCTTGAATGCCATTCTAGGGCTTGACCGAGGCAAGCTTCTAAACACCGCAACCCCCAACCCCTCTTTTGTAATTGCAAATTGCAGGTGCAGAATCTTGCGGAGAGGAGTTGCAAGAGATCAAAGCAGAGGACAAATATTAAGGATCTAAAGAAAAGAGTGAAGAATATTCCCTTTTGGACAAGGGTACCTACCTCTATTTCCTCCTGATTATCGTTGTCAGAAACTCTAAAGCAGGTTGCTATCAACATCACCTTACAGCTCTAGATCTGTAGAAAATGTGGCATGTTGGACTAGGGTGCCCGCCCCAGTGTCCCCAAAGTTTTCACTTTTTGCAATACAAAACTTGGTATATTTCTAGTCTACATTTAGTACCTTCATGTGCGATCATTTGTTGTGTTTCATCTGTATGTATCCGGAATCATATAATTAGGGTTTAAGGCTTAATCAAATTAGGGTTTAACAAATTTGTCAATACATTCCAACTTTCCTTACCATCTCAAAGTGACACCAAACCTGTAGCTAAGTCCTCTTGCAAGAGAAGTGATTGAACTCAATTTATGTCCTTGAATGATTATATGTGAAAGGAAGGTTTGATTAAATCCATCTAAAACATTACAATAACCTCATCATTCCCACTTTTCATATATAACATTTTGGTGAACCTGTGTTTTTCTAAACTTGCATCTTTTTGAGTGTTGTAATCATATTTTCATTCATTCATCTCATATTCATCATCATACATTCAATAATTTTGCATAAATTTGAAAAATTTAGAAAAAATAAGCATCCTAGGCTTGTATTAGGGCATAGCTTGCACTATTTTCCTTGCATATCATTAAAAACATTTAATTTTCTGATATTTACATCAGATCTAAGATAAATTATAGCATTTCATCTTTTCATGATCATTTACCTTGCATTTGCATCTCTCATTTGCTAGGGTTTTTCTTGAAATTTTGTATTTTTCATGTAACCTAGTAATTTTCAAAAGCTAGGGTTTGTAATTAATGTTAGACTTAGGGAATACAACTGAGAGGGGTGGTGAATCAGTTGTGCAAAACTTTCCCTTATTTAAAAACTTGAATCTTCTTTAGTGATTAGCATAATATTAATCATGAACCATAAAGCATTAAATCAGAAGCAGAAACATAACAACACATATGACACCAAGATTTTGACATGGAAAACCCGGTTAAGGGAAAAACCACGGGGTGATTAACCCAAGAAAGTATTCTCTATTAGAAGAATAGAAAGAATAAAATGGTACATGCCAATTAGGGCTCACTGCCCAAGCACACTGCTCACAAGAGGCTCACTGCCTACAAGAGACACACTGTCTACAAAAGAATAAGTATCACCTTTATGAACTAGAGAATAGCTTCTTCAGCATGCTTGAATTAGTTCCATTTAAGCCCAACACTTCTACTCTGCCTTTCGCACTTCTCTTTGCTACCACACACTCATCACCGCAAGACACACTTCAAAATGAATCCACAATCCCTTATTTATACAAGGCATCGACTTAGGAACAATCATCTAAGTCGGCAAACACCTAAAAGATCATCTACAAGTCATGTAATACATCCGATTGGCCAGTCTCAAGAAGAACACAAATATCCATGGTTATTCTTCAAATGTAAACTCTAACCTCAATGCGGACCACCAACATTAACTGGACATGATCCAACAATCATCATAACCTTCCCTGAATCACCAAAAGCATCCGCACTTCATCATCCTACTGGAATTCTTCTCTCCTTCATCTGGAGCAACAAGAACACAGTCTATCATCACTATCACAAATGAATAGGCACTTCTAGACCTTCAACCCATGAACTAATCTAGTTGATACTTCATAGGAATGTCCTCAACACTTCCTCAGATCTGTAGAACGGGAAAATGAAATACCGGATCTCACCGGACCTTTCTATGGCCCTCTGTCACCTCTGAACACCTGTTGGAACCGGTTCTACTTGAGCAACCATAACTTATTTAGATCTTCATGCGGACCTCTGAAATCTTGACTGGAGCATCTCAAGACTCATATCTACAAACCCTTTAAACCGCATCCTCTGATCCTCAACCTATTAAGGACTTTTACCTTCTTGTCATCACTGTTCTTCATTGTTCCTAATTGAGACTTATTCTCTCAATATCCTCAGCACACAGCTTACCTAATCCTTCTCACTAATGTAACATGAGTATGTTGACATCAATGACAACACCAGTTAGGCCCATACTTGCAACAATCTCCCCCTTTGTCATTGATGGCAACATATGATGTGAAAAACCATCAAGACAAGAACTTCTCCTTGCTGTTACAACTCCCCCTAACAGCAACAACTATTCACTTGTCTTCTCTTCCTTTATTGCTCCCCCTTTGATCAGCAACCACTTGTTTTTCACATGTCTTCTCTCCCCCTTTGACATCAATGGCAAAGGGCTCATACTTGTAACTACATAACATACCAGCTGCTCCCCCTGAGTAGTAGCTCCCTTATCATCAATCCGGATCACAAGATATGACTGTGATATCCACTAGATTGATGCACATCAGTGCATCCTAGTTCATCACCAGAGGGGCAATGACCCCTAACTTCTCCCTAAGATACTCAAAAGAGTCCTTGGGAAGAGGTTTAGTAAAAATATTTGCAAGCTGATCCTTGGAGGGCACATACTCCAATTTGACTTCACTCTTGTTCACTTGCTCTCTTAGAAAGTGAAACTTGATAGATATATGCTTAGTCTTAGAATGCAACACCGAATTCTTAGAAATATTTATTGCACTTGAATTATCACAAAAAATTGTGATAGGCTCCTCATATTCTACTTGAATATCTCTTAGCATTTGCTTCATCCACAAAAATTGAGTGTAACTTCCTGCTGCTGCAATGTATTCTGCTTCAATTGTAGATAGGGATATTGCCTCTTGTTTCTTGCTTAGCCAAGAAACCAACCTTTTTCCCAAAAAGAATGCTCCTCCACTTGTACTCTTCCTATCATCCACATCTCCTGCCCAATCTGCATCTGTATATGCATGAAAAAAAAAATTATGATCTCTAGGATACCATAGACCATACTCAACTATTCCTTTTAAGTACCTAAAAATTCTTTTGATTACCATGACATGATATTCTCTGGGATCAGCCTGGAATCTCGCCACAAGACCAATAGCCTGCATTATATCTGGTCTAGTTTGAGTGAGATACAATAATCCTCCAATCATTGATATGTACTTTATCTGATATGTCTTAGGAGAGTCATCATCTTTGCTCAACTTACATCCAGTTGCCATGGGATTCATTGGCTTTGAATCTTCCATTCTAAATTTCCTCAATAATTCTTTCACATATTTGGTCTAAGAGATAAAGATTCCTTTCATTGTCTGAGTAATTTGCAGACCCAAGAAGAAATTCATTTCACCGAGCATTGACATTTTAAACTCACTTTTCATTTGATTTGCAAAGGTTTTACACATACTGTCACTTCCTCCAAAGATGATATCATCAACAAATACTTCAACAATCAAGATGTTTTCATGATCAATTTTGAAATATAGGTTACTATCAGCAGTACCTTTGTTGAAACCAATCCTCAAAAGATGTTTGTCCAGCCTTTCATACCATGCTCTTGGAGCTTGCTTTAGACCATACAGTGCCTTCTTTAATTTGCAGACCATATCACCATGCTCAGATAACTAAAATCCATCCGGTTGTTCAACGTACACTTCTTCTTCTAAGTCACCATTTAGGAAAGCAGATTTGACATCCATCTGATACACTTTGAAATCTTTGTAGGCAGCAAATGCAAGAAATAGTCTACCTGCTTCAATTCTTGCCACCGGAGCAAAGGTTTCCTCAAAATCAATCCCTTCTATTTGAGAGTAGCCTTTGCAGACTAATCTGGCTTTATTTCTGATTACTTCACCAACTTCATTTAGTTTGTTCCAGAAGACCCATTTGATTCCAATCACATTCTTGTTTCTAGGTCTAGAAACAAGATCCCAAGTGTGATTTTTCTCAATTTGCATCAACTCTTCCTCCATTGATTTGGTCCAATTTTCATCATTGCAGGCTTCATTTATTGTCTTAGGTTCAATCTTTGAAATTAGACAACATTCATCTAAATTTTGAGCAATTTTCCTTCTAGTTTGCACACCTTTGCTTTTGTCACCTATGATCTGATCTTCAGAGTGGTTCAATCTTACATATCTTGGAACTTTGGGAGTTTCTTGCACTTCTACTTCTTGATCAGGCTCATTCAAACCTATCTCTTATTCCTGATTTACCGGATCAGTCTGAATCTGACTTTCAGGAGAGGATTGAGCTCCTTGAACCAAAACACCATTCTGATCATCTTCATCATACTCATAAAACCTTGAGGGTTTCTCTATTCCCTCATCAACCTTCACATTTGTACTTTCTATCATCTTTCTTAGTCTCTTGTTATAACACCGGTATGCTTTGCTTTGAGTAGAGTAACCCAAGAATATTCCTTCATCACTTCTAGCATCAAACTTGCCTAAGTCTTCATCTCTTTTGATGTAACACTTGCTACCAAAGACTCTGAAATATCTTACAGTGGGAGTAATGCCAAACCAGAGTTCATAAGGGGTCTTACTGGTACTGCTTCTGATTTAAACTCGATTAAGAGTATAGATTGCAGTGCTAACAGCTTCTCTCCAATAGATCTGAGGAACATTTGCTTCCATCATCATAGTCCTAGATGCTTCCTGGATGGTCCGATTCTTCCTCTCAACTACTCCATTCTACTATGGAGTCCTCAGAGCAGACAACTGTCTCTTAATTCCATGTTTCTCACAAAATTCTATGAACTCACCGGATGTGAATTCTCCACCTCTATCAGACCTCAGACATTTCAACTTTATTCATGTTTCATTCTCTACCATAGCCTTGAATATTTTGAATTTCTCAAGAGCTTCTGATTTCTCTTTTAGAAAGGTTACCCACATCATCCAGGAATAGTCATCTATTAGCAGCATGAAGTATCTATCACCTTGAATACTTCTGGTTCTTGCCGGACCACAAAGATCAGTGTGAACTAAGTCCAATAGTCCAGTAGAGGATAGTTCCTTGCTTTTGAATGTGACTCTGCTCATCTTACCCAACTAACATTCCTAGCATAAGCTGTTAGTAGGTTTCACCAATTTTGGAAGATCTCTTACAGCCTGAGTACTGCTTATCTTGATGATATTATAAAAATTCACATGACACATCCTTCTATGCCATAACCAACTCTGATCAACTTGAACAAATAAGCATCTTTTACCAGTACCAACCAAGTGGAAGATATTACCTTTAGTTTGAGTACCAGATGCAATCTCTGTTCTAGATCTTTCAAAGATTTTGCATTTTCCATCCTTGAATTGGAGATCATAGCCTTTGTCCACCAGCTGTCCAACACTGAGAAGATTGTGCTTCAAACCTTCAACATACAGTACATTACCAGTTTTGTTTCTTCCATTAAAAGAAATAGTTCCTATTCCTCTGATTCTACCAACAGAATTATCACCAAACTTCACCACTCCTCCTTCATACCTTTCCAAATCTATGAACTGATTCTTGTCACCTATCATGTGGTGAGAGCAACCACTGTCAATGACCTAATCATTCTTTTCTTCAACTTGGGCAGCCAGAGCTCTTTCTACAACTTTTTGATTGATAGATACAGAGGATATTGGTTCTTCCTTGATGGCAATAAACACCCATTCACTTCTGGATTTGTTTCCTGTCTCTGATTCATCATCTATTACTCCTTCATTATCATCTTCTTCATGAACATAGTAACAATTCTTTTGGAACCTTGATCTGTTAGGATTTGGCTTTGAAAATCTTTCCAGACATTTTGAGGCAAAATGACCAATCTTATTGCAGTTAAAACACTTAAAAGGCAATTTTCCTTCATACTTACCGGATCCTCTTGGCAGTCTCTTTGCAATGAGGGCTTCAAGTTGAGCAGTTTCTACTTCTTCTTCTTCTAGGTCTTTTCTTGCTTTTCCATACCATGACAAATTCCTTGATGAGTTCTCTCCCAAATCAAATTCTTGTTTACCTTTCACAAAGGCACTGGCTTTGAATGCAGATTCAGTTTTGGGGGGATCATCTCCAAATTTGGTCATTTCAAAAGCAGCCAGTTTGCCAGCTAATTGGTCTCTTGTGACAGTTGCATGGGATCTAAATTCATCAATGGCAGTAACCTTGATTTTGTAAGAGGCAGGAAGGGATCTGAGAATCTTACCAACAATCTCATTTTCATCCAAGACTCGACCAGAATTTCTAATTCCACAAACCAGCTCATTCACTCTTGGCATAAAAGTGGTAATATTTTCATCATCTCTCATCTTCAGTTTTTCAAATTTCCCTTTTAGACTATGTAACCTTGCACATTTAAAATACTCATCTCCTTCATGCAGAAGTTCTAGTTTAATCCAGATCTCATAGGCAGTTGGTAGGTCAATAACATTTGAGAGATCTGAGTCAGTTAATGCGCTTAGAAGAGCCTCTTTGGTCCGCAGATTGTTTTCAGCATCTATGATTTCATTTAGGGTTGTCAGACCACCTGTGGAGGTACATACGCTTTTGTGACCATGGACCAGTACACCTTTCCCATACACTGCAAGTGACATTTCATGCGACCTTTCCAAAGAGAGAAGTTGGTTCCATCAAACTTCAGACTATCCTTCTTGTATGACGACATCCTGGGTCTCCTCAAGTGGTTAAGCTCCTTTTAGAGGAACTTGGCTCTGATACCAATTGTTAGACTTAGGGCATACAACTGAGAGGGGGTGTGAATCAGTTGTGCGAAACTTTCCCTTATTTAAACACTTGAATCTTCTTTAGTGATTAGCATAATATTAATCATGAACTATAAAGCATTAAATTAGAAGCAGAAACATAACAACACATATGACATGAAGATTTTGACATGGAAAACCCGGTTAAGGGAAAAACCACGGGGTGATTAACCCAAGAAAGTATTCTCTGTTAGAAGAATAGAAAGAACAAAATGGCACATGCCAATTAGGGCTCACTGCCCGAGCACACTGCTCACAAGAGGCTCACTGCCTACAAGAGACACACTGTCTACAAAAGAATAAGTATCACCTTTATGAATTGGAGAATAGCATCTTCAGCATGCTTGAATCAGTTCCATTTAAGCCCAACACTTCTGCTCTGCCTTTCGCACTTCTCTTCGCTACCACACACTCATCACCGCAAGACACACTTCAAAATGAATCCACAATCCCTTATTTATACAAGGCATCAACCTAGGAACAATCATCTAAGTCAGCAAACACCTACAAGATCATTCACAAGACGTGTAATACATCCGGTCGGCCAGTCTAAAGAAGAACACCAATATCTGTGGTTATTCTTCAAATGCAAACTCTAACCTCAATGCGGACCACCAACATTAACTGGACATGATCCAACGATCATCATAACCTTCCCTGAATCACCAAAAGCATCTGAACTTCATCATCCTATTGGAATTCTTCTCTCCATCCAGAGCAATAAGAACACGGTCTATCATCACTGTCACAAATGAATAGGCACTTCCGAACCTTCAACCCAGGAGCTAATCTAGTTGATACTTCATAGGGATGTCCTCAACACTTCCTCAGATCCGTAGAATGGGAAAATGAAATACTGGGTCTCACCGGACCTTTCTGTGGCCCTCTATCACCTCTGAACACCTGCCGGAACCGGTTCTACTTGAGCGACCATAACTTCTTCATATCTTCATGTGGACCTCTAAAATCTTGACTGGAGCATCTCAAGACTCATATCTACAAACCCTTTAAACCGCATCCTCTGATCCTTAACCTATTGAGGACTTTTGCCTTCTTGTCATCACTGTTCTTCACTGTTCCTGATTGAGACTTATTCTCTCAATATCCTCAGCACACAGCTTACCTAATCCTTCTCACTAATGTAACATGAGTATGTTGACATCAATGACAACACCGGTTAGGCCCATACTTGCAACAATTGTAATTAAAATATTGTTTTAGATTTTATTACTCATTTAAAACACTCTTTCAAATCTTATTTAGACTGTAGTGTATCACCATTGTGTGTTTTTGCATTTAGATTTCTAAATTTTACATTTATACATTGTGTATTTCAACAAAAATAAGTGATGCAGGAGCATCCCTGGTTCAAGAGCAATCTTGCATCAACCAACAACATTTACATTCTAGTTTGTTTTATTTCATTTTCTAGTTCAGTCAGTAGCAGTTTCTATATATTGGTCCGCATTCTGCTACAATTTCATTTCAGACCTTGTGGAGCTAGATTTGGCATATAGACACCTTCATGCACATCATATCCAAAATTTAGGTCATATGGATCAGGTACCGGAAATATATCACTATCAAAAGATCGATTGTTTTCTCAAAACAAAGCATCCTAACAGTCTCATACAATCAGCAAAAGGAGAAGACTTGCAAAGCATTTCATGACCTACAGAGCTAAATGACACATCATTCAAGGAACTTTGGTTCGTGGCTGACCTTCTCTAGGATCTGCACACTAATTCATTCATTTGTGAAGGAGTTCTATATGATTAGGTCCAACCTATCTATTACACACATTACATCTCTTTCATTGGAGTTTGTAGCCATCATTGGCCAACCAGGAGGAATCTTGTGATCTAGAGATGATATATAATCATGTAATAGATGTATAGGAAAATAGTTAGCATAATTGTACAAGCTGAATAGTTTGAATTTCTTCTGTAAGGCAATTGAAAATTATATCTTGTGTATACATTGTAACTGGAGAATCAGGCCTGTGAGCCCTAATTGCAAGCCCACATGTTGCCGTCTAGTTTGTATTTTGAATCTATGATATACTAAATGACTGAATCTACATTTGCATTCTATAATTGAGTTGCTTCCATTGTGTTTACTCTTGCTACACAGTCTGGACTGTTCACATTGTGGACCCTCCTAATCATGATTGCACTAAGTGGTATCAGAGCGAAGTTTGAATCCTTTGGGACTGAAGTGTGTGAAGTGAGTGAAGTTTGTGAAGGCATTCCATAAGATCTTATTGTGAACAGATCATCAAATCTGAGGCAGACTACATGTGTTGTCAATTGATCGCTGATGTAGTTGTCACCTTGTAGTCCAATTACTGAATTTGAGGTAGTTACACTTGATCCTAGGAAGAGATGTCACCGAGGAGAATACCTATTGTTGGTACTATGGCTGGAAGAATGGATGAGATGATGGAGATGATGAAAACAATGCGAGTTCCCTTGGATGCTATTGAAGAATATCGAAGAAGATGATTGACACCTCGACCTAATGTTGAAAGTGATGATGATGAAGAATTTCAATCTGCTGATCAAAATGAAGAAACCCTAGGAGAAGAAGTAGAATCAAATCAAGTCAAGATCTTGCGAGCTATTTCAAAGATTGGGAAAAGACCTAGACTTGATGTACCAAACTACACTAGTAATTTGAATCCTAAGGAGTTGATTGATTGGATAAATGACCTAGAAGAATACTTTGAATATGAAGAAATTGAAGATCTGGAGAAGGTGAAATTTGCAAAGAAAAAGTTGAAAGGACATGTTGCTATTTGGTGGAAAGAAGTTCAGTTGGATAGGAATAGAAGAGGAAAAGAGAAGATCACAAAATGGGATAGAATGGTGACAAAGTTAAAGAATCATTTTATACCTGCTGACTATGAGTTGGAACTGTTGAAGAGATTGTAGAACCTGAGACAAAAGGAGAAATTTGTGAAGGAGTATACTAAAAAATTTCATAAGATGATCATAAGGACAGGACATAGTGAAGCAAGTAAGGAGGAAGTGGCTAGATACATCAATGGACTGAGATTGAACATTCAAGAAGAACTGAGTTTGGTAAGAATGACATCATTGGAAGTAACATACCAGTTTGCTCTGAAAGTTGAAGAAAAGTTGAACAAGAAGCATGAGCAGAGACAGAGAGGAAGAGGAGGTAAATTTTAGAGAGGTAGAACATTTTTAAAAGGAGAGAGATCATATGGGGAGCAGATTAGACAAGAGAGCACATTCAAGAAGGAGGACAAAGATAATAATGCATACTGGAGAGATGATAGAACATTCTACCACAGAGGAAACCCTATTTCATACCAGAGTGAAGGCTACAGAAGAGATGGAAGAGGACCTAATAGGAGAAAATTTAGAGGAACCTGTTTTAAGCATGGAGGTGAAGGCCATGAAGCATTTCAATGTAATCAAGGAAGTACAAGTAAGAATACAGAGAACAGTGGAAGAGCAACCTATGTAGAAGAAGAACTATTGGATCACCTAGTTTAGTTGGAAAACCTGAGAAAGGAGAATCACTTGTCATGAGGAGAGCACTATTTCAAGTAGAAACAAATGCGGAACCACCGCAGAGGAAAAGTTTGTTCCGAAATAGATGCAAACCAGGAGGTAAATGTTGCAAAGTAATCGATAGTGGCAGTTCAGATAATTTAGTTTCAGAGGAGATGCTGACTAAGGTGAAGTTGAAAAGACTGAAACTGTTAGATCTAGAGTACACAATTGAGAGGGGGGGTGAATCAGTTGTACAAAAACTTGCTTCTACTTCAAATACTTAATTCTTCTTTGTTATTTAATAGCATATCAATTAATCATTCATGAAAGCATAAAGCATGAACACAGGAATAGATAAACATCAACATATTGAACACCAAGATTTTGACGTGGAAAACTCGGTCAAGGGAAAAACCACAGGGTGATTAACCCAAGGATTATTCTCTGTTAGAAGAATAAGAAAAATGGATGGCACATGCCAATTAGGGCTCACTGCCCGAGCACACTGCTCACAAAGTGGCACACTGCCTACAAGAGACACACTGTCTACAAAGTGATAAGAATCACAAACTTCAACTGGAGATTGACATCTTTACCATACCTGGATCAATTCCATTTAAGCCCAAAACTCCAGCTCTGCCTTTCATACTTTTCTTCGCTATATCACACTCATCCGCTCCACAACACACTTTGAAATGAACTCACAAACCTTTATTTATACAAGGCATCGACTTAGGAACTATCATCTAAGTCGGCAATCATCCACAAGAACATTCGCAAGTCGGCAATCATCCACAAGAACATTTGCAAGTCAGCAATCATCCACAAGAACATTCGCAAGATGAATAACTCATCCAGTCGGCCAGTCTGAATAAGAACATCTTCATCTAGAAGAATATCTTCAATTCTGGGCTCTAACACTAATGCAGACTGACAACACAACCTCAACACAATCCAATAATCTTCACAAGCTTGCCTGAATGACCAGGTACATTTGCACTTCCTCTACTTACCAGAATCTCTTCTCCTCTTCATCTGTAACTTCAAGAGCACAGTCTGTCGCGACTGTCAAACTAAAACAGGTTGTTTCAAACCTCCAAACTATGTACAAACTGAGACATCACAAGGACATCCAAAACATTCCTTCCAATCTGCAGAGTCTGACAATGCACCTCCAGATCTCACCGGACCTTTTTGTAACACTCTGTCACTCTAGAGCATCTCCCGGAACCGGTTCTACTTGATCGATCACAACTTCTTCAGATCTTCATACGGACCTCTAAAATCTTAACTGGAACATCTCAAGACTCATATCTACAAACCCTTTGAACCACATCCTCTGATCCTCAACCTATTGATTACTTTTGCCTTCTTCTCATCATTGTTCTTCACTATTCTGGATGGAGACTAATTTTCTCAATATCCTCAGCACACAACTCATCCAATCCTTCTTATCAATGCAATATGAGTATGTTGCCATCAATGACAACACTGGTTAACCTTATACTTGCAACAATCTCCCCCTTTGTCATTGATGGCAACATATGATGTGAAAAACCATCAAGACAAGAACTTCTTTCTGTCACAGCTCCCCCTATCAGCAACAACTCTTCACATGTCTTCTCTTCCTTTACTGCTCCCCCTTTGATCATCAACCACTTGTTTTTCACATGTCTTCTCTCCCCCTTTGACATCAATGGCAAAGGGCTCATACTTGCACTTGTAACACATCAGAATCATACCAGCTGCTCCCCCTTAGTAGCAGCTCCCCATCATCAATCTGGACCACAAGATATGACTGTGATATCCACCGGACTGATGCACATCAGTGCATCCTAGTTCATCACTGGAGGGGCCATGACCCCTAACTTCTCCCTGAGATACTCAAAAGAGTCCTTGGGAAGAGGTTTAGTAAAAATATCTGCAATCTGATCCTTGGAGGGTACATACTCCAATCTGACTTCATCCTTGTTCACTTGTTCTCTCAAAAAGTGAAACTTGATAGATATGTGCTTGGTCTTAGAATTCAACACCAGATTCTTAGAAATATTTATTGCACTTGAATTATCACAGAAAATTATGATAGGCTCCTCATATTCTACTTTAATGTCTCTTAACATTTGCTTCATCCATAAAATTTGAGTGCAACTACCTACTGCTGCAATGTATTCTACTTCAGTTGTAGACAGAGATATTGCCTCTTGTTTCTTGCTTAGCCAAGAAACCAATCTTTTTCCCAAAAAAAAAGCTCCACCACTGGTGCTCTTCTGATCATCCACATCTCCTGCCCAATCTGCATCTGTATATGCATGGAGAGAGAAACCTTGATCTCTAGGATACCATAGGCCATACTCAACTGTCCCCTTTAGATATCTAAAAATCCTCTTGATTACCATAACATGAGATTCTCTAGGATCAGCCTGGAATCTTGCCACAAGACAAACAGCCTGCATTATATCTAGTCTAGTCTGAGTGAGATACAATAATCCTCTAATCATTGATCTGTACTTGGTCTGATCTGTCTTAGGAGAGTCATCATCTTTGCTCAACTTACATCTAGTTGCCATAGGATTCATTGGCTTTGAATCTTCCATTCTGAATTTCCTCAACAATTCTTTCACATATTTGGTCTAAGAGATAAAGATGCCTTTCTTTGTCTGAGTAATTTGCAGACCCAAGAAGAAATTCATTTCACCAAGCATTGACATTTCAAACTCACTTTTCATTTGATTTGCAAAGGTTTTACACAAACTATCTCTTCCTCCAAAGATGATATCATCAACAAATACTTCAACAATCAAGATGTTTTCATTGTCTATTTTGAAATATAGATTACTATCAGCAGTACCTTTGTTGAAACCAATCTACACAAGATGCTTATCCAACCTTTCATACCATGCTCTTGGGGCTTGCTTCAATCCATACAGTGCTTTCTTCAACTTGCAGACCATATCATCATGATCAGACAATTGAAATCCATCCAGTTGTTTAATGTATACTTCTTCTTCCAAATCACCATTTAGGACGGCAGACTTGACATCCATCTGATATACCTTGAAGTCTTTGAAGGAAGCATATGCAAGAAATAATCTGACTGCTTCAATTCTTACCACCGGAGCAAAGGTTTCTTTAAAATCAATTCCTTCTATTTGAGAGTAGCCTTTGCAGACCAATCTGGCTTTGTTTCTAATTACTTCACCAACCTCATTTAGTTTGTTCCGGAAGACCCATTTGGTTCCAATCACATTCTTGTTTCTAGGTCTGGGAACAAGATCCCAAGTGTGATTTTTCTCAATTTGCATCAACTCTTCCTCCATTATTTTGGTCCAGTTTTCATCATTGCAAGCTTCATTTATTGTCTTAGGTTCAATCTTTGAAATCAGACAGTATTCATTTGAATTTTGAGCAATTCTCCTCCTTGTTTGTACCCCTTTGCTTTTGTCACCTATGATCTGATCTTCTAAGTGGTTTAGAGTTACATACCTTGGAACTTTGGGAGTTTCTTGCACTACTGTTTCTTGATCAGATCATCCAGACAAACTTCTTCTCCCTGATTTACCGGATCAGTCTGAATCTGACCTTTAGGAGGGGATTGAGTTCCTTGAATTAGAACATCATTCTGATCATCTTCATCATACTCATAAAACCTTGAGGGCTTCTCAATTCCTTCATCAACCTTCACATTTATACTTTCTATCATCTTTCTCAGTCTCTTATTGTAACATCGGTATGCTTTGCTTTGAGTGGAGTATCCCAAGAAAATTCCTTCATCACTTCTAGCATCAAACTTTCCTAAATCTTCATCTCTTTTAATGTAACACTTGCTACCAAATACTCTGAAATATCTCACAGTAGGAGTGATACCAAACCAAAGTTCATAAGGAGTCTTACTGGTATTGCTTCTGATTTGAACTCGATTGAGAGTATAGACTACAGTGCTGACAGTTTCTCTCCAAAACATCTGAGGAACATTTGCTTCCATCATCATTGTCCTGGATGCTTCCTGGATGGTCCGGTTCTTTCTCTCAACTACTCCATTCTACTGTGGAGTCCTAGGAGCAGACAATTGTCTCTTTATACCATGCTTCTCACAAAAGTCTATGAATTCACCGGATGTGAGTTCAGCACCTCTATCAGACCTCAGACATTTCAGTTTTAATCCGGTTTGATTCTCTACCATAGCTTTGAAGATTTTGAACTTCTCAAAGGCTTCTGATTTCTCTTTTAGAAAGGTAACCCACATCATCCGGGAATGATCATCAATCAGTAACATGAAATATCTATCACCTTGCATACTCTTGATTTTTGTCAGACCACATAGATCGGTATGAACTAATTCCAATAATCTGGTAGAGGACTGATCCTTGCTTTTGAAAGAGACTCTACTCTGTTTACCTAGCTAACATTCTTTGCACAAACTCTTTGTAGGTTTCACCAACTTTGGAAGATCTCTTACAGCCTGGGTATTGCTTATTTTGATGATGTTATCAAAATTTACATGACACATTCTTTTATACCATAACCAACTCTGATCCACTTGAACAAACAAACAACTTTTATTAGAACCAACCAGATGGAAGGTATTACCTTTTGTTTGAGTACCGGATGCAATCTTAGTTCTGGAACTTTCAAAAATCCTGCATCTTCCATTCTTGAACCGGAGATCATAACCTTGGTCTACCAACTGACCAACACTGAGAAGATTGTGCTTCAATCATTCAACATATAGTACATTGCTAGTTTTGCTCTTTCCATCAAAAGAAATAGTTCCCCTACCTTTGATTCTACTTGTAGAATTGTCACCAAACTTTACCATTCCTCCTTCATACCTTTCCAAATCTAAGAACTTGTTCTTGTCACCTGTCATATGGTGAGAGCATCCACTATCAATAACCCAATCATCCTTTTCTTCAACTTGGGCAGCCAAAGCTTTTTCTACAATCTTATGACTGACAGATTCAGAGGATATTGGTTCTTCTTCCTTGATGGCAATATACACCCATTCATTTCTAGATTTGTCTCCTATCTCTGATTCATCATCTGTTACTCCTTCATTATTAGCTTCTTCATGAACATAATAACAGTTCTTTTGGAACCTTTGTCTGTTAGAGTTTGACCTTGCAGATCTTTCTGGACATCTTGAAGCAAAATGACCAATCTTATTGCAGTTGAAGAACTTAAAAGGTAACTTTCCTTCATACTTATTGGATCCTCTTGGCAATCTCTTTGCAATGAGGGCTTTAAGATGAGCTGTTTCTGCTTCTTCCTCTTCCATGTCTTTCCTTGCTTGATCATACCATGACAGCTTCCTTGAAGAGTTTTCTCCCGGATCAAATCTTTGTTTGCCTTTCACATAGGCACTGGCTTTGAATGCATATTCAATCTTGGGGGGATCATCTCCAAACTCTGTCATTTCAAATGCAGCCAGTTTTCCAGCCAATTGCTCTCTTGTGATAGTTGCATGGGCTCTGAATTCATCAATGGCAGCAACCTTGATTTTGTAGGCAGCAAGAAGGGATCTAAGAATTTTGCAAACAATTTTATTTTTGTCCAGAACTCCACTAGCATTCCTGATTCCACACACCAGCTCATTTACTCTTGGCATAAAGGTAGTGATATTTTCATCATCTCTCATCTTCAATCTTTCAAATTTCCCTTTGAGACTTTGCAACCTTGCACTCTTAACAAATTCATCTCCTTCATGCAGAAGTTCTAGTTTAACCCAAATCTCATATGCAGTTGGTAGGTCAATAACATTTGAGAGTTCTAAGTCAGTCAATGTGCTAAGAAGAGCTTCTTTGGTTCGCAGATTGTTTTCAACATCTGTGATTTCATTCAGAGTTGTCGGACCACCTTGTGGAGGTACATATGGTTTTGTGACCATGGACAAGTATGCTTTTCCCATACACTCCAAGTGACATTTCATGCGACCTTTCCAGAGAGAGAAGTTGGTTCCATCGAACTTCAGACTATCCTTCTTGTATGACGACATCCTGGATCTCCTCAAGCAGTTAAGCTCCTTTCAGAGGAACTTGGCTCTGATACCAATTGTTAGATCTAGAGTACACAACTGAGAGGGGGGTGAATTAGTTGTACAAAAACTTGCTTCTACTTCAAATACTTAATTCTTCTTTGTTATTTAACAGCATATCAATTAATCATTCATGAAAGCATAAAGCATGAACATAGGAACAGATAAACATCAACATATTGAACACCAAGATTTTGACGTGGAAAACCCAGTCAAGGGAAAAACCACGGGGTGACTAACCCAAGGATTATTCTCTATTAGAAGAATAAGAAAAATGGATGGCACATGCCAATTAGGGCTCACTGCCTGAGCACACTACCTACAAGAGACACACTGTCTACAAAGTGATAAGAATCATAAACTTCAACTGGAGATTGACATCTTTACCATGCCTGGATCAGTTTCATTTAAGCCCAAAACTCCTGCTCTGCCTTTCGCACTTTTCTTCGCTATATCACACTCATCCACTCCACAACACACTTTGAAATGAACTTGCAAACCTTTATTTATACAAGGCATCGACTTAGGAACTATCATCTAAGTCGGCAATCATCCACAAGAACATTTGCAAGTCAGCAATCATCCACAAGAACATTCACAAGTTGGCAATCATCCACAAGAACATTCGCAAGATGAATAACTCATCCGGTCAGCCAGTCTGAATAAGAACATCTTCATTCAGAAGAATATCTTCAATTCTGAGCTCTAACACTAATGCGGACCGACAACACAACCTCAACATGATCCAATAATCTTCACAAGCTTACTTGAATGACCAGGTACATCCGCACTTCCTCTACTTACCAGAATCTCTTCTCCTCTTCATCTGAAACTTCAAGAACATAATCTATCGCGACTGTCAAGCTGAAACAAGTTCTTCTGGACCTCTAAACTATGTACAAACCGAGATGACACATTAAAAGGACATCCAAAACATTCCTTCCAATCCGCAGAGTCTGACAATGCACCTCTGGATCTCACCAGACCTTTTTGTAACACTCTGCCACTCTGGATTATCTCCCGGAACTGGTTCTACTTGATCGATCACAACTTCTTCAGATCTTCATGCGGACCTCTGAAATCTTAACTAGAACATCTCAAGACTCATATCTACAAACCCTTTGAACCGTATCCTCTGATCCTCAACCTATTGATTACTTTTGCCTTCTTCTCATCACTGTTCTTCACTGTTCTAGATGGAGACTAATTTTCTCAATATCCTCAACACACAGCTCATCCAATCCTTCTTATCAATGCAATATGAGTATGTTGCCATCAATGACAACACTGGTTAACCTCATACTTGCAACAGAAACATCCTAAGCCATATCAGATAGGATGGATTCAAGATGATCATAAGGTACTGGTGAGTGAACAATGTTTGGTAAAATTTCATATTGGATCTTATCATGATGAAGTATTGTGTGATATTATGCCTATGGATGTTTGTCATATATTATTTGGTAGAACATAAGGGCAGTATGATAGAAAATCTATACATCATGGAAGAAAGAATACATATACTATCACATCAAATGGAAAGAGAATTACCTTGATTCCTTTGGAAGATGATCCTAAGAGTGAAGTATGTGGAAATGCTAGAATCTATTTGGTAGATGGAAGGAAATTTCTAGATGGTTTCAGAGATGAGAATATGTGTTATGCTTTGATTCCAAAGAAGCCTGAAACCTTGAAGATAGAGACTGAAGAATCACAATCGGAGGATATAACTGAGTTTCTGATAGAGTATGAAGACATCATATCAGATAGTGTACATGAAGGATTGCCACCAATCAGGAGTATCAGTCATCACATGGATCTTATACTTGGAGCTAGTTTGCCTAACAAAGTAGCACACAGAATGACACCAGCAAAGAATGAAGAATTGAATAGACAGATACATGAGTTGTTGAGGAAAGGTTTGATTAGAGAAATTTTGAGCCCTTGTGCAGTACTTGCAATGCTAGCACTAAAGAAGGATGGAGAATGGAGAATGTGTATTGACTCTAGAGAAATCAACAAGATCATAATTAAGTATAGATTTCCCCTACCTAGGATGGATGACATTATGGATTGTTTGAGTGGAGAAAAGTATTTTAAAAAGATAGACTTGAAGAGTGGATACCATCATATCAAAATCAGAGAAGGAGATGAATGGAAGATTGCTTTTAAGGTAAATGAAGGATTATATGAGTGGTTAGTGATGCCCTTTGGATTGACAAGTGCACCGATTACTTTCATGAGATTGATGAATGAGGTATTGAAGAAATTCTTGGGTAAGTTTGTTATTGTATACTTGGATAATATTCTTATTTTTAGTAAGACAAAAGAAGAACATTTGTGGCATATTAGACAAGAATTGCAAAGGTTAAGAGAAGAGAAATTGTTGATAAACATTAAGAAGGGTAGTTTCATGAAGGAAGAATTGGAATACTTGGGATTTGTGATTTCTGCAAAAGGATTGAAGATGGACCCTAAGAAAGTTAGAGCAATTGTTGAATGGCCTACACCTAAGAGCATTGGAGAAGTCAGACCATTTCATGGATTAACTAGTTTCTACTGGAAGTTCATCAAAAATTTTAGTTCAGTATGTAACCCTATGACAGAGACAATGAGAGGTGACAGAAAGGACTTTAATTGGACATCAGGAGTAGATAAAAGTTTTGAATTGTTGAAGTAGAAAGTGATAGAGTGACCTGTGTTGGCATTATCAAATTTTAATAAGGTATTTGAAGTAGATTGTAATGCAAGTGGAAATGCAATAGGAGCAGTGTTAAGTCAAGAAGGTAGACATGTAGCATATTTCAGTGAGAAGTTGAATGATGCAAGGAGAAGATATTTAGTTTATGATCAGGAGTTATATCCCATAATTCAAGCCTTGAAGAAGTGGAGACATTACTTGTTGCCTAAGGAATTTGTGTTATATAAAGATTTGTAGTATTTGAACAATCAAGAAAAGTTGAATTAGAGGCATATGAGATGGGTAGAGTTCATGCAGAGTTACACTTTTATACTAATGCATAGGAGTGGAAAAAAAAAACAAAGTTACAAATGTTTTGAACAGAAGAAGGAACTTGTTGACAGAGATGAGAGTTGAAGTGTTAGGATTTGAAGAATTGAAGAACATGTATGAAAAAGATCTTGATTTTATAGAACCTTGAAAAGCATGTAAGGAACCTATTGTGATAGATAGGAGTAAGTGGTTGGATTATTTCATTTAGGAGGATATGTTGTTCAGAGGAACTCAATTATGTATACCTAGGAGTTCAATGAGATACAATTTGATCAAAGAAAAGTACAGTGGTGGATTGGCAGGAAATTTTGGCATTGATAAGACAGTAGCTTTGGTAAGAGAACATTACTTTTGGCCTAAGATACATAAGGATGTTAGGAAGTTTGTGCAAAGTTGTAGAGTATGTCAAGTTGCAAAAGGAAGGAGTTAGAATACTCAATTATACAAATCTTTGATAGTACCAGAGAGACCTTGGGAAGACATAAGCATGGATTTCATAATGGGATTGTCGAAGACACGGAGAGGACATGATTCAATATTTGTAGTGGTGGATAGATTTTCAAAGATGGCACATTTCATACCTTGTAAGAAGACAACTGATGCAGTACATGTGGCTGACCTATTTTTCAACGAGATTGTGAGATTGCATGGATGACCTAAGAGTATACTTTCAAACAGAGATACAAGATTTCTTGGATATTTTTGGAAGACACTTTGGAAGAAGATGAAGATAGACTTGAAGTTTAGTTTAGCATTTCATCCATAGACTGATGGACAGACAGAGGTGGTAAATAGGAGTTTGGGAAACATGTTGAGATGTTTGGTTGGGGAGAAGGCAGAAAATTGTGATTTGATTCTATCACAAGTAGATTTTGCATATAATAATTCAATGAATAGAAGTACTGAAATGACACCATTTGAGATTGTGATAGGAACTAACTGTAGAGTAGCATAGTTGAGAGATAGATCAGCATGGACAAAAATAGTGTAGAAGCAGAAGAATTTGTAGAACATATGGAGACAATGCATAATCAGGTTAAGAAACATTTTGAGGAGATGAGCACTAAGTATAAGGAGCAAGCAGATGAGAAGAGAAGACACAAAGAATTTGTAGTTGGAGATGAAGTGATGGTGTACCTACACACTCAAAATTGTGACTCTGGTTGCCTAGGGATGTTGGGTCAGATTTCGGCATGCACATGGACCCTTCCCTCCTTGCCATGGGATGATCCGTCATTTCACTCTTGCTCATGTGGAAGTAGCCAGTCGAGAGGAGGTGAGACACGGCAGGGGTCTAGCTCATTAGAGAGCTGGACTTCGCAGAGAGGGGTCGGCAAGTACCGTGACCTTTGTTGTTGTGTGCTTAGTTGAATATTTCGCTCGATTGAAGTTGTAGTTGAGATAACCCTATGACCCAAAGGGTCACTAGTTTTGCTTCTCCTATTTGGGTTTCTTAGATTCTACCTCTATGTGGGTAAATTATTTTTGGCTTTTATGTCCTCTTGTCTTTGCATGCGTTGGATAAGTTCTTGTTGTATCTGGTGTTGTCTAGTTTCTTCTAACAATAAGAGGATGAATGGGTCTCCTTGTGGTAGAACAAATGTTTCCTATTGTGGTCTTAGATGGATCTCTTAGATCTCAACACGGATATCCCTCACCCACTCTCCTCTCACTCCTAGGTGCATTCGTGAGCCAAGATAGAGGTAGTTGCGTGACTGCTAACCTTAACTAGATCTAGGGTTTTGACCTAGGTTTTAGTTGACCTAGGGTTTGACTTTGTTTTGACTTGTTTTTACCTTGTGATGGGATCAAGGGTTTGATTAGATCATTTTAACTATGGTTACCTTGTGATGTATCGAGGGTTTGTAATTTTGTCTATTCTAGGGTTTCTATATGCATGCAAACCAAATGATATGCAAAATATTTTTTGGTGCTTTTTTAGTGTTTTGGAAATAAAAAGTGCTTTTAATCTATGAAAAGGAGATATGTATGCAATCTAATATGATTTTCCTAATACAAAATTAATCTATGTTTTTTCTATTTTCAATAGTTTTGAAGTAATCTAATCTAAAGAAAAGGGAAAATGTTTCTTCTAATAATCTAGATCTAGAAATATGAAAGCAACTAATCTAACATGCAACATCTAATTATCAAGGAAAAAGCAATGTTTTATTGTTCCCAAGAGAAAATTTAGTTTTCTAATTACTATTAATTAAACAAAAAAATGAAGGAACCTAAGAGAAATGAAGATTTGTGTGACTCCACTATCCTCAGAAACCCTTGATATTGGCAACCTCAAGTCCTTTTGAAGCAGCGGGAGATCCTCTTGATGACAAAACGACGCAAAGAAGCAAAAAGAAGCCTTAGTGAAGCTTGTATGAGCTCAATGAGAGCTTTGGTTGAGCACAATGGCATAGAATGAAGCAGTGTAGTGTTGTTTGATTAAACAAATAAAGTAAAAGATACCTTCATCCTGTAAGAGCATTTGAATGCTAAGTTGGAGAGAAAAAATTGGCAAGAGTTGTGTGCACAATGAATTTGCCTCCCTTTGTACTTGAGGGAGGGATGTATTTATAGGTTTGAGGAATGGGATTGATTGAGAAGTTAACTCATTTGATTGATGAGTTAACAAGGATGATTGGGGAGTTAACAAGGTTAATTACCCAGTGAACTCAGCTAACTATGGAGTGATAAATCAATTATAGCTTATCACTAAAGAGGAAATGGAGGTGAGGGAATGCATGAAATTAATTGAAGAGTTAATTTGAGATCAAATAGAGCTAATTATGCATGTGTGGGTGCATGAAATAGTTAAATCTATATTAGGCATAAAAAACCATGCAAACTAGAAGAAAAATGGGTGAAAACGGAGCAAAAACGAGTGAGAAACTCAAGTTTTTCCACGGCTAGAAAAATGGCAGGGTCACCCCTTTTGCCAGTAGGTTTTCCCATGGGAGACCATTGGTCACCTGGGGGAGATCCGGGTTGGATAGGGTCTGATGCAGAAAATCAGGTTGGGAGATGAAAGAAGAGAAGAAAAGGAGGGGTTCTGCCTCCAGAAACATGTCAGTCATGTGTAAGAATCCAAATCTCCACTTGCATATGTAGGATCTCTCAAGGGAGATCTAGAAATAATAGGGAGGATTTGGATTGGTTAGGTGAAACCGAAAACTGAAAGTGGGAGATGGAAAGAGAGACCTCTAGAAGGCTTCTAGGAGGTGCATAGGATGAAAAATATAGGGGAAAGGTGAAAACTCACCAAGAAGACACTCACAAGGATTAGGAGCAAGGTCAAAAGCTCAAAAAATGCAAGTTGACATGTGTCGCAACAAGTGTCAAAAAGCATCACAAATGGGGAGAGAGAGAAATTGACAAAGAAGAAAAAACACAAGACAAGAAAGATGACACATCATCAAGAGGTTTACTGCTTAAAGGACATTATTTCACACTTACATGTAAGTGACAAGGATTTGAATCATCATAGGGGTGCTTGTGGGGGTTGTACGTTATTTTTGTGCTTACATATTTGCCCCCTTGGGGATGGTAGGCTACATGAAAGGTAGGTACCATTCCCAAACTAGGCCTTACCTGTTGTTGATTTTCCCGCAATTTGTACCTGCAATAACTAGTATCAATCCAGCATTTAAGTATATCAAAATGAATAATGAAAACTGAAATGATGAACTTACCATGAATTATTCAATTTTGACTAGTTGTTTGCCTTTGTCGATTTGAACCTATAGGGATGAAAGCACACAAAATGATGCATGAAAGAGATGCATAAAAGTAAAGAACTAATCTGAAATGCATAAATGAAACTAAGCTAAGGGCAAACAAAGCAAGCCAGATTGTGAGATCAGAGTGAAATGGCGACGAAATTGTTCATGTGAGAAGTCATTAGAAAGATATCATCGAGGAGATCGCAAAGATGGCCGCCTCTTCTTCAACCGCAAAGAATTGGGTATGCAATCAGTGAAAAACCCTTCTCTAAATCCTAGTTTAAATTTTGTAAAAAATCTCTTGAAATTGTCTATTTTTGATGATTTTCTCTATTGCATTGTGTTTGTCTCGTCATTTACAGCAAGATTGGTTCTTCATTTTCTGAAATTGGCTGAAAAATGAAGTTTTTGGAGTAGTTTTTGGTTGATGGATCCTCCTCTAGGGTCACCCCTTTTGTTAGGCAGGGTCACTCGGGGGAGATCCTGTCTGATAATAGGGTCGCCCGGGGGCGATGCTGTTGGGCTAATTTTGACTGAATTTTGATGTTGTTTAACACTTGTTTCACTCTAATCTGACATGTTGTGGCTGTTGTATTTACCTGTTTATTGCAATTTTGAGGGTTATATGCATTTTATGTAAGGTTTTCTATAGTTTTATGATTTTTAGGGATTTTTATGAGTTTATGAGATCTAATCTAAAGTTCTCTTCTAATTTTGTAGGACATGCGTATCTGATGGAATGCCTGCTGAGAGCAGAGATGGCTCTCAGGGATGTTTGCTTCGTTGAGTACTGAGGATCGCGCTATTCTGAAGAGGGTAGGTCTAGCTAGGGTTTGCCATGTGCCTGTGATTCATCCTATATCTAGCATATGTTGTGACATTCTAACCTACTGGGATGCAGATAGAAACACATTTAGGTTCCCGCAGATCTCCGAAGAGTGGACCATCACTCTTTATGATGTGTATCGTATACTTGGGGTTCCTGTGAGAGGATAGCCTTTAGTTCTTCCAGTTAGTGGATCCTTTGAGGACAAGGCTTGCTGGGCTGCGTTCATGGGGGTTAATCACCCTGGGGATCAAACAGGAGTTTAGCTCACTTCTGTGCCCCGACTTCGCATCGCACTTTTGAGGAGATTCCTGATTGGGTTGATTGCATCAAGGCTATCGGGAGACAAGGCCTCGGCTTGTCTGAGATGGTGTTGAGCACCCATCATTCGTGATATCGAGGAGGGCATAGTTTACGCTTGGGGACCAGACATGTTGGCCATGTTTTTAAAGACTTCTATCGTATTTCACGGTGAGGGGCTCTAGCTTTTAGCCACTCTTCTTTGATCATGACATGGATATTTGAGCACATGAGGCCCTATCAGAAGCTCATTCCACTTCCAGATAGACACCTACTAAGAGCAGCGAGGTGGATGCATGTTGGTCACTTTGATGCTTCTTTACCCACTGTTGCTACTCTTATAGATGAGGACATGATCTTTGATCCTTATCGTGACATGGAGGGATCTTGGGCTCGTGATGGCGAGGTCAGGGAGCACTATTACGGAGTATCCAAGCTTTTAGACTGTAATGGTCTAGTTGAGGCCCATCGGGCTGATCGTGTTTCATAGTAGTTTGGTGAGGACATCCCTGAGAACTTGCCTCTAGTGTCCACATGCTATAGGACAGTCCAGGAGATGGGTGAGATTGGACAGAGGACAGTCATTTGGACTCCTTTGACTCCTGGAGTCTTCATTACTAGAGCTTTGAGACGAGGATAGAGAGGAGGGAGGGGGACTCCTTCCCAATCTCTAATTGTGACTGTGGATTCAAAATCTACTAACGAGGACTACATTCCAGATGATGATGATTCATCAGACAAGGTCCCTCCCAAGGATGAGGATTTTAATGATATTGATGATTTAGATGATGCTCCTAATATCCCCAAGGGTCCTCCTATTGTTCCTCGACCTCCTCATTTAGATGAGGTGATGCAACAATTTGACCATAATTGATAGCCTGGTGATCCACGTAAGTTTTGATCTATATGCTTTTTGTACTCTTGTCCTTTCTCTTTTCATGGGGATCTGACTTTGTTCTTCTCTCGATTCACTCTTTTTAGGTAATGTCAGAGAGTGGAGGAACATTGTTCATGAGATTAATGTCAGACTGGCTTTTCCCTTCATTAGGATGACTCATGACTGCCTTTTAGATGATCTTGGTGTGCCCCTTGCTATGGGCTAACACACTAACATTTTTACTCCTGTCTATCATGGATGCCAGATGAAGATAGAGTTGAAGACCCAGGTTGACATCCTTAAGGATGAGAATCAGGTACTCTGAGAGATGGCTTACCTTAATGTTGGATGTCATGATGCCAGCATGGTGGGACCTTCATAGTCACATGCTCACAGCAGAGCACCTCACTATCATAGGTCTCATGGAGCAACGAGTGGTATTCATAGACAAAGGAGTCGAAGTCCTGAGGGTTCTGTTGGAGGGAACCGCCCTTGACTTCCTTTCTTGAAATCGTGCCCCCTTACATGGGGAGCCTCTACTTCTCTTGAGAGCATTTTGTCCTATCTCTTTGATACCTTTGTATATATAAACTTCGGATGTATCTATGAAAGTTTATCCTTTTATGGTTCTCACCTATCGATCTTGTACTCATCTCTTGTGCATGTTTGGAGGTTTGGGAACTCTTTGATTATGTTTGACCTTTTCAACTCTTTTAACAATGCAAGTATGATAACAATGACATATTTTTGTAATTTTTTTGTGACATATATATGAGATGCAGTTCACGATATGATAATGCAAAAACACAAGAAATGCTGAAATGAAACATTTACTTTTGTTGAATGTCATGAGATATGACATTGGACTTTATTGCTTTGAGACTCTTTTTCTAATTTTTGGCATGAATGCAATCTGGGACAAAGAATGTGATTGCTCTTAAATACGATTTTTGATTTAGGGGATTACGAGTTGTTCTAATATAAGAGAAATATTTAAGGCTATGAGATAAGATTTAGGGAAACTCACATGGGGATTGGGAATGAAAATGGAGCATTTCTAATTTTAGGCTTTGCTAAAGGCTAAACACTGATCCTTGTCTAGATAAGACAAGTTGACAAGCTTTCAACTTAGATGAGTAGCAAATTTTATTGGTGTTCGCTAGACTTAGATCATAAAATGGCAAACAAGGTAGACCCAGGGTAATGGATAAATAGGAAAGAACAAGGGTCCCTCAGTAGAAGATGATTCTAGAGACTACTAGACTCTTTGGTTTTGCTCAGCTAGTGCGTGTGTGTGCTTTGTACCTTTCTTTCTTTGTTAGAATGTCACCCTTGAGGCTTTGATCTTAGACTGATCTCCACCCAAGTGTATGAACATTTAGTAATCTTCTCTCTTTCACTCTTTTTTTGTATCCCTCTTTTTTTTTACTTTTTTTCACTTTTTTGTATTTTCCTCATTTGATTTTTCTCATTTTTTTGGATTTTTGACTTTTCAAGAAATGAATGCTTTTTGGAACTTTGATATGCAATGCTTTGATCTCTCAATTCTCACTTTTTCACACTCTTATTTTCATCACTCATTTTTTTTATTCACTCGAATCTTAGATTGCTTCCTTTAGAGTTTTGATCTTCTTGACGTTTTTGGCCAAGAAAGATAAGGGGCTGAGCGCCACCTAAAGTTTTTGCAATTTGGTTGGACTTCTCTAACACTAGGGAAAACTTGGGAAGGTCTACTTGCAAGCTTCCTTTGAGCACTGTAGGTTTGAATACTAAATTTGTTTAGACCTAACATCTTGACTCGTAAGATAGGATCAATGTAAAGCTAAGAGCTGGGCTTTGATTAGAATCACTGGGAATGAAGGGGGATAATGGCGATTGTGAAAAATGGGGAATCTCTAGGTCCTGAAAGGATGATGTATATCTAGGTAACCTTAGACTCCTTATTGAAGAGAAAATAGTATAAGAGCAAGTCACTAACAGTAATGCACGACAAATAGAATGATACAGAAATGCAAGAAACAAATAGTTTTTGACATTTTCATTTTTTTTAAATTTTTTTGTATTTTTATGTTTTTGATTTTCTGTATTTTTAGACATAATATTTCTTGAGGTGAGGCATTAACTGTTTCACCAAATTCCTCTCCCTCCATTGTGTATAAGAGATAGGCACCATTTCTGATGTCTTCTTTGACCATGTAAGGACCTATCCAATTGGGTCTGAATTTTCATCCTTCACCAGCTCTTTTCTCGATCAAGTTGTCTATCCTAAGCACTAGATCTCCCACTTGAAAGGGTCTTGGGATGACCCTTTTGTTAAATTGCTTTTTCAATCTTGCTAGATAAGAATCATGTCTTTGAACAACTCTCAAGCTTGTTTTGTCCACCATTTCTAATTCGACCAACCTTACTACTCTGTACTCTTTATTGTCCAATAAGCCTTGTAATGGTACTCTCAAGCTAGGCAATTATACTTCCAATGGTAATAATGCCTCTAACCCAAAAGTGATGACATAAGGGGTGGTTTTGATCGGGGCCCTAATGCTTGTTCTGTATGCCCACAAAGCTAGGTATAATTGTAAATGCCAATCTCTCTTAGAATCTTTCACAATTTTGACCAATATTAACTTCAGAGTTTTGTGGGTAGCTTCTGCTTGTCCATTGCCCTAAGGATAGTAGACTGAGGGAGAATTGTGATTGATGTAAGACCTCTCACATAAATCTCTTACTTGTGGGTTTTTAAATGATGATGCCTTATCCGTTACTATCACTTGGGGAATTCTGAACTGGAAGATGATTTGATTCAATATGAATTTAGCTACTACAGCACCTGATACTATGGTGAGGGTGTTCGCAAGAGACACTATATGAATTCATGATTGTTGTCATTGATGGCAACAAAGTTCATCCCACACATCCGCAGGACATGGTGTGTCTCTACCAGAAGTTAGAATGAAGATTGTTGAGGTCCGGTAAACAAGAATAGAGCTTGTGGCAAGATCTGACAGACAGGTCCGGATCTCTCAGAGGAAGTATCTTGGTGAAGTGTGGATTTGGGGAAGTAAAGAATACTACCTTGAGTGATAGATTCCAATGTTTTAGCCTTCAGTGATAGATGAGGTAAAAGATATGAATAGTTGAGTACAGGATTCCTGAGTGATAGTGTGAACAGAGGAAGAACTGACTGACAGAATATCAGACTACTTTCCAGATGTGTTACTAATGGTGGTAAAGGTTATGAAGGCATGAATCATGTTTGGCTGACATGGTTAATGATTTCTACAAACATATACTTGATCCGCATTTCTTGATGTGCAAGGATTCAGCTCACAGAACAGAGTTTGTGAGAAGATTGCTTGTTCTGGGTGCCGACTAGAAAGGTGATGAAATTACTTGTGCAGATATATATACATGATGGATTTAGTTGTGAGGGGTATTGTTGTTGTCAAGGATGTGCAAATAAAAGCAGAGCAGAGCAGAAGTAATAAGAAAGGTCCAGTATGTGAAAGGAAAGCAGCATAAGAGAAGAGGAAAGATGAAGTGCAGCATATCAGTGTACTGAGCCTAACCGGAACTGAACTACAGCATATGTGGATGCTTCCAATCAGTTCAAGTATTGTATAACATTCTTTTGTAGACAGTGTGTCTCCTTGTAGGTAGTGTGCCTCCTTTGTGCGCAGTGTGCTCAGGCAGTGAGCCCTAATTGGCAAGTGCCATTTTGTAATTCCTTATTCTTCTAACAGAGAATAATCTTTGGGTTAATCACCACGTGGTTTTCTCCCTTAACAGGGTTTCCATGTCAAAAATACTGTGTCATGTGTTTTTCCATTTCATGGTAATGTTTGCTTGTTTGAATTAATGTTGCACTAATTAATAAGAAAGTTTAGAAAGAAGATATAATTAGGATAACTGATTCACCCCCCCCTCTCAGTTATCAACAATTGGTATCAGAGCTAAGTTCCTCCTAACAGAGTCTAACAGCTCAAGGAAGATCTGGGAGTCCAAATGGATGCATATGGTTTAAGGGAGCAACTCAAGACTGCCCTTGAGGATCTTGAACAGTCTAACTCTGAAGTCAATGAATTAAAGGAAAGACTCAAACAGGCTAATGATTTCATGAGAGAACTAAAAGACAAATTAAGTCTCTCTATGAAAAAGAGAAAGGAGCTGCTTCAGCAATTGGCAAGACAAGGTGAAGAAAATAATGCAAATGAAGAGCTGACTGAGAAAACCAAGTTATGTGAAAAGTTATCTAAAGAAATCATTATGGTAAGACATGAAATGGAATCAGGAGTTATAAAGTTTACCCAAGAAGTTGAAGAGAAAAGAAAAACTAAAGATAATCTAAGACAATCTCTCAAGGAGAAATCAGAAGATTGGCACCAGATGGATAGAGTTATCAGACATCTTGAATCTGATCTTGAAGATGCTAAAGATAATGAAGAAAAACTTGAGGATCAAATTGTCTCTCTCAAAAGGGATCTTCAAATAGCAAATGAATATAAAGAGAAATTCAAGATAAGTTCTGTTCAACTTGAAGTTCTTCTTGAAAGTCAAAAGAAGGTAGATGACAAGTGTGGTTTGGGATATGAGAAAAGAGAAAGCTCTGGATCCGATCAGAAGAATTTTGGATCAAAAAATCCAAGGAACAGGCCTAGAAGACCTCCGGTGAGACAGCCCAATGCTCAAAGATATCCATCCTTCAATGGATACTGCCACAGCTACAATCACTTTGGTCACAAAGCTAATTAGTGCAGAAAGAGAATGAATCTGACAAATTCATTCTTCTCTAGACAATGTTTTAACTGCAAAAGGTATGGTCACAAATCTCATGAATGCAGAAACATGCAAATGAACAAATCATTCAATGGTAGATGCTTTACATGCAATAGAATAGGTCATATGGCTAATCAATGCAGATCAAGAGGATATCAATCAAATATACAAGGAAATGTTGTTTGCCAAATCTGCAATAGATCCGGTCATATTGCAAAATTTTGTAGAAGCAAGAATCAGGAGAAAAGAGGTCCGGTATATCATAATCAGAATCAAGATAAGGGTAAACAAAAGGTGAATGCGGATGAAGTTAGGAATGAGATGAAAAAGATTTGGGTGAAGAAAAGTTTAGAGAATGTAGAGATTGGATCCGCACAGTGCTGATATTCCTTCTGGAAATTAAAAGGTGAGCTCTGGCTCAGGGGGAGACAAAGAAAACCTTGTTCCCCCAACCAGTCAAATAGTGCCTGAAATTGGCACATGAGAAGCTGCGGATTAAAGGGGTTCTAGAGAAACATCTAAAGAAAGTCAGGTAAAGATTTGGGAGATCCGCAAGAAAATTTTAAAAGCTCAAATCCTTCAGAATTGGTCTGGTTAAGCAAGTCTTCTAGTAAAACCGGTTTCTCACAAGATTGGCCCGGTATGAATCCAAATTGATACAGCTTGATCTGTGGATACATAAGATCATCAGAAGGACAAGTGGATATGATGATTCATCACTAACATTGATCACAAGGGAATCATAATGATCTGAATGAATTTCTTCCTCCTTGAACAAGGAAAACAAGGCAAACCGAAATGTATTAGGTTGTGCATTTATTGTAGGGAGAAAATTAGGGCTTCTTAAGAGTTCATTCATTGTCATTCACACATTTGCACTCAGGAAGAGAAGGAAAAGGAGCTCCGCAACTACTTGCCCCAAAGATCAAGACGATTCTTCATATAGCTAAATCCAGATTTCATCGTGTACCCTAAACTACGGAAAAGGTATTTTTCGTTCTTGATATTCTCAGTAAGAATTCTTGATGATGGCTACTCCGAATATAGTAAAAATCTCTGATAGGCCCCGCCCTGAATTCAAGAAACATCCATACAAATCATTGGAGGTAGATCCCCTAGGAGCATTCTCTAGTGTTCCGCATGGCGTTTTACACATAGAAGACATTAGGGTTTACATACATGCCAATATTGAAGAATTTGGGGAATTCAAACTAAGAGACATCTATCACAAACAATTGATAGATGATGCTTTTGAGCTTAAACCAGAATATAAGGGCATCCAGGAGAAGCATTTTGATCAGTTCATTCATTTCCCCTACTTTGAAGAAGATGAATGGGACCGGTATGTTTTAAGTAGGGTGCATGATAACTTCCTATGGCTGAATAGACCTTGCAAGATCACCAAGGAAGCAATTAGGGCAGTAACTGGTTTACATTCCTCCGAAGGTATTCCTGTCCTCAAATCTGTCAAAAACAACATTACCATAGAGGCCACCGGATCAAAATTTGATAAGAGGGCAATGACCATTGAGGATATTACTGACTCGAATATCAAGTATGCATCTATGATAATAGGATACAAGATATATCATTCCAGTAGGGAGAATTCAATATTCGGAACTACAATATATACTGCCTATGAGATGCTGAGAAAAAATGTAGAATATGATCTCTATGAACTTCTTTTGAGCCAGTTAATGGAAAACATACAAAAGATCAAGAAGGACAAGAAAAACTCTTTCAAATATGGTGCACTAATAGTATGTTTATTTTTCTACTTCATGAATGAGTTGCCCGGATCAAATGGATGGGTATGGCAGAATGACAAACTGGTAGCAGTTCAGATCAGAGACTATTTGCATGGGCTTGGGGATGCTAAAGTAAGAAATACAGCCATGTGGGGATACTTCAAAAAACTTTCAGAACATGATGCAATCAACAGAAAGGATTCCCCAGTCTCTTATTGAGAAACACAAGGACACAGTCTACTTTATGGTAGAGACTAATCGGTGCCTAATGGAGGCAGTAGAACCAAGGATAGTCTGGATCATGCCCATGGGGTATGAAGTTGATGAACAGATTGTGGAGCTGCATGTTCAACACATGCTAAGTCAGCCTAAAGATCCAAAGGCAGAGAGGTATGGAACCTTTGAGGAGCTAAGTATAAAGATTCATGTGGAACTCAGAGAACCAAAGATGAAAAGGAAGGTAAGAAAAGAAGTAGAACATATTGCCCAAGGCCTTGGCATCTCAAAGGAGGCACTTGATGCCAACTGAGAAAAGAGGAAAAAGGCAGAGGAAGAGAAGAAAGAGGCAGAAAAGAAAAGTAAGGAAAGTACTCCGGTAGAAACTTCCACCCGGACCAGATCATCAAAGAGATCAGCACCTGCCCTTGCTAAAAGCTCAAAACCAAAAGTACAGTCATCCGAAAAAGGAGAGAAAAGGTCTAAAACAAAAGCCACAAGGGCTTATACAAGTCAAAGAGATGAAGAGGAAACTGAATCAGATGAGGAAATTAAGAAACTGAAAAAGAAGAAGAAGAAATCATCCGATGAACACCCTACCAGTCAAGGAGAAGAAGAGAAGGAAGAGGAATCTGCTGAAAAACTCACTCTAGCCATAGATGTTGTAGTGAAAGTAGTCACAATGGATGGGAACCTGCAACCCTTAACAGAATATTATGATGAATGTAATGAAGCAGATAAAAGGATTCTGGAGGAAGCCACAGCTCAGCTTTTGAACACTTACAACAAAGTTTTTATTGAAATTATCTCTCTAATTCCCAGAAGCTTAGAGAAAAGGATTGAAACAAGGAAGAACAATGCTCGAGCAAAAGATCTAGAACTCTGGGAATAGATAGCTATTCAGCTATATCCTTCAATTGATCCCAAGACAATGAACATGGTATTCAAAGACTGCAAGGATGAGTTCAGGAGCAAAACAAGGATGAATTAGCTCATGCTTGGTGAGACTGACAGGGTAGCCAAGGATACAGAAGAGATCCTCCGGAAGGCCTTCAAAAGATTTAATCTTCCTATTGTAGAGGACTTGGGTACTGATCCTTCAACCACAAGTGTTGCAGAAGAAACTTCTGAGAAAAAGACAGAAGAGGTGGGCCCTGAACAGACTAACATTTCTCCTCTGGTTTCTCCTGCAGTCTCTGGATCCAAAGAAGAAGAAAAATTACAGGAGAAAGAAGTAGAGGTGAAGGAAAAAGAAGGTGACAATGCAAAGGTTGCAGAGGGACAGAAGACTTCAGCAAAGAAAACCACAACTGCTAGTGGTGGTAATGTAGGAGAGAAAACTCCAAAGGATAGCTCCAAGACTGTAGAAGAGAAGAAACATCTGTCTCCAGCAAGAGACATTGCACAAACTATCCAAGAATTTCTGAGCAAAGAAACAATGGAGATTGATGAACTAGAGCTTCTACAAGGTCCATTCAATTTTGATTCTCTTTCTCCGGTACAGACAATGAAGATAGCTTCATTTGCAAATGCTAAGGCTAATGAAAAACTCCTAAAGTCTCATATGGAAGACTGTGAGTTGATAGAAGCTGCATCTGGAGTGCTGGAAAAGATCATACTATCTTTTCAAAAGGATCCCACAGCCTCCTCTTTCGGTAATCTCAAAACCTTAGTTAGGAGTGTTAGTACACATTTTGATTCTCTAGAAAAATCAGCTGAAGAAAAGGTCCGGAAGGAGTTTTTGGATAAGAGATTCTCAGAGGTACAAGGATTAATCACTAATGATAGAAGAAATATAAGTATTGGGATAAAGAGCTTAGAAAATGCTCTTAAGGATGGCGGTGAAATATACAAATTTTGTATCTCCTAGTCCAAAGTAACACTGGACATTGAGAAGAAAATAAAAGAATAGGAGGATAAACTATCAAACCTATCAAAGAATTGTGATCCTCTCTCCTCCTCTATAACAAATCAAGAATGTCAGACTATCGTAGTCTTGAGTGAAATCAAGAAGTTGGAGAAGGAAAGAAAAAATAGGATAAGCAGGTTGAGTGAGCTCAAGGGGTTAATTGTCCCCAAACTAGAGGCCATGCATGAGGCTATAAAAGAAGCCCAAATTACAGCCCAGACCACTGATCCGGCAGATCTAAAAAGGGCAGATGCATTTGCATTCCTATTGAGTGGGCATATCTCAATTTTGGACAGGATGAAGCAGAGTTGGGTGACAGAAGTTGTATAGTTGAAGAACACTTTTGCAGACATACTTAAGTATATGTAAGTACAACTTGTATATATATACTTATGCAGCTAAGTATAGTTAACATTTTGAAAATTTTGGTATGTGGACCTGTTGTGTGGTTACACAACACGCCCCATTTTGACTTGGCAAAACAGGGACCCAACTTTTGTTTTGGCTTGTGTTGTCTGTTTCTGGCGGTTTGGTAAAAATAAGTCAGGTGCATCATCATCATGAAGGTCAGGATGAGGTAGGTCATCATCATGAGGTTAGTTTGTCAAAGTTCATATTTTGTTTCTATGACTTCATGGTTAGAAAGAGCTTGAAATTCCATGCAGGTTTGCCTTTTGCATCACTAGAAAATTCGTCCATATGAAGGAGTTGTGAGCAGTCAAAGTTTTGGTCAAACCTGATAATTGCTGTATGAACATCATCATCATGATATTCGAAAAGCCCCCCGATAATATCCTGAGGTCGAAACATCCAGACGTCAAGTTTAAGTCGTAGTAATCTTTTCCCGTCAGGCGGTCTTTTATATCGCCAAAGGTCATCATCATGATCTTACTCTATCACCTGATGAAAATCATGCAGTCCCGAAACATCCGGACGTCAATCTTAAGTGCTAGTGAACTTTTCCCGTCAAGCGACCCTGGAAACATCATCTGCATCATGATATTTAGCATCACCCGATATTATAATATCATGCTGATATTATAATATCACCTTACTTAGAGAAATCTGCCATCTGCATAATTTGCGCGCGCACGACCAAGTCTTGGTGATCAACATCATCATGATATTTCGAGACCCGACATTTCCTAATATCCTCCTGACCTCCTTTTGCGTGATCATGATGATCACCTTATCTTTCGAAGCGGAGGGTGATTTTCATTTCTTAAGTCATGTTGAACAAGATCATCATGATCTTGTTAGTCTTTCCCGACAGTTCGTAGTATCATCCTGCCGACAAGTATAACCTTTTGCAAATATGATGATGACGATGACGTCACCATCACCTTTCTCCTTCGGCAGGATATTTTCCAAGGCGTGATCCATTTCACCAATATGATGATGACGATGACGTCATGTTCGAAGATTAACACAAGCCCCAGATATCCTGATGATGTCATCAGGACTTTCGGCAGGATCATATTTTTGATCACCCAGTGCGTATATGATGATGATGATGTTCATCATCCTGACCTTTCGAGCGGGTTGCCTTGGCCGAAAAAAGGGTCATACTGCTTTCATGACCTGATCATCTTCCTTAGAGGGAACCCGATATTCCATTTACCTCCTGATTTTAACGAAACATGACGGTGACGTCATCCCTTTGCATTTTATTGAAGCCTGATGATGACGATGACGTCATCATGATTTTCCTCAGCGGCAGGATCATTTTCCAGGTCCTCCTGTTTGTCTTCATCATGATGATGATGACGATGTCTTTCTTTCCCGAATGTGCAAGAACAAAACATCCTGATGTGCTTTTCATCAGAGCATTAGGAAAGGAGGATCATCATTTTTTGTGATATCCTGCGGCCACTTTGAAGATATATAGTTGGTCATCACCATGATTTCCGGCGTAGGTATAACTGTTGCCGTCGGCCAAGTCTAATATTGTCAACCTGATCATATGTGGTCGCACTGATGCGAACATGATGATGATGACCCGAAACATTCGAACGGAGCCTGCAAAGCCAGGTATGAAGTAATTTGTTAATTTTGACATACCTGATCATATTTGAACCCGATATACAAGAAAATGGGCAAAAACATGAAGCGATAGAAATTTGAAAGCCCGACTACCTGATTTTGGTCAACGAGGGTTGACCTGGTTGTTTTCATGCTGTTTATGCATTTAGTGCATATTTTTCACAGGTAAGACCTGTTTGCCTGTAGCTGCACATTGGGAGGTATGTTTAATAAAATGTTTTACTTCCTGCTGTTTATCCACATGATGATGATGAACTTAATGTTTGTTTGTTTATTTGCAGGAAGTCATCATGATGCTGCTGAAGCTGAACATTGAAGTGATGATGCTGCTGAAGCTGAACATTGAAGTGATGATGCTGCTGAAGCTGAACATTGAAGTGATGATGCTGCTGAAGCTGAACGTTGAAATCATGATGATGCTGCTGAAGCTGAGCATTACAAAGTTGCGCATGGAGTCAACATGGGCCAGACATGAAGAGGATATTGTCAAATATGTTGTTTGCCAGCTGGAGACCGAATCAAGTCGAAGATGCTGGAATATTCTGTGCCAGCTGTACATTTGCCAACTGATGAAGCATGTGCTTTTCATCTGGACCGTTGTTTGTTATGAGAGGATCCTGATCCTTGGATCATTGTAACCGTTTTCTGGCAGTTGTTCTATATAACATCCAGAGCTTGTCATTTTAAAAGGAGGGAGGAATACATTAGAATACACAGACGCATCTGGCGCAAAAGTCAATTACTGTTGAGTAAGTTAGGAGATCGGATTACTGAGACTAATGAGGATAGAATTGTTGAAATGTCAAGGTTCTTTCTTCAGATCACTGTAAATGTACCTGTTCTTGAGCATACTGAATGAATATGAAGTTCCAGATTACATCCCGATTGTAAATTTTACGTAATCTTCTTGTTGATTTCTGGATATGTACTGGTGAATGCTGTGTTCAACTGGAAGCGCTTTCATTTCATTACATGTTGTTGTCAACTTTCCTTTGAAGCTTTGCACTAGATCATGCGGATTTGTGGAATGTCCTGGTGAAGTATGATTTCTAGTTTTCCTTCTTTTCATTGCAAGTATGGGAGCTTGTATGTGAATCAGTGATCTAAGTCCAGTAATTTTAGGAATCTCACTCTCTAACCCTTTTCCTTTTTTCAATTTCATTAATTCATCACCATAACTGCAAATCATGATAAATAACAAGCAGAAACAGTGAAATATGCTGAAATCTCGTAGGTAACTGAAGATCCTTAGCATATTTGGTTAAATGCATGTAGTATTGAAAATATCATGCAAAGAATCATAAATAATGGTAGAAATCATACAAATATCAGCCTGTATGCACATTATTTGACTAAATTTACAGTGCAGAGGTAGAATTGTTGGAGACTTATGCAGAGCGAACATCCAGAGCAGGATATCTGAAGATGATGATGATGAACAGTGCAGAAACACGTAAGGCCCCTGAATGGAAAACAGCAACACACATCAACCACTGAGTAACGTCAGTAGATTAAGACCTAATCAACGGAGACTTGGGATCATGAATTCTTTGAATTCATCGTATCTTTCAAGATGAGTAAAGGTTGTTGTGTAACTTTTATTCTATGTTTGCGAATGACTAACATCATGACCAACATAAATTGGCGCTAGAAGGAGGGCATGACTCCGGAAGATCACGTTCATCATCAGTACTTTCAGGTTTGATGACGCTCAGAGTAAGGTAACTTCAGATCATTTGTGAATTTCATCAAATTGCGTAAATATTTGCTGCGACAAGTTTGTATTTGCACATTCTGTGTAAAGATTTCCAAATTTCACATAAATATTGCAAGCTTTACAGTAGATTTCTTTAAATTCACTAAATATTGGCCAAAGATGCATAAATTTGTTCAAGCTTTGAGAATTTAAGCCTTAAACACGCGAGATCTGGTGCTACTGGTTGGAATATCCCAATATCCTGTCATATTTGCAGTATCTTCGCAAATATCGCGTAAATATTCAGTCTGATTTGCAAGTTGACCGTAAATATCACCTCGTCCGGTGGAATCCAGCCAATATTTGCAAAGTTTCAGCTAATTGGCCTCCGAATCGAGAAATCCTGGCTCACAGGATAAATACCAGGTCTAGACATAGTGAAATTTTCGAAGAATTGCCTGTTAGAGGTTTTAGACCTAAGACTGTAGACGTCCACCATACTCCAGAGTCTAGTACGTCCAGAGCTTCACCAGGACCTCCTCCTGTAACTCCTGTTGGTTTGCAAATACCTTCCGGTATACCCGTGACACCTTCTGTTCAACCTCAGGGTATACCTTTAGTCCAACCTCAGCCAACTGCACCACCAGTTCAGCCCCTTCAGGTTGCAATGTCGTTCTTTGCAGCAGAATCACCATTGACCTTTACTGCGTATCATGAGTTACCAAAGTATCCGGACAAGCTTTGTCCAAAATACCATCCTTATCAGGATGCGGATGATCATATCAGGACGTTTAAAGAAGCTTGCTGTAGAGCCAGAATAGAACATCAGGATGTGGTGTGCAGATTATTCCCTTTTTCCTTAGGGGAAGAGGCTTATAATTGGTTCATCAGTCTTGGTCAATCTTCTGTAGGTTCGTGGGCTGTCTTAGAGAAGGCCTTTCTTGACAGATTCAAGGTCCCTATTGATCCATCCATGAATTACCACCTGTTTGCCACAATTAAGAGATTGGAGCATGAACCTATTGCAAATTTCAATGCTAGGTTCCAGAAAATGTTGTCCAAGCTAGTTACCCCATATGTGGTGGCTGATGATGCTGCCAGAAGTATTTATTATTCAGCCTGGATCCGTTAACCGCCATGTTCATCAGGAGAACACATCCTGCGATCACCACGTTGACAGGAGCTTTTCAAGAAGCTATCAAGGTAAATCAACAGCTGATACCTGCTCCTACTCCAAATATAGCATTCCCTGCTTTGCCTGGCATGCAGTCACAATATCCAGCACAGTATCCTGCAGCTTATCCTTCGCAATATCCTGCACAATACCCAAATGGAGCAGCGATGCCCCCAGCAATCATGCCTACACCTTTGCAAGTACCTCCATTGAGTATCATGCCTCCTCCTAATGGAAATGGCCAATTGCCACAATATCCTGCACATACTCAGACACCTCAGGGTACAGATCTATCTCATAATAACCATGGATCTTCCTTTTTCCAGCCTCAGCCTGAAAATGTAGTGGCCAAAGCTCAAGAGGAGAAAGAGGAAATCAAAGAAATTGCTGCTCAGTTGAGAAAGCTCACCACAGAAGTAACACACTTGAGAAATCAAGGGTTTTATTCACAGTCAGGTCAGAATAGGAGTTATTCCAATGACAGACCAAATTACCCTGACAGAGGATACAACAATAACTTCAACAGTAGTGCTGCAAATAACAATAATCCTCCTAGGCAGCCCAGAGTGTGGAACTCCAGGCCAAATAATGGTTCATTACCATCACCCCTAGACAATCAGCCTCCTGGTGAAGCCAAACAGACTACTAGAGTCAATCTTGCTGAGGCAGCCCTTACCAATTGGTGCAGGATTCACAATACCAATGCACATGCAGAATTAGATTGTCCACAATTTAGGATTGCGGCCAGCATCTTTCAGACTGAAGTGTCTAATACTTCTGGAAATCCACCTCAGGCAGAAGGAAATGAAATAGTTCCTTGTGGATATGACTCAGCTTTTGTGCTGGAAACATACACTAATCAGCCTCATCAGGAATATAATCAGACCTGTGAAGAATCTGCCTTAACCTTTGAAGCAAATTATGTCTTCCCTTTTGAGGATGAAAATGAACCTACAAGAGAGCATGAGGAAGTACATGCATACCAGCAGCAATACCCTGGTAAGCACAATTATAACCTGAGGAGTAATGCCAACAGACCTGCCGGTCCATTGACATCATCTCTACCTCCAAATAACTTCAACACACCCCTTGATCCTAAGGCTAGCAATAACCCTGGGTTCCCTAAGGTGAATGCTCAGTACTTGTCTCCTCAAAACACAGTAACAAAAGTTGCAAATGCACCTCATGAGTCTGACAAGTTAGTCAGTTATTTGGCTGATGAAATGAAGAAAATCAAGATCAGCCTGTCCCTATCTGAGTTACTGAAAACTCCTGCCATCAAAAGGGCATTCATGAAGTCGCTGGATGATCCTGCTTCTAAAGAAGATAATCACCTTTCGAGTCAATCCAATAGCAGAGACCATACTGCTAAAGATAACACTGTCAAGCCCAAAGTGTCAGCCACAGTCCAAGCTGCTGAAACCTCTCACATGACCTTGTACAGAGATAAAACTAAATCACCACCGTTTCTCCTCACCATAAGAATGTTCAGTAAGAATTTGCACAACTGCTTAGTTGATTCAGGAGCCTCAACTAATGTTATGCCTTTGTCAATATGCAACGCATTAGGACTGCATCTTGCTAAATCCTTAAAGAAGGTCACTCAACTGGACAAGACAGAAGTAAGTGTCGTAGGAGAACTCACTCATATTCACATGCAGCTAGCGTCTGATCCTAGGATCCAGTATTACATTGACATTCAGGTAGTTGACATACCTGATACATATGGGATGTTGCTTAGCCGGGACTGGTCTAAAACGCTTAACGGATACATGTCCACAGACTTCAGTCACATGTGGTTGCCATGGAAAGGTATACCTAATCAGATCAGGATTGATGCTGAGCCTAGGATGAAACATATGATCACGGAATATAACAGAACAAATGAGATCATGTATGTAAACGTAGAACCTGGAGTTTATCACATCAGGCCGCAAACTGTCCAAATAGAAGAGGTCCTGATGCTTGATGTTCATCATCATCATGATGATGATTATCATGAGGATATGCCAGTCGTAGAACTTAATAATGATCCTGATAATGAGAATGAAATAGATCGCTTCAGGGATTTTCAGATGCATTTATCTACTCAGATAAAACGTTGTCAATTATTAAATATACCTGCTAATGATATTTTGATTGACGGATGGTGCAGATTGCATGGAGAAGCACACTCGGAAAAGACTTGCGAACCATGCTTAGACATGATCATGCTGGAGCAGACGTATAGTGAAGCATCATCATCATATTCCGAGGTGAGTGCTACATCTGATGATGATGATGATACTAATTTTTATTTGTCTTCTGCAGGAACAGAAGAGTCGACGGATCCTGATGAGGATCATATCCGAAAAATAGAAGAGATCCTGGTGTCCAATCAGACAAATGATGCGAGAAAGGAAAAGATCACTCCTGGTAGTGATTGCTTCATGGAACCGGATTACGAGTTGTCTGATGAGGATAAAGGCAGTGACCTGACGAAGTTCGAAGAATTTCTGGTCAAAGAAATAAAAAAAATGACACAACAGTGTAGATCTCCACGGGAGGTTTTAATTAAAGGTTGGTGTAGGCTGCATGAGGCGTCTCACTCAGAAACCACTTGCTCACTGTGCTTGCACATTTTGAAGAAGCATGCAGTTGTATGTGCTGAACATCATCCTCCTGCTAGGATTGAAGAGAAAACAGAAAAGCCATCAGGCTCATCAGATAAAGGAAAGAAGAGGCTTGAAGATGACACACCTAAGTTAAGGTGGATATCAGGCGGAGCAGCAGCCAGAGCTGCAAAGAAAAAGGAAAGTTCAAATAAATGTCCCGCTGAAGATAAGCCTTGGATCCTGAGGTTTGATGGATCCAAATCCAAGCAAGGTTCTGGAGTAGGGATTGACCTTACTGATCCATCAGGGAAATCCCATTTAGCAGCTTACAGATTACAGTTCCCCTGCACTAATAATGTCACAGAGTATGAAGCTCTGATTCATGGACTGTTGTTTGCCCATAAGAAGAAGGTGAAGATCCTGCATGTCTTTGGAGATTCAGAACTAGTTGTGAGGCAAGTAAGAGGAATTTACTCTTGTAACTACAGAAAGCTGTCAAATTACAGACATCGTGTGTGGGACCTGATTGAAGACTTTGATGCCTTCAACATCGTTCACGTGCCAAGAGAACAGAACCAAAGGGCAGATGCACTTGCTCAGGCCGCCAGTACGCTGGAACCGCTGTCTATATCTGGTCTGAAGAGATTTGCAGTAGAATTGGTGTCAGTACCTTCGGTACCTGACAATGTGACCAATCTCCAAGTGTTTGATGATGATCAGCACATCCTGGATTTCATATCAAACAGAGATGTATTTGAAGCTCAGATCATAGATGAAAATGGTATGGAAGATCATGTCTGGGAAGAAGATGAGATTTTAGAGTTGCCTGGCAACACAATTCCCAAAGGTATGATTGAATTAGAAAGAGCCTTTGATCTGGATAATATGCTCAAGCATAAGGATCTGCCTAAGGCAGATGGAGGTCAATATTCACAGGTGAATATTGGACAAGCTGATGACAAGAAGAATGTCTTGTTGGGTAAGGTTTGTACACCTGAAGAGTTAGATGGAATAACTCAAGCCCTTAAGGATTATATACATGTAATTGCATGGACTTATGACGAGCTGAAGACGTATGACACTTCTGTCATAACTCATACTATACCCCTCAAGCCAGATACAAAACCTTTCAGACAGAAGCAGAGGCCAGTCAATGCTCTGCTTGAGCCCATCATCCTTGAGGAGGTCAAGAAATTGTTAAATGCCCGGATAATATTTCCGGTAAGGCACTCCACTTGGGTGGCAAATCTGGTACCAGTCAGGAAGAAGAATGGAGACATCAGATTGTGTGTGGATTTCAGGAACCTGAACAGAGCATCAGAAAAGGATAACTATCCTTTGCCCTCTTTGGATGAAGTTCTGCAGATGGTAAATGGAGCCAAGATGATGTCCTTCTTAGACGGTTTTTCAGGATACAACCAAGTGATGGTTGATTAAATTGACAGATTAAAGACTGCCTTCACCACAAAATGGGGGATATTTGCATATAGACGTATGCCGTTTGGATTGATAAATGCTGGAGCTACATTCCAGCGAGCAATGGACATAGCCTTCAGAGGCTTAATAGGAAAATGTATAGTCATCTACATGGATGACCTGACAGTGTTCTCCAAAGAAAGGGGAAATCATGTTGCTGATCTCAGAAGTGTGCTAAAGAAGTGTGAAGAATATGGAATATCTTTGAATCCCAAGAAGTGCATATTCGGGGTCACAACAGGAAAGTTACTAGGCCACCTGATCACAGAAGATGGGATTATCATTGATCCTGACAGGGTGGAATCTATTATGAAATTACCACTTCCAGGAAGCAAAAGGGAGCTTAAATCTTATTTTGGTAAGATAAATTTTGTGAGGAAGTTCATCACTGGCTTTGCTGAGATTGTCAGACCACTGAATGCTATGTTGAAAAAAGATGCACAAATTGACTGGACACCAGAAGCCAGAGCTGCTTTTGAAGATATAAAGAAGGCCATTTCAGATGCTCCTGTCCTCATTAGTCCAGATTATACAAAAGATTTCTACATCTACTCATTTGCTTCAGAACATACTTCTGCAGCAGTGTTAACTCAAAGAAATGAAGATAAAGAAGAGAAACCAATTGCCTTCATGAGCTGTCCTTTCAGGGATGCTGAGTTGAGATATGTAGATGTTGAAAGACAAGCTCTTGCATTAGTCAGAGCAGTAAAAAAGTTCAGACATTATATACTGAGGAGCAAAGTGATTGCTGTGGTACCAGATGCAGCAGTAAAGATGCTGCTGATGCAGAGTGAACCTGGTGAAAAAAGGGCCAAATGGATTACGGTACTACAAGAATATGACATGGAGATCACACCCATGAAGCTAGTAAGAGGACAGGCTCTGAGCCAGATGATATCTGAAACTGATCCAAACATCATCAGTCAGCAGTATATGATAGATGAGAAGGACAATAAAGAATGGTATTCAGACATCAGGCACATCCTGATCACTGGAAGATGTCCTTTGGGGATGCAGGCTTCACAGAGAAGAGCCTTAAAGATGAGATCCCAGAAATATATGATGAAGGGAGGAGCCCTGTTTAAAAAGAATTATGAAGGGATATACCTGAGATGCTTAGAGAAACTAGAAGCCAATAAAGTTTTGACAGAGCTACATGACAAGTTTGGAACTGCCCACGGATCAGCGTTGGCCACAACACATGCAATCCTCAGAGCAGGATATTACTGGCCTACAATTTTTAAAGACACAGCTGATCATGTTAAATGTTGTCATGTTTGCCAGGTTGCTGCCAACAGAGAAAAATATGCTGCACAACCATTGCAGCCAGTGATGGAAGAACGCCCATTTGCACAATGGGGCATGGATTTCATAGGACCAATCAATCCTCCGTCTTCTTCAGGCCAGAGGTATGTCCTAACAATTACTGATTATTGTACCAGATGGACTGAGGCTATCAGCAGCAAAACTTGTACTGCTGATGATGTCATTAAATTTCTGGAAAGCAACATTGTCACCAGGTATGGAACTCCTTATGCATTGGTAAGTGATAATGGTTCTGCCTTCATTTCCACTAAATTGTCAAGTTGGGCTTTTGATCATGGGATCATACTTAAGTTCTCATCCAATTACTATCCCCAGGGAAATGGATTAGCAGAATCCACCAATAAGAATTTACTGAGTATCATAAGAAAATTGATAGAGAAAAATCCCAGGGAATGGAACTCATTTCTGAAATATGCCTTATGGGTAGACAGAACTAGAATGAAAATTGCATTAGGAAACTCACCTTTCCAGCTAGTATATGGGGTAGATCCTATCCTCCCTGTAAACTTGAAAATTCCTACTCTGTAGTTTGCCCAAGACTATCTAGGCATAGATAATAAACAGGAAGTCAGGTTGCTTCAGTTGATGCATCTGGAAGAAAAACGAAGCCAAGCAATTGACCAATTTGCAAAACATCAGGCTGTTGTCAAACGCTGGTTTGACAAGAGAGCCAGAATTAAAGCTTTCAGGATATCAGATTTAGTCCTGATGTGGGATAAAGCCCATGAAAGGAAAGGTGATCATGGTAAGTTCGATAGACTATGGATAGGTCCCTTTCAGATTTCTAAAATTTTAGGAGACAGCACTTATAGGCTTAAGAACCTGACAGGTGAGGATGTCCCGTTGCCAGTCAATGGACAATTCCTCAAACATTATTTCCAGGCCTGAGTGACTTCATGGCAGTCTTGTGTATCATATTGTATATTTGTATAGTTGTTTGTGCAGTTTGCTTGTTGTTGTTGTTGTTTGTTGGTTGGGACCTTGTTCTGGTAAGTCAGGATGATGCACTTCATCACCTAAGAAAATAACTAAATTGTTAGGATTCAAGTGATGAGATCAGATTTAGATATAGATTGTAATTCATTCTGATAAATACTCATGATCAGGTTTATGATGTCTTTTCATCAGGGTACTTTTTCTTGTCCAAAGTGAATCAAACACAATGAAACACCTAACAGCCTTGGGTTTGTTGAAGATATGAGTATAGGTGTTAAGTGAAAAATCTAAAGGGACTCCCTTGCTACCAATACAATCTCCAACCTAAAGCTGCAAGTGACTACACCTTGTACAAATGAGCAGACATGATGATATCAAATTTAAATTTTTAAAGGAAAATCAGAAACGAAATAAAATTAGGCCATCTAAGTAACTCTACCGGGGCTATGGACGCCTGCTGGCAGTAGGGCTCTACTTAGGGAGATTGTACAGATAACCTTGCCGGGGTTATAGACACCTGCTGGCAGCAAGGCTCTATCCAGGTTGGCTATGAGGGATGATCTCCAACTATGTAGTTTAACACCAGTTACTTATGTTTTCAACTTGCTTTCAAGATGAGGATAATTAATCATCTGCACACACCTGATCCTTTGTTAGCTTTATCACCATAATGAAATTTTATCATTCAAAGATCATGATGATTTACTTAGACAGAATTAGAACACTATAGATGAATGTGATCACATCACTTGAATCATTTGAATTTTGTTGTTTTCTTTGGTGGCAAGTTGTTGTGTGGTTACACAACACGCCCCATTTTGACTTGGCAAAACAGGGACCCAACTTTTGTTTTGGCTTGTGTTGTCTGTTTCTGGCGGTTTGGTAAAAATAAGTCAGGTGCATCATCATCATGAAGGTCAGGATGAGGTAGGTCATCATCATGAGGTTAGTTTGTCAAAGTTCATATTTTGTTTCTATGACTTCATGGTTAGAAAGAGCTTGAAATTCCATGCAGGTTTGCCTTTTGCATCACTCAAAAATTCGTCCATATGAAGGAGTTGTGAGCAGTCAAAGTTTTGGTCAAACCTGATAATTGCTGTATGAACATCATCATCATGATATTCGAAAAGCCCCCCGATAATATCCTGAGGTCGAAACATCCGGACGTCAAGTTTAAGTCGTAGTAATCTTTTCCCGTCAGGCGGTCTTTTATATCGCCAAAGGTCATCATCATGATCTTACTCTATCACCTGATGAAAATCATGCAGTCCCGAAACATCCGGACGTCAATCTTAAGTGCTAGTGAACTTTTCCCGTCAAGCGACCCTGGAAACATCATCTGCATCATGATATTTAGCATCACCCGATATTATAATATCATGCTGATATTATAATATCACCTTACTTAGAGAAATCTGCCATCTGCATAATTTGCGCGCGCACGACCAAGTCTTGGTGATCAACATCATCATGATATTTCGAGACCCGACATTTCCTAATATCCTCCTGACCTCCTTTTGCGTGATCATGATGATCACCTTATCTTTCGAAGCGGAGGGTGATTTTCATTTCTTAAGTCATGTTGAACAAGATCATCATGATCTTGTTAGTCTTTCCCGACAGTTCGTAGTATCATCCTGCCGACAAGTATAACCTTTTGCAAATATGATGATGACGATGACGTCACCATCACCTTTCTCCTTCGGCAGGATATTTTCCAAGGCGTGATCCATTTCACCAATATGATGATGACGATGACGTCATGTTCGAAGATTAACACAAGCCCCAGATATCCTGATGACGTCATCAGGACTTTCGGCTGGATCATATTTTTGATCACCCAGTGCGTATATGATGATGATGATGTTCATCATCCTGACCTTTCGAGCGGGTTGCCTTGGCCGAAAAAAGGGTCATACTGCTTTCATGACCTGATCATCTTCCTTAGAGGGAACCCGATATTCCATTTACCTCCTGATTTTAACGAAACATGACGGTGACGTCATCCCTTTGCATTTTATTGAAGCCTGATGATGACGATGACGTCATCATGATTTTCCTCAGCGGCAGGATCATTTTCCAGGTCCTCCTGTTTGTCTTCATCATGATGATGATGACGATGTCTTTCTTTCCCGAATGTGCAAGAACAAAACATCCTGATGTGCTTTTCATCAGAGCATTAGGAAAGGAGGATCATCATTTTTTGTGATATCCTGCGGCCACTTTGAAGATATATAGTTGGTCATCACCATGATTTCCGGCGTAGGTATAACTGTTGCCGTCGGCCAAGTCTAATATTGTCAACCTGATCATATGTGGTCGCACTGATGCGAACATGATGATGATGACCCGAAACATTCGAACGGAGCCTGCAAAGCCAGGTATGAAGTAATTTGTTAATTTTGACATACCTGATCATATTTGAACCCGATATACAAGAAAATGGGCAAAAACATGAAGCGATAGAAATTTGAAAGCCCGACTACCTGATTTTGGTCAACGAGGGTTGACCTGGTTGTTTTCATGCTGTTTATGCATTTAGTGCATATTTTTCACAGGTAAGACCTGTTTGCCTGTAGCTGCACATTGGGAGGTATGTTTAATAAAACGTTTTACTTCCTGCTGTTTATCCACATGATGATGATGAACTTAATGTTTGTTTGTTTATTTGCAGGAAGTCATCATGATGCTGCTGAAGCTGAACATTGAAGTGATGATGCTGCTGAAGCTGAACATTGAAGTGATGATGCTGCTGAAGCTGAACTTTGAAGTGATGATGCTGCTGAAGCTGAACGTTGAAATCATGATGATGCTGCTGAAGCTGAGCATTACAAAGTTGCGCATGGAGTCAACATGGGCCAGACATGAAGAGGATATTGTCAAATATGTTGTTTGCCAGCTGGAGACCGAATCAAGTCGAAGATGCTGGAATATTCTGTGCCAGCTGTACATTTGCCAACTGATGAAGCATGTGCTTTTCATCTGGACCGTTGTTTGTTATGAGAGGATCCTGATCCTTGGATCATTGTAACCATTTTCTGGCAGTTGTTCTATATAACATCCAGAGCTTGTCATTTTAAAAGGAGGGAGGAATACATTAGAATACACAGACGCATCTGGCGCAAAAGTCAATTACTGTTGAGTAAGTTAGGAGATCGGATTACTGAGACTAATGAGGATAGAATTGTTGAAATGTCAAGGTTCTTTCTTTAGATCACTATAAATGTACCTGTTCTTGAGCATACTGAATGAATATGAAGTTCCAGATTACATCCCGATTGTAAATTTTACGTAATCTTCTTGTTGATTTCTGGATATGTACTGGTGAATGCTGTGTTCAACTGGAAGCGCTTTCATTTCATTACATGTTGTTGTCAACTTTCCTTTGAAGCTTTGCACTAGATCATGCGGATTTGTGGAATGTCCTGGTGAAGTATGATTTCTAGTTTTCCTTCTTTTCATTGCAAGTATGGGAGCTTGTATGTGAATCAGTGATCTAAGTCCAGTAATTTTAGGAATCTCACTCTCTAACCCTTTTCCTTTTTTCAATTTCATTAATTCATCACCATAACTGCAAATCATGATAAATAACAAGCAGAAACAGTGAAATATGCTGAAATCTCGTAGGTAACTGAAGATCCTTAGCATATTTGGTTAAATGCATGTAGTATTGAAAATATCATGCAAAGAATCATAAATAATGGTAGAAATCATGCAAATATCAGCCTGTATGCACATTATTTGACTAAATTTACAGTGCAGAGGTAGAATTGTTGGAGACTTATGCAGAGCGAACATCCAGAGCAGGATATCTGAAGATGATGATGATGAACAGTGCAGAAACACGTAAGGCCCCTGAATGGAAAACAGCAACACACATCAACCACTGAGTAACGTCAGTAGATTAAGACCTAATCAACGGAGACTTGGGATCATGAATTCTTTGAATTCATCGTATCTTTCAAGATGAGTAAAGGTTGTTGTGTAACTTTTATTCTATGTTTGCGAATGACTAACATCATGACCAACAGGACCCTACCCTTTGCCATTGATGTCAAAGGGGGAGTGAGGAGCAGTGAAAAATGAGGAATCCAACTAAGGGGAAGCTCTGAAAAATGTATATAAAAATAGAGCATCAGCCAAGGGGGAGCATAGTGTAAACACTTAGTCATTTTTCACTAAGTGTTGCCATCAATGCCAAAGGGGGGATTGTTGGCAAGAGACACTATATGAATTCATGATTGTTGTCATTGATGCAACAAAGTTCATCCCACACATCCACAGGACATGGTGTGTCTCTACCAGAAGTCAGAATGAAGATTGTTGAGGTCCGGTAAACAAGAACAGAGCTTGTGGCAAGATCCGACAAACAAGTCCGGATCTCTCAGAGGAAGTATCTTGGTGAAGTGTGGATTTGGGAAAGTAAAGAATACTACCTTGAGTGATAGATTCCAAGGTTTTAGCCTCTGGTGATAGATGAGGTAAAAGATATGAATAGTTGAGTACTGGATTCCTGAGTGATATTGTGAACAGAGGAAGAACTGACTAACAGAATATCAGACTACTTTCCGGATGTGTTACTAATGGTGGTAAAGGTTATGAAGGCATGAATCATGTTTGGCCGACATGGTTAATGATTTCTACAAACATATACTTGATCCGTATTACTTGATGTGCAAGGATTCAGCCAACAGAACAGAGTTTGTGAGAAGATTGACTGTTCCGGGTGCCGACTAGAAAGGTGATGAAATTACTTGTGTGGATATATATACATGATGGATTTAGTTGTGAGGGGTGTTGTTGTTGTCAAGGATGTGTCAATAAAAGTAGAGTAGAGCAGAAGTAATAAGAAAGGTCTGGTATGTGAAAGGAAAGCAGCATAAGAGAAGAGGAAAGATGAAGTGCAGCAGATCAGTGTACTGAGCCTAACTGGAACTGAACTCCAGCATATGTGGATGCTTCCAATCAGTTCAAGTATTGTATAACATTCTTTTGTAGATAGTGTGTCTCCTCGTAGGCAGTGTGCCTCCTTTGTGAGCAGTGTGGTCAGGCAGTGAGCCCTAATTGGCAAGTGCCATTTTGTAATTCCTTATTCTTCTAACAGAGAATAATCTTTAGGTTAATCACCCCGTGGTTTTCTCCCTTAACAGGGTTTCCACGTCAAAAATACTATGTCATGTGTTTTTTTAATTTCATGGTAATGTTTGCTTGTTTGAATTAATGCTGCATTGATTAATAAGAAAGTTCAGAAAGAAGATATAATTAGGATAACTGATTCACCCCCCCTCTCAGTTATCAACAGGGGGGCATGGCCTCCACCCACTTTGTGAAATATTCTATCATGGTAATGATGAACAGATGTCCATCCATTGATGGGGGATATATCTTCCCCATCAAATCTAATCCCCATGTGGAAAAGGGCCAAGGGGTAACGATTGGTTGTAAATCTCTTGTTGGTGTGTGGTGCACATGAGCGTAAGCCTAACATTTCAGACACCTCTTTACAAACTTAATCACATCCCCTTGTAGGTAGGGCCAGAATTATCCCATTCTATGAATTTTTCTCACCATGGTGTGACCACCAAAATGTCCACCACAGATTCCACTATGACACTCTTCTAATATATTTCGTGATTCCTCCTTGTCAACACATCGAAGCAACATTTTTTCCAGGGCCCTTCAATATAGCACATCATCTATTAAAACATATCTTGCGGTGAGGACACACAATCACCTTTTTCCCAAAGGGCTCATGTTTTCTAGGTAAGTCTTGTTTGAGAGATAGTTCACAATATCTCTATACCAATACGAGGCTGCATACTTCTCAAGATCTACCATACAAATTTCTTCATCAGGGAAATCTTCATTCACAAGTTCCTCTTGGGGAACCAGGTTATCTGCTAGCCAATCCACTATTATCTATCCCTTGACTACTTTTTGGTTGACGTAGGTTAGCTCAAACTCACTCAACAAAGTTATGAATCAACCAGCTCTTCTTGAGAGCATGGGCTAATTTAAGAAAGTCCTCAATTACTGTGATCGTATCATGACTTTAGTTTCTTGATTCAACATGTAATATCACAGCCTTCGGGTTACAAAGACTATGGCAAGGCATTCTTTTTCAGCTTGGGTATAGTTTTTCTCATACTCCAACAAGGTTTAACTTATGTAATAGATGGCTCTTTCTCTTCCACCTTGATCTTCTTGAGCTAGCATGCATGCTACGGAGATATCTATGGCTCTAAAGTATAGGATGAAGGGCTTGTCATGTTTCAGTGGCATCAATGTGGGTGGGATTAATAGGAAATTCTTTACTTGCTCAAATGCATTTTGATAGTCCACTGTCCAAGTAATGCCAACTTGTTTTTTTAATAACTGATTGATAGGATGAATTTTGAAAGTCATGTCTCGTATGAATCATTTGATTGCGCCCAACTATCCTAACAAGGCCCTTACTGCTCTCTCACTTGCTAGTGGGGTTGCATTTAGGACTGCTTTGACCTTAGTTGGGTCGACATCTATGCCTCTTCGTGAGATAATGAATCCCAACAACTTTCTTGTCGTGACTCCGAAAATACATTTTTCAAGATTCAACCTTACTTTATATTCTTGAAGCCTATTGAAGATTTTGTGAAGATCCTCCACATGTTTTTCCCTTTGTTCTAACTTGGCCAGAAGATTATCAATGTATGTTTCGATTATCTTGTGGATATAGTCATGGAAGATGTGTCATTGCCCTTTGGTAGGTTGCTCCTGCATTCTTCAACCCGAATGACATGACTATGTAACAGAAAGTTCCCCAAGGGGTAGTGAATGTCATTTTGTTTTGGTCAACTTCTATAATTTTGATTTGGTTATATCCTGAAAACCCATCCATGAGGGAAAGGACCTCGTATCCTGTCATTGAATTAACAATTTGATCGATGGATGGTAAAGGAAAATCATCCTTTGGGCCAGCTTGATTTATGTCTCTAAAATTGAGGTATATTCAAATTTTTCTATTCTTCTTCAGGACTTGGACAATGTTTGGCACCCAATTTGAATAATCTATTGGTTTGATGAAACCAACATTTAACAATTTTTTTAGTTCTTCCTTCACCATTTTAGCTACTTGTGGCTTTATGGGCCTTGCTTTTTGTTTCACGGGTTTCACATCTAGTTTTGTCACTAAGTTATGTACCACAACCTTTGGATCTAATCCTAGCATGTCTAAATATGTCCATGTGAATATATTAGAATATTTGATGAGGAATTCTATGTACTCCTCTAGTTCTTCGTCATTTAGCTCTCCTCCTAATTTTAACATCCTCAGTTTTTTGCGTGTTCCAACATTGATGTCGATTGTATCCCCAGTTAGGGATGGGTCTCCTTCCTCAAACTTTTGAGGGGCAGCTGGTAAATTTGAGTTCACTTCAATCTGAAGGATTTCTTTCTCATTCCCAAAATAGTCCTCTGGATGAGGGAGGACCATGTATCCTTTTTTATGATGCACTCTTTGAAGTCCATCATAACCATGTAGATATTCCAAGATAGCTTCGTTGTTCTCGGTGTAATCTTGAGTTGGTCTTTCTTCTTGACCCATGGCGTAATTCAAGATATTTGGTAATTCTTCACTTTCCAATAATGGCTCTTCATGTATTGAGATAATATATTCTAAATTTTACAATTGAGCATGTGGCGAAAATAATGCAGCTAGCATGGCCATTGAGTCTGCCACTTGATTTTCTTCCCTAGGTATGGCTTTGATGGAGAATAAATCAAAGAACTAAACCAACTTCTTGATGGTTTCTTTATAAGGTTGCAATCGTTCTGACTGTATTTCATAATTTTCTACAACCTGATTGATTATCAACTGAGAATCTCCAAAGGCAGAGATTTTCTTGACTCCCATTCTCATGGCTAGCATGATTCCTAGGGATAGGGCTTCATACTCAATGATGTTGTTGGTGCAAAATAAATCAAGTCTGAAGGCGAAGGGGAGAACTTTTCCTTTGGGAGATGTCAAGATTATCCCTGTTCCTACTCTTGTTTTGCAACTAGCTCCGTCAAAATGTAGGGTCCACAGGTTTTCATGGTTTTGTGATTGAGATGTTTCTCCAAACTCATAAGTGGGAGTTCATTTTTCTTCTTTTTCGTCTCCTTCTTCAATGATTTCAATTGTTCCAACCAAGAGGTTTTTGAATCCCATTCATTGATACATGGAATAGGGATACATGGAATAGCTGCTAAGCCGAACGGTGCATGGGATTTAGTGGTATGTGGATCAAAGGGGAATTCCCTAAGATCACCCATTCTTTGATAGGATATGTTGTGAGTGCTTGTATTTGTTGGAACATCCTAAGTTTCCTCTTTCTATTTTTTTTGCATTTTCAACTTCTTATCTTTCTCTTCATGTTCCTTTCTATAGATACTGAAAGGATCGGGCTCTGCTTTGATGATGGTGACCTTTCCCAGATGATGGAAATGTATCTCTTGGAATAGAGTGGAGGTAATGGCCTTCATGGCATAAATCCAAGGCCTCCCAAGGATCATATTTTAATTGGTTTCTCAATTGATAACATAGATATCCGTGGAGATGGTTTTGTGATTAGTGAATCCAAATCAAGGTAAAAACATAAATCAAATGCATTCAAAACAAAGATTTATACCTAAATGTGAAGACCCAATCCAAGAAGGGTGAAGGAGCTTGCACCCAATTCTCCAAGATATACCCTAGATACTCAAATGAGGTGTGAAATCCTCTCAAACTATGCAACTCACACTTAGACTAGCTCAAGATTTTAGCATAATAACACTACTCAAATTGTGGATGAAAAATGGCTTGAGATGGTGTATTTATAGGATTTTTGAAGAGATTTTGATCCAAGGGTGGAGATTGATTTGAGAGATCAATGGTGGAGAATGAAGATGATGTGGAGGGCCTAGATTCAACCTTGAAAAATGAAGGGATGAGAATAAAGATGAATTTTTAATTCATCTTGGGAAGAGGGGTCCATAAATGAGGTTGGGTGAGATGGATTATTTGTGAATTAAAAATTCACATGGGGAAGAGTAAAATGAATTTAAAATTCATTTGGGAAGAGTGGATATTAATGAGTTATTACAAGTGTAAGGGATGTAAAAGGTATTTAATGAAGATTATGACAAATGTGTATTCAAAATTGATTTATTTGGCATGGAAATCAATTTTTTATTAATGGGTTGTGGGGAGAAGTGTTAATGGGGGTTTGACCAAATTAATTAAGGTGATTAACCTAATTAATATGGCTGGAATAAATTAGCAAATGGATTAATGGGAAGATAAGATTAATTAAATAAGGATTTACTTTATTAATCCTAAGGCTAGGATGATGTAGGTTAGGGTAGGTAATTAAATAATGACTATTTAATCACCTAGGGTAGGGATAGGTTAATTAATAGGATGAATTAAATAGTTAAACATGATTTAACTAATTAATTGGGTTTAGTGAGAAGGGGGAAAGTAACCAAATAATTATTGCATATTTATTTAATTAATTGGGTAAGGTTGAGCTATTGAATTAATTAAATTAATCCAATTGTAGGGAGTAAAATGATGAAAAATTAGGTGATGAAGGGTAATTAATTAAATAAAAATTTAATTAACTAATTAGGAGGAAAATTGGTATGCTTAGGGATGTCGAGGGTCGGTTTGATGATGAAGACATTTTTAGGTGTCTACATTTGCCCCTCTTTGACGTGGCGTTAGGACCTAGAAAGGGAGTGGCATCGGGTCAAAGAAAAATTTGCCCCAGCTGCATGGAGGAATAAAATGGGTGAGGGATGTCCCCTTGAGAGATCAGGCAAAAAATGAAATTTTTTGGGTGAACTCTCGAAAAGGACAAAACGGAGGTGAAAAATGAGAAGAGGATGGAAAAACAAGTCAATAGGAAGAAGAATGGGTGAAAAGGGAGTTAATATGCTTCTTAGGGCAGAAAAAGATGGAAGGGGGGTGACATGGATAGCTATAAATAGTAAAAAGTGGGCCCAAAGGTGATTCATTTGCACATATAGCCAATAGAGAAAGAGAGAGTAGAAGAGATGACAGGAGGTGGTAGCACACCATTCTACCCCCGATACTCTCACTTGGCAAAGCGAGTGTGGACATACATGTGGTCGGAGGAGGCTAGTGAGTGGGTGAGTCATCTATCCTATCTTGGCATTTTTAACTTTTGCACTTTTTTAGGTTGATTTGTGTCAGGAAAAATCGGTAGGTTAGGGTGATTAGTGCCATTTTAGACGTGGCTAGCATGAATTTTAGGTGGTCTAGCACCATTTTATATAGTAGTGCTATCTATAAAGGGGTGAGTGCTATTTTTAGAACTTGCACTATTTGGTTGGGTAGCGCCATTTTGGGAAATGGTGTGTTTTTCAGGACTAGTGCTATGTGTGAGGGTTAGTAGTGCTAATTTTTATATTAGTGCTATTTTAGGGTATGTGAGCATATCATCGCAATTTTTGGGCATATTAGCGCCTATTCATGGAATGGTGCGAAATGAGAGGAAGAGCAGCGCTTTTTGAAATAATAGCGTGATTTTTAGGGAATTGTGGCACCAATTTTTCTATTAGTACCATTTGGCAAGGGGGTAGCACTAAATGTGATTTCAGCGTGATTTGGTGATTTGTTAGCGCCTTTTTCTGAGATTAAGGCTTAGGTGAATTTTTTGATAAAATGCAGATTGATGGGGGCATTATGGCATCACGAGAGCAGAGAGTGCCTGAGCTGATGGCACTATGGGCAGAGTTTCATGTGCCTACAAAGGCGTAGCTCAGTGCATTAGGGTTATGGACACCTGTAGAGATGCCTATGTTACGGAAACACAGGGCCTTGATGACAGTGTTGATTGAGAGATTTAGGCAAGAGACATTCTCATTTTTGTTGCCGACGGGTGAGATTACTATCACCCTAGAGGACATGTATCAGATCCTGAATGTTTCGATACCGAGAGATGAGTGATTTATGATGTGGGTAGAGGAGGACCGGCATTAGAGAGGGCTTTTGCGCTAGGGGCGATTGTGCTAGTGGATGTGGAGCAAGCCATGAGTTATCATTAGACTCTTGCAGCTGGGGAGTGGAACTAGGTTCTCTTTCTCTGTGCCTTGATCGGGGGAGTGGTGATGCCTAATAGGAGAGGACGGGGATTTTTAGTTGGTTGGGGGGAGGTTATAGAGGAGATGGTGGTGCACGGGACTGTATTTGCTTCAGGCCCTTGTATACTTACACATCTATATCACGAGATGTACATAGTTGTGTATCATTTGGATAGTGTGTTGCCAGCGGGATTGATACTTCTACACATTTGGGCTTATGAGCATATTCCAATCACACATCCTGTGGAGGTATTACATTGACATCTTTTTGAGGCTTATGTGTTCAGATACCGAGGGCCACTACAGTACTCATATACAAGTATGCTGAGGTATTGGAGGAGGCTGCTAGATAATGTGACACAAGTGGTATGGAGACTATATATCAGATGCGAGAGGTGACCAGATGAGGATGATCAGCTACCCTATGTCATTTAGACATGGTATATTATGGGGTGAGGGGATCAGACTATTGACAGATATATTCCTTGTCATGTAATGAGATAGTTTAGCCTGTGTCAGTGCATACCACAGGTGATGGCCATATTTGGACAAACAAATAGGGATAAGAGATGGCCTCCACGGATAGCACTACAGGTAGCTATTGCAGATTTTGATGCATTACAGCCACAGCAGTGGGACTAGCAGAGTGACATTGTGGATGCAAGGACCACACCTCATTATGATAGATGGTGGGCTGTATGGCAGCCTATCCAAATTATAGATCCGGAGGCAGATTCAGACATGATTGTGGAGGAGGGCGAGGATGATGATGATGATGATGATGATGATGATGATGACTCTAATGGGGGAGCAGGTAGCTTGGTGAGGAGAGCTCGTGGGAGAGGTAGAGTTAGCAGCAGACAAGGTGGCAGAGACCAAAGGGGGAGGGTTGGATAGGCACGACCGCAGAGAGGGCCACTATAGAGAGGACTTATGCCACCACCTAGGGGACCACCACAGCATCACACACAAAGAGGATCAGTGTCATTTGGTAGAGTGCCAGTGCAATCAGGACAGAGAGCAGCAGGACTACCTCCTAGGCCCACAGGTCAGCAGGTGAGGGCTACAGGTCAGTAGATTAGACCTACAGGATAGCAGATTAGGCTAATAGGGTAGCAGATTAGGCTGACAAGTTAGTAACATGTGGTGATAGTAGTAGTGACTGGGGTTAGTGGCAATGGGAGCCCAGGTGTAGGGGGCTCGGGAGGAGGTGGAGATGACACTATTGTAGAGTGACATATATCACGGCAGAGAGGTCAAGAGGAGGATAATGAGACATAGGTAGCTACCCTTCATGCCCAGATAGCTAGCTATGAGGACACTTTACAGAGGCAGGATCAGGAGTTAGCATAGCTCTGGGGACTTTCTGTAGCCTTAGATGGAGGTGGGGGGGATGGAGATGGATAGAGTAGTGCTTTATAGGCACAGATCATAGGTTTGACAGTAGAGTGAGGCAGCGAGAGAGGGCTCCATGAGGTAGCAGAGGCTTAGGTGGTTGGTTTGACTAGTTAGATTTCGAAGCTACAAGGTGAGGTGGCCAGATTATAGGGATTAGTGGCAAGAGGGAGTATGACACAGATAGTACAACTGCAGAGCCAGCTGATACATCTACAGGGAGAGTTGATGGAGAAGCAGAGGTGGTCATCACAATAGGCATCACGTGTAGATTATTACTATGGAGTTTACTGCATATTTGTTCCTCAGGAGCAGTAGATTCCTAGCTTTAGTTAGTGGAGTCGATCTATGATGTTTGGTTCTCATAGATTGAGGTTGATTCAATCGGTAGCTCAGCCATCGCCTCAGCAAGTTGCAATGCAGCCAGCACAGCTAGCACAGGCACCCCAGCCACCACAGGGACCATAGCCACCACAGGGTCCAGGGGGTTCTCCTACTCAGTTAAGGAGGGGTCATCAGCCCAGGGTTGACAGTGTTATAATGTACTATTTTTGCCCTTGGAGGCATTATATCATGACATATTTTTTTATGTATATATGAGCGATGTACATTTTTTGCGATGATGATATATGAGATGATGATTTTGATGGTCTATATGTTATATTTACGATGTGTTTATGTGATTTTGATGATGCTTATGTTGATGGATTATATGTATATGTGATGATGATGTGATGATTTGATGAGATGCTATGGATGTACTGATGATGTATATGATGGGTCTATGTATAATGATGACATATGATGATTTTGTTATGTTTTATTCATGAGATGGCTAGCTTATGTTGACTCTGTACTTGTATGATCTGTTGTGATGTTATGTTTTATTTCTAATGATGATGTGATGGATGTCCATGTATGCAGTAATGGTGGGATTTGAAGTTTAATTACTAGATGGGCTCAAATAATGTGTTGTATGCATGTTTTGATTATGGTTTATGATATGAATATGTAATGCAAATAAATGCTCAAATTAATAAACATTTATTATGAATGCAAAATGTAATGGAAATGGATATATATGCCTATATGTATGCAAAAGACACACGTGATAATTCAATGCAACTAGGTGATTAGGATAATGATTTGTATAGTGATTAAGTCATGACACACGTGATATGTTTGTTCAACCCTTGACGATGGGGCTTGGTGGTAGGGGGTTAGGGGGGAAATGATTTATAGGTTGGGTAAGGGTAGGGGATGGGGGAAAAAGGTGTGGGATGATGGGGGAAAGGTATGGGATGATGGGGGAAAGGTAGTTGTTAAGTCCTAATTTACCACATCATTGAGGGGGTGGAATTGGTTTCAGTTAGGGATTGGTTGGGATGATTCAGATAATTAGTAAGGAGTGAATTTAGTTGGAAGACGGGGGGGTTTCAAACCTAGGCCTAAATAGTATGGTTGAATGGATGATTAGAAGGATGATTTTGAGCTAGCAATAGTAGTTGCATAAGATTATTTTGAGAGCATTTCTTAGTTTATTATAGCAATGTAGGATAGCTTTCACAAAGGTATGAAATGACCCAAGTGATGATTTTTATCCCAAAATTGCATGGACTAAATTCACAAACAAATAATAGGTTGATTCCATGCATACCCAAGATAGTATAACCTTGCCTAGCTTAGGGAAGGGGACTCATAGCATAAGCCCTTAGTACACAAAAGGTATGAAGAGCTTTAGATGCAAAAGGAGATCAATATGCTAGAACCGACCCTAGCTTCAAGATATGAATACTATTCTAGGAGTAATGAAACCAACACATAAGCACGACATACAGAAATAATGACCATATCTACTCTAGGTGTTGTCCACCACTGACCATGATATGATGATATCAAGGTAGCTTTGGAAATGACCTAGAGTGAGACAAGAAGATAAAAATCAATAATCAAAAAGACCAACAAAAAGATACAAATAGCTATTGTGTTCTCTTGCTAAGATTAGTGTTGATAGGATGATAGATTCTTGTCCATTGTAGGAACGATATATCCTAGGATGTGAATCTGTTGGATTTTGTTGGATAATTTTTGAAAGATGGGGAAAAGTATAGTCAAGCCATGTGTTGGATTATAGTTGGTATGTTGATTAATGATTTTTGCATGAGGAACAATGTTTCAAGCGTATACTTAGCATGTGTATCACTTATTGGATCTAGCAAGCCTAGTAAATAGGGACCATCCAAATGGGTTGGATGGGTGCATCTTATGTACCTGAGTACTAGATACTTCCTTCATATTCCAGACTGCCTACATACCCTGTGTCCACGGGATCAAGGTACTTTCAAGATGGGAGTGAGATGAATATGTAGTTCTGGCAAGACTTGATGATGTGGGAATGGTTTAGGATGGATATTGATGATAAGATGATGATTGTGGGTGATTGTGAGTATGTTGGGAATCGTGATGATGTCATGAGAGTGGATTTTTGGATTTTTTCTAATTTTCTAATGTTTTTGGATTTTTCTGATTTTCTAATGTTCTTGGATTTTTTTATTTTCTAATGTTTTCAGATTTTTCTAATTTTCTAATTTTTTGGATTTTTCTAATTTTCTAATGTTTTGGATTTTTCTAATTTTCTAATGTTTTTGGATTTTTCTAATTTTCTAATATTTTTGGATTTTTCTGATTTCCTAATGTTTTTGGATTTTTCTAATTTTCTAATGTTTTTGGTTTTTCTGATTTTCTAATGTTTTTGGATTTTTTCAATTTTCTAATGTTTTTAGATTTTTCTGATTTTAGCTGTACAGAAGGAAGCTTACAAGGATCTCTATATCATGAATTAGCCTTGGGTGGGATGATGCGGGGTGGGTTATTGATGTGTTGGAATTCCAAGCCATGGAAGGTATTTTGGTATGGAGTGTCATGATAGAAAGAGTACTTATTAGATGGTAGGACCGGCCACTACACATGGTGCCTGAAATAGGTTTTCACCATGGTACCAATCCAAGGTGTCACCGAAGTGATTTTCACCATTGGACGTCTTTATTGCACTCAAGTTTTTTCTTTATTTTTTGGTATTTTTTTTATTTTTTTTTTATTTTTTTGCTTGGGATACTTGATGGGTTATGCATAGAACTTTTTCAAATGTAGAATGTTCATAGGCTCCTCCAGAGACTGCCCCTTGGGTGTTGCAAGCTGATATGCTCCTGATCCATAACTAGTAGTGATGTAATAGGGTCCTAATCAGTTAGGCTCAAACTTTCCTTTCTTAGGGTGCTCCTGCAAATTTTTCTAGTTTTCCATAAGGACAAGGTCGCCTATTTCAAATATTTGGTTCTTGATTTTCTTGTCATAGCTTCTTCTGAGGTGATTTTGGTAGGCTTGCAGATGGTTTAATGCATCTAGATGTTTCTCATCTAGTAATTCTAGCTCATACAACCTTGTGACTCAGTATTCTTCATCAGTGATGAAGTTTTGCAGAGATACTCTTAAAGATGGGAGCTCGACCTCAATAGGTAAGTTGGCTTTGGATCCGAATACAAGGGAATACGGAGTGGCTTATGTGGGTGTACGAATGCTTGTGCGATAGGCCTATAGGGCGGGATTGAGCTGAAGGTGCAAGTCATAGCCAACTTCATTAACGTCTTCTTTAGAATGCAGAGGATTGTTTTATTTGAAGCTTTTGCTTGACCATGACCTTGAGGGTAATATGGGGTGGAGAAGCAGTGTTGGATTTAGAATTTCTCGCACAAGGTGCGGACTTCCTGGTTCTTGAATGGTTTTCCATTATCGGTGATGATGGAATGGGGGATGCTATAATGACATATGATATAATGGAGGATGAACCTGGATATTTTTGTTCCAATAGTGAAAGTGAGTGGTATTTCTTCCACCCACTTAGTGAAGTATTCAGTAGCAGTGATGATGAATTTATGGCCATTGGATGATGGTGGATGGATTTTCCCTACGAGGTCGAACCCCCACTATGAGAAGGGTGACATAGTCATAACTGGCTGCAATTCTTGTGATGGGGCATGAATGAGATCTCCATGTTGTTGACATGGCAGGCATTTCTTTACAAACCAGTAGGCATCTCGTTCCATGGTTGGCCAGCAGTACCCAGTTCTCAGGATCTTCTTAGCTAGAGTAGGCCCACTTGAATGTGTCCCACAAATGCCTTCATGTACCTCTTGCAAGGCTACTTCAGCTTCTCTAGAGTCTAAACATCATAAAAGTGTTCCATCAAGACTCCTTTTGTATAGGGTGTCACCTATGAGGAGGAAGTGGGAGGCTCAACGAATGAAGATTTTTTGTTGCAAAGCAGATAAGTTGTGGGGAATGATGTTATCATGGAGGTATAGATAAGTCTCTTGATACCACGGGGATAAGGGACCAACGATTTCACACAATAGCTCTTATTGGGGAACATCATATGCTAGAGTGGGGAGCTCTTCAATCAGGAACTCCCACTTCTTGCTTTCTTTCTTCATATCAACTAGAGATCCAATTGTTGCCATGGTATCTACAGCTTTATTGTTGAGCCTTGGGATTTGTTCAAAGTGAATATCATCAAAATAGTCTTTGAAGTCATTGACCATCTTCTTCTAAGGTAGGATTTTGTCATCCTTAGTTTTGTACTCATTGTTTACTTGTTGGAAGACCAGTTGGGAGTCGCCATATACTGTCAGCTTTTTGATTTTCTATTTGATTGCCATTCGGAGACCTGTGATGAGGGCCTCATATTCTGCTACATGGAAATGTAATTTTGAATGATTTAGGGATGGTGTCACCTTGAGGAGTAACAAACAAGATGCCTACCCCTGAGCCTCTGTGTGTATATGACCCATCGAAATACATTTTCCATGTTTCTACTACTAATGCTATTGTCAATATGGCTTCATCAGGGAACTCTGCGAGTGTAGGATGTTCTGTAGTAATAGGTGCTTCAACCAATTGATCGGCAATTACCTATCCTTTAATAGCCTTTCTCTCTATGTATTTAATGTCAAATTTGCTGAGGATCATGGCCCATTTTTCCATTCTTCTAGTAAGAGCAGCTCTATTTACCAAATATTTTAGCAGATCAATCTTGGCGATGAGCTTAGTTTTGTGATTGAGCATGTAGTGTCTTCACTTTTGTGAACTAAAGACCATGGCTAGACATGCTCATTCAATGGATGTATAATTTAGCTCATAGGTTACCAAGGTGCAGCTGATATAATATATAGCTCTTTCCTTCCCTTGTTCATCATGTTGTGCTCATAAGGCCCCTATAGTTGTTTCTGTTGTTGAGATGTATAACGGGAGGGGCTTTCCTTGCCTTGGCAGAGTGAGGATAGGGGGATTAGCCAAGTATTCTTTTAACTAGTCGAAGGCAGCCTAACACTGATTGTTCTAGACAAAGGTTGTATTCTTTCTGAGTAGGTGTTGAAAAGGTTGACACTTATCGGCAAGCTGAGCAATAAACTGTCAGATGGACTGGAGCTTCCCTTGCAGACTTCGTAGCTATTTCAGTGTCTTAGGAGGAGGCATCTCTGTGATGGCTTTGACTTTAGCAAGATCTACCTCAATTCCTCTTCTAGAGACTATGTATCCCAAAAGCTTTCCTGAGGTAACCCTAAAAACACATTTCTTTGGATTCAGTCATACATTATATTGCTCCAGCCTATCGAAGATTTTTGTTAGCACATCCAAGTGTTACTCTCTTGTCTTTGATTTCCCTAACAGGTCATCCAAATAATCTTCCATGATGTGGTGGAAAAGGTCGTGGAAGATGACGGTCATAGCACATTGATAAGTCATCCCTACATTCTTCAGGCTGAATGGCATTACTACCTAACAGTATGTCCCCCATGGGTAGATGAAGGATGTCTTATGCTGGTCTTCTTCTACAATTCTGATCTGATCATACCTTGAAAATCCATCCATTAGTGATAGCATCTCATGTCTTGCAGTGAGGTCAACTATGATGTCGATATTAGGTAGGGGGAAGTTGTCCTTAGGACATGCCTTGTTGAGATCTTGAAAGTCGGTGCAACATCGGATGTGACCATCAGGTTTTGCCACCAGTACTAGATTAAAGGCCCATTCTGGATAGTCTATTGGTCGGATGAACCCCACATCTAGTAGTTTCTTCAATTCTTCTTTGACTAGGAGCGCAACCTGAGGGTTCATCTTTCTTAGCCTCTATTTCACTAGTTTTGCATTGGGTTGTACCGCAAGATGATGAACAACCAAGGCCAGATCCAACCCTGGCATGTTGGCATATGTCCATGAAAAGTTATGGTTTCTCCATTTGAAGAATGCTAAGAAATTTTCCTACTCTGTTATGGTGAGGGATTCTTCTCTGAAAGTGATTTTAGGTGCTTCTTTGGTCCCAAGATTCATCTCCTGTGATTGCTCCACGAGGATCGGTGACCTGTCAGGATATACTCTATATATTTTGGGAAGGCCCATGCTTCTATCTCCTAGTGCCTCATAGAGGTTTTCACTAGTAGATACGTCCTTTATTTTTACTTTTTTATCATCTGAAAGTGCCACTGAGTGGTTTTCACTAGGAGATGTGGTTTTTATTCTTATGTTTTTATGACTAGAAGCATGGGTTTTCTCACCGAAATAGGTAGATGTGTCAAGTTCCATTATGTAGCCAGGTTTGTGATCTCCTAGGGGGAAATGATCCCTGACCCCCATCATCTCTACTATGGCTTCATCATTTTGTGCTATGTTGAAGACGGGAGGTCCTTGTTGGTCCCAGTTTATGAGGTCTGGGTATACAAGGGGTAGGTCATTGGATGAAGATGCTAGGGTGGTGACTGTGTAGATGGTGCATATGGATGATTTCAAGAATTTGGTGAAGTCACTAAAGGAGTCTTGATGGCCTACTTTGTTGATGTTATCAACCTCAGGAGAAACCGCAGCAACCTCAGCTAAGATACATTCACCACTAGTGAGGATACGTTGTCGTTGACCATACCCTAACACTTGAGTGTATGAATTCCTTGTTGCTTGAACTGGTTCTATGATCCCTTGTTCATAAAGGCTGATACCACCTTGTCCTTTGTAGCCCATGTTTTTTATGATTTCTAACCCTTTGCCATATATTTCAGATGGTATGGTAGGGGCTTCTTGTTCTGTTTCTTCATCTTTATACAGCCACGATGATATGTCCTCAAGCACGTCTTGGTCAAGAAGGTGCTTCTTTTCAAAGGTTGGGGATGACTTGCATTTGATAATCATTGTTGAGACTTCTCCCTCTTTTGGGGCACCAAACATCTTAGGATTGGGTAATGTGCCCACACAAAAGGTACCATGTAGGTCATATTCTCCACATCCCATGTCATTGATCTTGACCTTGACCTCAGGTGGCAGGGTTGCTAGGGATGAAGTGGAAGCAATATTGGAAGGGTCGATATATGAGGCAGATGTTGTAGGGTCAGTTGGAGAGGTGGTTTTCATGATAGCTTTGTTGTATGGGTAGAAGGTGTGGTCGTGTCCTTCTAAGAAACTGTAGTATTGGAAGGGGCAAGGATCGGCATAGACAGTTACTTCCGTGCCGTTATGGGGGAATTTTAGACATTGATGGAATGTAGAGGGGACAGCTTGCATGGCATGGATCCATGGTCAGCTAAGAAGAATGTTGCAGGGGAGGTCAAGATCAAGGACCTAACATTTTATTTCCAATATCTTTTGCCCTTCTTGGATGCGGAGTTTGATAGTATCCTCAGAGAGTCTCTCAGTGTCATCATATCCCTTGATAGTTATGCATTCACTAGTGTCCACAACCACATCTAAGTATACCAAGTGTTTTAACAATTTTAGAGTGCACAGGTTTATGCCAAAGCCACCATCTATTAAGACTCTTTTGATGATATGCTTGTGAATGTAGACTTCGATATGTAAGGCATCATTATGTAAATTGTCAAAAGTAGGGAGATCCTTTTCTAAGAAGGTGAGATGATGGGGTGAGGCGATGTGGTCCACCATGGCTTGGAATTGATCCACATTCAGGTTGGTGGGAACTTGGGTTTCCATTAGAGCTTTCTCAAGGACATCTTTATGGAGAGGTGACATACGAAGTAGCTCAAGGATGGAGATTTGTGCAGGGGTCTTTCCTAGATGTTCTAGGAGATTATATTTATTGGTTAGTGATGGGCAAATGGATGGATGATTTGGTTGGGGATTTGATATGGATGGAGGTGTTTGGTCGGTGGTAGGGGTTGTACAAATGGACACACGGCCTCGATGGGTTGTGATGGCACAATCAGGTGCTTGAACCCGAATAGTGATTATGTTGATATAGTTGGAAGATGCTTCTATATAACCTATGACAAAATCATAGGAAGCGAGAGGTGGAGTGATATTGTAGGCTTGATTAGAAGATGAGGCTTTGTTTTGATTAGGTAGCAGATCCTTGTAAGCTCCCAAATTGGCGTTGGGCGATGGTTGTGTGGTTTTCTCGAGATTGACTTTCTTTTGATCTATGAGGTCTTGTATACAATGTTTTAATTTCATGCAATTGGATGTCTTATGACCCATAATGTGGTGGTAGTCACAATAGTTATTTTCATTGTACCACAAGGATTTGAGTTCACGTTCTTGGTGGGGCTTAACGGGTGGGAGAATTACTAAACCATTCTTTAGACATCTATCAAGGATATCTTCAATTGGTTCCCCTAGGGGTATAAATTCTATCTGAAGTTTGTTTTGCTTAGGTTGACCTTTTGGAATATTTACATTGGCAATGTATGTACTTGGGGGTGCTTGGTTTTGTACATGTTGGATGGCCTTCACATCGGTGACACCGTCGTTGAGAGTGTTTTTGTTCTTTCCCCAAAAGCGTGATTTCTCATTTGATTGCATGTTGTTGTTGTTTGTATTGGGGACATTTATGTTGACCTTATTGTTGTTGTTATTGTTCTTGTTGTAGGGCTTGTTGTTGTATAGTTTGATCGAACCCTTGGCAATTAGGGCTCTTTCGATTGTAGTACCCTTGTCAATGACTTCTTCGAAAGTAGACGCGCAAAGGATTTGTAGATGGAACCCATTTCTTGGTTTAGATCAGTCACGAACATGGTGACTAATTGCTTCTCAGGAATCGGCCAAGGGAGTTTGCTTGCTAAGCCTCTCCACCTCTGCAAGAATGAAGTGAAGGATTTTCTGCTCTTTTGTTTGGTATTGCAAAGGTTCGTCATGGATATTTCATGTTCAAAATTGTAGAAGTGATTGACAAATTTCTCCGCGAGCTTAGGGAAAGACCTAATGCCTGGGGGAAGATGTGCAAACCATTCAACGGCTTGACCGCTGAGGCTCCTAGGAAAAAGTCTCATTAGATAGGTGTTGTTGTTCGAGACTTCTAGGCAAGCGAGGTAGAACTCCCTAAGGTGATCCCTAGGGTCTCCGTTTCCCTTATATTTGTCAAATTTTGGTGTTTCAAAGTTCTTGGGAAAAGGAGGCATGTATAGTGTCCGATCAAATGGGTAGGGACAAATATCCTCGAAAGAATAATGTTTGTGTTTGCCCCTAGTTTGAAAATCATCTACCTTTTGGATCAATGTTTGTACCACACTCGTTAGCTCCAGAGTTGGCGGTGTTTGTGGGAGGTCTGTTTGTTGGTTGATGAGATGTTGTAGGTTGGGTGGAGTTTGATATTGTTTTGTTTGATTTTGGTGAGTGAGGTTTTGGTTTTGGGGTATGATGTTTGATTTTGCGGGATGGTGTTTTGGTTAAGTTGCACAAGGTATTGTTGGTAAGCATGGATTTGTTGGAGGACGTGATGTGGCAATTGGGGATTGGAATTATGTTGTGTTGATGATACTACGGGATTTTGTACATAGGTGAGATGGGATGGGTTGACATTGGATGGATTGACATTAGATGAGTTGACGTTGTTGTGAGGTGGTTGTAAGAATTGGGTCATGTAAGCTACGGTATGAAGGTTAAGTGGAGGCACACTTGTGGATGCACTCATGTGCATGGGGTTGCTTTGGATGCCCAAGGGGATTCGGGGAATGGAAGGATTTTCGTTCGGTATGGTGGTGGATGTGACGATGGGTTGGGAGATGGTAGGATTGGAGACATTACATGTGATGGATATGTTGGTGGGAATTGTAGATGTGGTAGTGTTAGAACTTGTGGGAGTGGTAGATGTGGCAACATTAGAGCTTGTGAGAGTGATAGATGCAGCAACATTAGAGCTTGTGAGAGTGGTAGATGCAGCAACATTAGAGCTTGTGAGAGTGGTAGATATGGCAGGGGTTGAAGTTTGAGAGATAGTAGGTTGGGTGTTCGATGTAGATGGTTGAGAGGATGTCGTAGGATTGTTGTTAGATGTGGATGGTTGGGATGATGTCATGTTGTGGGGTGGTTGGGCACCAATTTTAAGGAGATAATCAAGGTATCTATTTGGATCTGACCTTAAGACTTTGTCAAGCAGATCCATGCTATCAGAATCTTGTGTAAAGCTTAGGACATCTTGATCTATTTGGTTGATGGTAGGGGTGTTTTAGGTGGGTGGTTGTGGTGGTTGTGGTTGCAAGAAATGGAATGGGTTTTCATTGGGATTATATGAAGGCAATTGGAAGACTGAAGGTATGTTGTATGTTTGTTTTTTGATTGGTACATTACTTTCATTGGTTGGAGGCATTCATATGCCCGTGTTATGTCCAAAGTTGGCCATTTCTTGATTCTTCTTGTGTTGGGATCTAGTTATGGGCATCCAAGTGTATGGATTTTGATTTTTTGAGGTGGATGAAGGGTGGAGACCTTAGAGAATTTGGTTTGATTTGTTGGACCCAAAGAGGATGTGGTAATGGAATGGAATAAAGATTTAGATGTAAGAGAGAACACTCCCTATAATCTAAATCTAAAGATGAAAGGAGATTATGGTGTGATAAGGATAGATTTTCACTTTTAGGAGATAAATCTCAAAAATGTGTTAACCTAAGGATGGTATGAGTGGATGATGTTGATTTACAAGAAATTTGGACCAAAATGATGGAGGGTAGATGGGATTTGTTTGGGGATGATTTGATGGAAGAGATTTTAATGTTGATTTGGGGGATGAAAGCTTAGATGAACTAGATGTTTGGTATGAGAGATTTGCATGATGTTCTTGAAAAGGGATTTGGAAGTCAACAAATGAGCTCCAGTAAGATCTAGATTTTAGGTGTTGTACAATAGATGTTGTTTTCTTGTCTGGGGTAGACTTATGACCTTACACAAAGAGTGATGATTATTCTACTTGAAGGTAGACTAATGATATATCAAGCAAAATAAGATGTGAAGAATGAAACCTAGATTCAACTTTAGCTCAAGATTGATTTTTTGGATCTTGGTTGATGGTTTTTTTGATTAATTTCTGGTTTAAAGGATTTTGGATGTGCTTTGGATGGAGGAATCAAATGGGTTTGGGAATGGATTTGTAGAAGGATGCTATTTAGTCCAAAGAGTATGCAAAAATCAAGGAGAATGAGAAGCTATGGAAATGAACGGATTAAAGGTATGATAAAAGGGTCCAATGAAGGTAATGATTAATTCTCTAAGGTCAAAATGGAGGTATGCTTGGGAAATTTTGGATTAAAATGGATGTGGTATGGTTGAAATGAATGCTTGAAATGGGTGGATTGAAATGGGGTCTTCAAATGTTGTTGTTTCTTAGCAAGTTTCGCAAACACTTCAAGCACAATAGAACACAATAGCCAAAGATTTTGTTTGTGAAAAGATGTAAAGATTTTAACAAGCACTTTGCACAGCCTAAGGCGAGGATAGGACAATACTTGTTGGATCCCCTGGCCATGCTTTTTCAAAGCAGATAGCTTCAGGATCTTCATAGCACCGGCTACCCTCCTGGCACTCACTTCTCACGCATACCAAGATCTGGGTTTCCCAAGGCTTGTACCCCCACCAAACCTTAGGATTGTCCCTGCTATCTCTACTAAGAACCACGAGAATCAGGACGGCTTCAAAGGTCCCACCTTTTGCACCAACAAGTAGAAGGATTTGGGCCACTAAAACAAAGGTTTGTAGTGGGGGAACATCCAGGGGATTGGCACGATATGAGCATCCGATAAACCACTTAAGGTTTTTACTAGCTCTACTAGGGGTTTCATATACACAAGGTACTACTCCCTTTCAAGCTAGCATCGAATGGTATATGCTAATACCAATTTGGACTTGGGTTTCGTCTTATCATAATTTACATATAGCAGACCAGATGAAAGTACCACTCGGGGTCGCTAGTGAGTTCTTCTTTTGGATGTGTCTCAAAAGCAGGCCCATGGCCTAAAAAAAAAGAAAGAGTATTAGAACCATTTCTCTTACACCCAAGATCCTTTTGCAAGGTGAGGGGAGAGGATACTTTGATTCTAAACCCTTTGGGAAACACAATGTGCAAGCGCACCAAGCACGGAAAACACTTACTAATGTTCTTTTTAAGCCCAAATTGAAATGTTCCTAAGTTTGTTTGCAAGCACTTGTTAATTCTAGAGCCCCAAAATCAAATGTTTTTTCTACACTAAGGCACACAAGGATTCTTTTTATGAGCACCAATTGAAGTGTGTTTGTTGTTTGTTTGATAAACTAATTGATTGATTTTAGTGCACCAATTGAAGTGTTTTCTAAACTAACATGCAAGGGTTCTTTTTAAATGCACCCAAAGAAAGTGTTTGTTTCAATCTAAAAACCCTGCAGATATGTTAGTAGTTTGCAATTGATGGTCTTGGACAGATGTAAAAAAGCATGCAAATCAAAGAAAATTCCCTGCACAAAGCCCAATGTTAGTACATAAAAATAGTGCTAAAACAGAGAAAAATAGCATTGATAAAACTTGAAATGGCGCTAATATCCAGAACCTATAACAATAGCTAACTATAGTGCTACAATAATCTCAGATTGCGCTAGATTTACATATAGCATTGTAATTATTACAAATAGCACTGCTATTACAAATGCGTTGATACAGATTAAAATAGCACTTATACAAGAAATAGCATCAATAATACTAAAAAGAGCATTGCAATTGAAAAAGGTGCCAGAGTACTTCAAAATGGTGCTAATCTAAGTCTATTTAGTGCTAATATGAAATAGAACAAAGTTGTTTGCTCAGTGAGTTTGTTAAGTTGTTTGTGGGTTGTTTTATCAAGCTAAACAAACTAATTCTTTTCTATTAGTGTTTTTTTTATATTATTTAAAACAAAGAGAGAGTGGTTGTTTAAATACAAGATTTTCTCAAAAAATTGCCATAACCTCCCCTTCTCTCTGCAATTTTTCTATCAAAACAGAGAGCAATTTGATCCCAAAATCTGAAAAAACACCAAATACCAAGAGAAATCAATCATTAGTGCAAAAATGTTGGATCCCTTGTCGCAAGAAAATAGCGCTAGCGTAGGCGGAAATGGTGCTACAGAACTATGAAATGGTGCTAGAGAAATGCAAAATGGCACTACTTTAAGAAGAAATAGCGCTAAACAGAGTGCATTTGGCGCTAGAACCTACAAAACATAGCTTTAAGAGCAAAAACTCACAACAAAAAGTTAGATTCAGACCTTGTGGGACCCACTGGGTGTGCCAATGTGATTAGTGAATCCAAATCAAGGTAAAAATATAAATCAAATGCATTCAAAACAAAGATTTATACCTCAATGTGAAGACCCAATCTAAGAAGGGTGAAGGAGCTTGCACCCAATGCTCCAAGATATACCCTAGATACTCAAATGAGGTGTGAAATCCTCTCAAACTATGCAACTCACACTTAGACTAGCTCAAGATTTTAGCATAATAACACTACTCAAATTGTGGATGAAAAATGGCTTGAGATGGTGTATTTATAGGATTTTTGAAGAGATTTTGATCCAAGGGTGGAGATTGATTTGAGAGATCAATGGCGGAGAATGAAGATGATGTGGAGGGCCTAGATTCAATCTTGATGTAGGTGGATTTTGATAACTCATTGTTGGATTTGTTTGATTGCTCTGTACAGGATGATTCACATTCAGACATGTGTCATTGCTAGCATTCCGTGAGTAGTAATTGAGGTAGGGAGGATTTTGTGATGCTCCATGGTCCTGTTCATGAGACTTTTGCCTTCTTTCTGGAGTAGCTTGCTCTACTTCCAAGATTCTAATTCTCTGCACTAGAGTTGTGATTAAGTCTGTGGGAGTAGCAGCTCTAGGTGTTTCTTCATTTCTAGGATGTTCTCGTCGAGTATTTTAATGGTGATATGTTTCTTCGCATGCGGCATTTTCCCTTTGTTCTTCTCAAAAGGCAATCCTCAATGCCTCTTGAGTGTCTTTGGCTTCTTGCAAATGTTTTTCCAATCTTTTAACTTCCTCATCAAGATGAGTACTCAATGTACTTGCGAAGGGTTGTTCAAGTTGGTGTATCTCTGACCTTATCCTTCTTGCTTTATACTGTGCATTTGGTATGGCTAGGTTGTTTTCCTAAGCTAGGTTGTTGAAAGATAGAGAACGCCTAGATTCTCTTTGATCTTGTTCATAATCAGAATCTTTGTAGTCATAACAGTTGGTGATTGGCGCATCAGGATATGACAGCACATACCTATCAAATGAGGGAGTTTATGGTTCTCTTGAGAGAATATTCCCTTGGTTTAAGTCAGGTTCCATCATATTATAGGGTGCCATAGACACCATAGAATAAATGGAACGGATGATGGTGTAAGCAATAGAAGTTGAAGTGGCTATGCAGAGCAGTGAAAGAATGTTTTGAAGTTTTTGTTAACTGTTTTGAAATATTTGAAATGGGAACGCAAAGTAGAAAACCAAAAGTTTATGTACTTCACGTCAGGTTCACCAAAATATGTACGCTCAAAATCATGACTCTGGTTTCCTGGGGGTGTCAGGTCAAATTTTGGCATGCACATGGACCCTTCATTGCGATATGCCATGTCACTCTCACTCGCATGGAAGTAGCCAGTCGAGAGGAGGCGAGACATAGCAGGGGTCTGGCTCATTGGAGAGCTAGACTTTCTGGAGAGGGGTCGGCAAGTACTACAGCCTTTGTTGTTGTGTGCTTAGTTGAATGTTTTGCTCATGAAGTTGTAGTTAAGATAACCCTATAACCCAAAGGGTCACTAGCTTCTCTTCTCATGTTTGGGTTTCTTAGATTCCACCTCTGTGTGGGTAAATGGTTTTGTGCATTTATGTCCTCTTATCTTTGCATGCATTGGATGAGTTCTTGTTGTATCTAGCATTGTCTAGTTTCTTCTAACAATAAGAGGATGAATGGGTCTCCTTGTGGTAGAATAAATGTTTCCTGTTGTGGTCTTAGATGGATCTCTTGGATCCTGTCATAGATATCCCTTATCCACTCTCCTCTCACTCCTAGGCACATTCGTGAGCCAAGATAGAGGTAGTTGTGTGATTGCTAACCTTAACTAGATCTAGGGTTTTGACCTACAGTTTAGTTGACCTAGGGTTTGACTTTGTTTTGACTTGTTTTTACCTCGTGATGGGATCAAGGGTTTGATTGGATCATTTTAAATATGGTTACCTCGTGATGGTATCGAGGGTTTACAATTTTGTCTATTCTAGGGTTTCTATATGCATGCAAACCAAATGATATGCAAAACATTTTTTTGTGCTTTTTTAGTGTTTTGGAAATAAAAAGTACTTTTAATCTATGAAAAGGAAATATATATGCAATCTAATATGATTTTCCTAATGCAAAGTTAATCTATGTTTTTTGTCTTTTCGATGGTTTTGAAGTAATCTAATCTAAAGAAAAGGGAAAATGTTTCTTCTAATAATCTAGATCTAGAGATATGAAAGCAACTAATCTAACATGCAAGATCTAATTATCAAGGAAACAACAATGTTTTACTGTTCCCAAGAGCAAATTTGGTTTTCTAATTACTATTAATTGAACAAAACAATGAAGGAACCTAAGAGAAACAAAGATTTGTGTGACTCCACTACCCTCAGAAATCCTTGATATTGGCAACCTCGAGTCCTTTTGAAGTAGTGGGAGATCGTCTTGATGACAAAATGACACAAAGAAGCAAAAAGAAGCTTTAGTGAAGCTTGTATGAGCTCAATGAGAGATTTGGTTGAGCACAATGGCATAGAATGAAGCAGCATAGTGTTTCTTGATTGAACAAATAAAGCAAAAGGCACCTTCGTCCTATAAGAGCATTTGAATGCTAAGTTGGAGAGCAAAAACTGGCAAGAGCTATGTGCACGATGAATTTGCCTCACTTTGTGCTTGAGGGAGGGGTGTATTTATAGGTTTGAGGAATGGGATTGATTGAGAAGTTAAGTCATTTGATTGATGAGTTAACAAGGATGATTGGGGAGTTAACAAGGTTGACTACCTAGTTAACTCAGCTAACTATGGAGTGATAAATCAATTATAGCTTATCACTGAAGAGGAAAAGGAGGTGAGGGAATGCATGAGATTGATTGAAGAGTTAATTTGAGATCAAATAGAGCTAATTATGCATGTGTGGGTGCATGAAATAGTTAACTCTATATTAGGTATCAAAAACCATGCAAACTGGAAGAAAAACAGGTGAAAATGGAGCAAAAATGAGTGAGAAACTTGAGTTTTTTAGTGGCTAGAAAAATGGCAGGGTCACCCCTTTTGCCAGTAGGGTTGCCTAAGGGAGGTCCGAGTTGGACAAGGTCTGATGCAGAAAATTAGGTTGGGAGATGAAAGAAGAGAAGAAAAGGAGGGGTTCTACCTCTGGAAACAAGTCAGTCATGTGCAAGAATCCAAATCTCCACTTGTATCTGTAGGATCTCCCAGGGGAGATATGGAAATAATAGGGAGAGATTTGGATTGGTTAGGTGAAACTAAAAACCAAAAGTGGGAGATGGAATGGGAGACCTCTAGAAGGCTTCTAGGAGGTGCATAGGATGAAAAACATAGAGGAAAGGTGAAAACTCACCAAGAAGACACTCACAAGGCTTAAGAGCAAGGTTGAAAGCTAAGAAAACACAACTCAACAAGTGTCAAAAAGCATTGCAATAGGTGAGAGAGAGAAATCGACAAAGAAGAAACAACACAAGACAAGAAAGAGGATACGTCATCAAGAGGTTTGCTGCTTAAAGGATATTATTTCATGCTTACATGTACATGACAAGGATTTGAATCATCATAGGGCTCCTCATGGACATTGTGCGTGATTTTTGTGCTTACAGTACCTGAGAAAAGAGAGATTTCTAGTTGGGACATATAACAAATTGAAGATGAAGAAGTTTGGACCATTTCTAGTTGGGACATATAACAAATTGAAGATGAAGAAAGTTTGGACCTATTTTTAACATTGCAGACCTATATCAGTATCGTGAAGCAGAGTTTTGTGACAGCATTGAAAAAAATTTGATGAAGCAATTACCACAATAAGCACCGAAGCATATTGAAGACATATTAGACAATAGAGTTGGATGTAGCACCGAAGGCAAGCAATACAAAGAATATCTTGTGAAGTGAAAAGGCATACCGAAAGAAGACTCATCTTGGATTTCTCTGGCTGAGGTGGACCATCTTAGTTTTCCTCTAGCCCCAACAAAGTGAGGGACTCATTTTTTTCAACAACCCCAGATGTCTGATGCAGGAACATCCTTCATTCAAGAGCAATCTTGCATCAACCAAAAACATTTTCATTATAATTTGTTTTCTTTCATTTTTTCAGTTCAGTCAGTAGCAGTTTTTGTATATTGGTTCACATTTTGTTGTAGTTTCATTTCAGACCTTGTTGAGTTGGACTTAGCATCTAGACACCTTCATGCACATCATATCAAAAATTTAGATCATATGGATCAGGGACTGGAAATATATTGCTATCAGAAGATCGACTATTTTCTCATAACAAAGCATCCGGACAGTCTCAAACAATCAGCTAAAGGAGAAGACTTGCAAAACATTTCATGACCTACGGAGCTAAATGACATCTTTCAAGGAACTTTGGTTTGTGGCCGACCTTCTCTGGGATCCACACACTAATTCATTCATTTGCGGAAGAGTTCTATATGATTAGGTCTAACCTATCCGTGTACACATGTTACATCTCTTTCATTGGAGTTTGTAGCTATCATTGGCCGACACAGAGGAATCTTGTGATCCAGAGATGATATATAATCATGTAATATTTAGAATAATTTTACAAGTTGGATAGTTTGAATTTCTTCTATAAGGCATTTCAAATCCATATCTTGTGTATACATTGTAACTGGAGAATCAGACCTGTGAGACTTAATTACAAGCCAACATGTTACCAGTCAGTTTGGATTTTGAATCTATGATATACTAAATGATTGAATCTACATTTGCATTCTATAATTGAGTTTCTTCCATTGTGTTTACTCTTGTTGCATGGTCTGGACTATTCACTTTGTGGACCCTCCTAACCGTGACTGCACCAATAAGCATATTCATTCATCTTTCCTTAATTTTCATTTTGCATTGAGCATTGTAGGATCTTTGCATCCTTTTTACATCTGATCTAAGTTATTTTACACATTAAATCTTAATAGATTTCATTCATTCATCATTTTGAATATTTGCCTCACTTAATTTCACTATTAGGGTTTCAAAAATCCTTGCATTTTTCATATATTTGGATAATCTTTCACATAGCATTACAAGATTGGTGTGTTGTGACAAAATTTTCTACATTATTGGACTGATTAAAGGATCTTAGGTTGTCTTACTTTATCATCCTCTTAGTTTCATTACATCTTTTGTGCATTTACATTGGAAAAAGTGAAAAAATTGAGCAATTTAGGTGCATAAACAAGCATAGATGGGTATTGTTTCATTGCATTCATCTTAAATATCTTGCATTCATATTCAAGAATATATTCATTTCTCATTTGAAAATATTGCATAAATTCATCTCATTGTGTGAAAATTGGCATACTCTTAATCACACAGTGTGTATTTCAACACTAAGTCTTTAATACAACTCATTCATGTCTTTTTGATCAAAACCTTTTAAATCACTTATTTTTCCATATTGTGTATTACTCTTTCCTCCTACCCACTTTGTTTGTTGTGAATTTTGTGTGTCTTTTAGTACCCATTTTCCTCAAACAAGTGCTTCGGTGTGAAATAGTCTCATAACATTTCAATATTGTTTATATTTGATAAATGAATAAATATTATTGGAAACTGTTGTTTCAAGACATTTCATGATGGGATATTCATTTTATTCCTCTTTTAAATCTTTGCATGAGTATATCCTAGATTTTGAGAATTTCTCTAAATTCACTAATGAGAACCCTCATATTTTAGAACACATCGCATTCGTAAATGATGTTGATTTTTCTAAATGTTCTATACATGAACTTAAATTACTTTTTTATATACATGATTTTGATAGCTTCACAATAATCATAAATGCATATCCTTTGATATTAAAATATTTAACTAAATTCATCTCCATGAATCCGCATGAGAAAGATGAATGTGAAAATTCTTCTTCCATAAATTCCTTGGAACTAATAGCTAAAATATATGATGACAAGGATGATGATTCCATAAGTTATCCTATTCCTCCTCTACTAGAATTTTCAAACACCTTGGACATCACCAAGGAAGTGAAAACCTTTGATCTTTCTTCATTGGATGAATGTTCAAGAACCTTCGATATCTCTAAGGATGAGAAGACCATGGATAGCTCTACTTTGGTTGCAAATTCAAGCACCTTAGACATCACTAATGATATGATCATCACCAACCTCCTTAACAACACTATACCTTCCCTTATCCCCAATGCTCTCACTTCAAAAGTAGAAGCATTGGCGGATGAGAAAAGGTCTCTCACATTAAATCCTTTAGGGATAGATGTTGAGTGTAATCGAGAGGAAAACAATGTCAATTCAATCTTCATTAATAGATTTCTTCCACCCATTAAGGGATTACTAGATAAATGTAGCAATGTTCCTAAGATGATTGTGCGAGGGGCACCTAATGCACCTTCTTTCTTAAAACCAATGGTTATAGTTCAAGGTGATCAAAAACCACCTCGACCGTCGGATTACATTCTAAACTATGCAAGACAAATTACTCAAAGAAATCAAGGTGTTCAAAATGTGTCACAACAACCACACTACAATGTCATTGCTCACATGTACAACACCTATAATAATAAGCAAAGTAAGCAAGAACCACATGTGCTTGTCTCTCTTCCATGTTCTCAACCTATGCTCCCTCCACCACCTCACCTTATTCATAAAAGTGGTCAAGAATATGATCTTGTTGAGCAGCTTTGCACTACTCTGGCTAAGATCTCCCTTTGAGATTTAATACAAACATCACCTACATACCACTGAATGCTTCAAGAATCTTTACAAAAGGTGATTGTACCACCTACTATTAAGCTGAATGATGTCGCAGCTCTGTTAGAGAGTATGCATGCGACAAAAATGGATATTCTATTTCAACAACATGAAATACCATCAATTAAAGATTAATATGATCCACTTATAATATTTATCATGATAGATAAAAAGTTGATAAAGTGAGTTATGATTGACAATGGATTGGCTCTTAATGTTTGTGGCATTGACTTGCTATGTAAAAGCAAGATCGACACTTCTTTAATCAAACTAGATAGGATTAACATTTGTGGCTTTGATAATGCTGGTAGACAATCCATGGGTACTATAACTTTACCTGTAAAGGTTGGACCCATGACATTATCTACCCTTTTTCATGTCATGCTTGATTCACTTTCATATAATATGATTCTCAGTAAACCATGGATCCATGCCATGGGGGCAGTTTCATCTACCCTTCATCGATCAATAAAGTTTATTTATCAAAACAAGCTCTACACCGTGGAAGTCGATCCTGACCCAAATAATTATTTACATATCAAAATGACAAAACAAATTAACAATCATAAAATTTTGAACAACTTATGAGTTGATTCATCAATACCTCTTGCCATAGATAATGTTATGCAAGACTCTAAACCATCAAATGCATTTTTTGGTGATGATTGGGGTTCATTAGATTTTACTCCCTCCTTTATGGGGGACTATAAACCTAATAACTCTGACACATCAAAAGTTGCATCGATATCATCTAAGAAATCTTTGGAAACACCTGAGAAACCCAAATTCTCCTTGGTAGAAAACAAAGACAATACTCTTACTTATACTACAGACTATGAGACTTATGAGGCCTCACTATCTTCTAAAGAGATGGACTCCCTCTATGGTCGTGGATTTTAGATTTTGTACAAAAATAGAGACTATGTAGGTAATGGTTGCGGTGTAAATCAACAAGGAATCAGAGTACCTTTATAAGTTGTTTGAATTAACTACACGACTGGTATTGGATACTGCTCTTTGAAACCCACCAAAGCCTACCGTCATCCTAAACTTAAGTCAATACAATATTAACAAGACCAAAAATACATACGAGATATCCTGAGCTGATAGACAAGGATTGTCCTCTAGGAAATATCCCATGGAATCAAGTAGTTCTCCCTCCTTAAGCCACACTTGCTGTAGCACCTATTCTAGTTTCTCTCAAGGGTGGCCTCCTCCTAGATATATATGTTGTTAGAATTGTACTATGTTCCCCTGTGTTGTGCTATATGTTGTTTAAGTCTCCTTGGATGACCCTTGATACTCTTGTAAGATCAAGGATATCAGGAGACCACCTTTGTTGTGACCATTCTTCTATATGTTTCATCATTCTTCTATCTTACCTCTCCTCTATTTTATTTTTGTGTGTCATGCCTTAGGGGCATAGCGTTGCAAAGGGTGTTTTGGGGGCATCCTCCTACATGGTGTTCCTAAGGCACTTGTTCTCCTCTCTCATTTTTATTGTTTATCTTCTTCAGTGATTCTACCTAGTTGGCGGATGATGAAAACAAATGAATATTGATAAGGATCATGTGTCCCTTCAGCGAGAAAGCAAAAATGGACCTAGTCCATTTATGAAGATGGGGTTGATCTATATATATCTGATGCTTGACTAGTAGAATCACTCCGTGTGATGTATCATCTTATGGCATTTCTTGTGACTAACATTGTACAATCCACTCAATCTACTCTTGTACACTTTGAATGGTATCTCACCTTATAGCTACACTTAGTTCCAAGGTACCTATAGTATAGCCCAACAGTTATACTCGGCTCCAAACCCATGAGTATAGCATTGGTCATTGATGTGATTATTTTCATGCATAGCTTTCATGATTTAATCTTGTTGTTTATCGTAACATAATATATCAATGTGTTTGTGGGAACATTCGGCAATTGTGAGCACATGACACCTCGGGAGCATGGGCTTTACGAGAGCTCTTGTTCCCTTGTGTGTTTTCTCTCTACCTTAATGTGCTTGATATCAATAAGCGACATCAACCACCTAAAGGTGGGGGCATATATAATGGTATTTGTCTGATGATTTTGGCACTAATGAAGCGTGTTTATAATCCCTCTCCATGAGGCAAGATGTTGTATCTCTTGAGCTAGTGCACATCCTTATCTAAATTGCAATAAAAAAGCCCTCTCCATGAGGCGCGATAATTTGTATCACAAGAGTTAGTGCATATCCTTTTATACAAATCCCTTCTGCGAAAGGCGGGATGGTGTATCTCTTGAGCTAGTGCACATCCTTTTATACAAAGTCCTCATCGGGAGGTAGGGTTGGATCTTGAGCTATCCTACCTTAAGCATGTCTTTGGCAATTGTTGTGGCATAAGCCTAACCATTAGGTGTGTTTGGCATGTTTTAGATGGTGGGACTTAGCAATAAGCTCCTTCCATCGCCCGTGTTTGCATTGTATAAGATGTATAGTATGTCCATAGCATACTATACGACGCTTGTGTATTTCTGTGTGTCTTCTTTATGTGTCTTCCCCCCTGTGTGGTATCAAGGGCGTAGCGATGAGCTCCCCCCACACTCAGGTTTTGTTTAGCATGTTTTCTCCCTAGTGTAGTATCAAGGGTGTAGTGATGAGCTCCCCCTACGTTTTGGGTTTTGTATCACATGTTTTTGGTAGTTTCAAGGGTGTAGCGATGAGATCCCCCACCCCTTAGTTAGGATTTTTATTGCATATATGAAAATGTTATATCAATTTATTCATCATGTTTTGCATGACTGCTCTCATGTCTTCATCATGTTTTGCATGCTTCCTATTATCTTCATTGTGTCTTGCGCATCTTCAATGTGTCTTCTAGTGCTTACCTGAGACTGGGGCTAGAAATAGTTCCTCAATCTTTGTGTATGCCTTAGCTTAATGTGCCTAGAGTGTTTGATGTGTTTTCAACCATACTTTAATGCATGTATGGGTCGTAAGATCAAACATACATTAAAGTAGGGGAAAAATATTATGTCATAAAATGTCCCCCTAGGACATTTACCTCCTAAGTTTAGCTCCTAGGTCCCCTTAGTTTAATCATGCATGTGTAAAACTTGTCCCAGAGAAAAATCCCCTAAAACCCATGACAAATTGGGCTTAGGGGCTTATCTTAATTCTTAATCAAGGTAAAAAATAGGCCTCTAGACTTGGGCATCCGTGCCCTAGTCCAGACCTATTTTGCTGGGACCCAAATTTTAAAGTATCAGATAATGACTGTTAAAAGGTTTCCCTTCGTCAGCTGTTTCAATTTGAATTACGAATGTTAGCGGGAATGCATATATAAACATTTTTAGGACTTCATTTTAAACCTAGATGGATAATGTAAACTTGTGATATTGAGCTAAAGATACTCAAGGCTTTCATTGTGTTGCAAAGCAGTATTGTGTTGCAAAGCAGTATTGTGTTGAGTTTGTATGTGTTTTGTTGTAGACTTGGCTTCATCAATCCATCTCCTCATGGTGTGAAAGATCTTCATTTCCTCGTGAAGGCTTCACCTCCAAGGTGATATCTACTTTGTGTTTCAATCAATCTATCTTATCATTTGATTTTGCCTTTGTCCATAAGGTTTTTCCACCCCCAAAATCTCTCCTATTTGAAAAATTAAATTAAGATTTAAAATAAATTAAAAATATATATATTTCATTAAAATATGCACATGTTCTCTCTAAAAAATTTAAAAAAACGATGATGAAAAATACTCAAAAGCTAACCCAAGTTCATTTATTTTTTAAAGTTCAGTTATATGAAATAAATATTTCTATATTTTTTTTATTTTTTGATGTTGAGTTATAGACATAGATGTTTCAAAAATTTATTTTTTTATTTTGAATTAGATTTTTGAAGTTGAGTTATAGAAATAGATGTTTCTAAAATTTTATTTTGTATTTTGAATTAGATTTTTTTAAGTTGAGTTATATAAATAAATATTTCTTTTTTTTAATTTTGAATTGAATTTTTTTAACATTCCAATCAGGGCTTAAATTTGACAGTTGTATAGTTGTATTTAGGCATTTATGTTGTAAAATACAATCAAAATTTTAAAAAGATTGTATCATATGAAAGGAGAGATTTTGAACAAATTGTCAAAATTTATATAGGATTATGTTGATATATATATTTGGTTTTTATATAATTTACTTATACTAAGATGTGTCATAATATTTTAAAGGCAACATTGAATAGATAACTATCATAAAAAATTTGCTTGACAGGTCGACTATCAAATTTAACCCCTGATTCCAATGAAGATGATTTTTTAATTTTTTAATTTCTCTATTATATATAATAAAAAAGTTTTTTATTAGCTACTATTGCTACATATAAAATAAATTAAATTATTTTTTATGTTTTTTATAAATGCTATTGTTGCATATAAAAATAAATAAAAATTAAAAAGTTGCAATTACTCCTTCAAATTTTTTATATTAATATATATTATTTATTCATTTATTTTATTTTATAATAAACATAAATAAAAATTCAAAATTCGTAATTACTTGTTTATTTTTTTATATTGATATATACACACATACATTAATATATATTATTTATTTATTTGATTTATTTTATAATAAACATAATTAAAAATTAAAAAGTTGCAATTATTATTTTTAAATTTTTTTAATATTAATATATATACACATACATTAATGTATTAAAATATAGTATTTGTTTTATTTTATAATAAACTAAAGTTGGAGAATGAACTTTCTTTATATTATTTTAGACTTACTTTAGTTTTTTTATTTTTTTACTTTTTACTTTTTACTTTTTGTTTCTATTATAATTATTATAAATCAATTAATTATAAAACAAATGAGTAAAGCTAAAGAAAAATTAAAAGAAAGTTGATTCTCCAAATCTAACTTGCTATAAATATTTAAATATTTTAATTATATTGAACTAACATTTAATCCAACTTTTTCTATGAACTTGCAATGTTGTCAAAATGAATTATTTTTTAGAAAGTAAAAGAAAGCATCTTTTGACAAAAAGAAAACACTTTTTGACAAAATAAAAAATCTTTTATTTTTTTAAATGAATTAAATATTTAATCATTAGGAGAGCTCAATGAAGGGGATATAATCTTATGTCCACCAAGGACACTTACTCTATCTAACAACAGTGTTGGAAGGCTTGAATGCCACTCCGGGGCTTGACCAAGGTAATCTCCTAAACACCACAACCCCCAACCCCTCTTTTGTGATTGCAGGTTACAGGTGCGGAATCTTGCAGAGAAGATTTGCAGGAGATCAAAGCAGAGGATAAAGATTAAAGATCTAAAGAAAAGAGACAAGAATATTGCCTATTAGACAAGGACACCCGCCCTTGTGTCCTCCCAATTATCGTTGTCAGAAACTCTAAAGCAAGTTGTTGTCGACATCACCTTACAGTTTCAGATCTGTAGAAAAAGTTGCCTGTTGGACTAGGGCACCTACCCTAGTATCCCTGAAGTTTCCACTTTCTAGAATCTAAATCTTGGTATGTTTCTAGTCTGCATTTAGTGCCTTCCTGTGCGATCATTTGTCATGTTTTGTCCGTCTATATCCAGAATCATATAATTAGGGTTTAAGGCTTAATCAAATTAGGGTTTAACAAATTTATCAATACATTCCAACTTTGCTTATCATCTCAAAGTGACACCAAACCTATAGCTAAGTCCTCTTGCAAGAGAAGTGACCGACCTCAATTTATGTCCTTGAATGATTATATGTGAAAGGAGGGTTTGATTAAATCCATCTAAAACATTACAATAACCTCATCATTCCCTCTTTTCATATATAACAAATAGTTAGGAGGTCTAGGCAGGATGGGAGCACCTCTAATAATTATCACTAGTTTATAAGGTTGAGAAGCACATTAAATAATGATTTTCGGCTTTTGAGCTTGGTTGGTAGTTTGTAAGGCAAAAATCAAATTAATCAAATGTTTAGAGGAAAGTTTTGATGTCAAAGGGGAAGAATAATCATCATGCATGAAGTCCTCAAGGGCTTCATCCATTATGTCAAAATCTTCATGAGAGAAAGGTTCATTAAGCATATTTTGGGCAAATCAAAAAATTTGAAAGTGTTTCACATTGGGTTCACCAAAATGTAGCACATAAGATAGCAACTCAACCTAGAGAGTTGCATTCTCTAGAAAAGGTGATCTTATGGGACACTACCATGGAATGTTCTATCTTTGAAAGGGGAAGAAGTTGTCTTGTACTACAAAACTATTCTAGAAATTCTAAAATTCTATCAACTAGAAATTACAACTTTTTTTAAGTTAAGAGAAATAAATGAATAGGAATGAAATGCTATTTACAAAGGACTGGAAAGAATTTTCAATGAACAAGAAGTAGAGCTAGAAATGACAATCAAAATGAACCTATCACCAAAGGGAGAGAGTCTTGGCCAAGGATGCCAGCTCGTCACATGGATGTTTACATGTTGTTTTGTCATTTGTATAGAGAGGTACAGACAATAGGGTTTTGGAAACTACTATCTATACCTTCTCAGTGATATTTTATTATGTCTGTGTGATTTTACGATAATTTACATAGTAAAAATAGAAAAGTAAAATAAGTGTAATATCTAGATAATGAGAGAAATCAAATATACAGTAATGTGTTTAAATAATCAACAAGGAATATTTCAACCTAAACATCTCTGTGTTTGATCTTCTTCAAATAACCTACTACTAATAAGATAGAAAAGAATATTTAGACTACTTGGGAGCTTGCCAAGAATGGTCAAGCCCTTGAGTTGGTCTTTTGACCTCCATGGGTAGGAAAATGTTAAAGATAATGGAATGTGTGTGTGTACCTATCCTATGTGTGTATAGGGACTAGGATGTAGTGACAAAGTGCTAGGAGTATCTCCCTAGTCTATAGGGAATAATACTAGGCCTAGTACGTGTGTGGATTTGGATAGTAAAAATGGTGGTCTACACCAATGGATTGTAAAAAGGCAAAAAGGATATTTCTTGGGTAGTAATGGAGAGGTAGTTGATTCACTACTTGTGTAATAGGATCAACTAAATGGTGAAGAGGCAAGGTTTATCAAAATAAACAAGTTTCAAATAGAATATGATGATGGAAAACACCAAAGGATTCACTACCATGTTTTGAGAAGACCTATAAATAGAAGAAGGGAAGGACCTTTAGGGATCAACCTAACATTGCTATCCATTGAAAATGCCTTTAGTAGCTTTTGGAAGAAGAGATGGAGGAATCCCTAGGAGAAGCGTGAGCCTCTGTGGTAGAAATCTTTTTCTTTTGATAACCTACAGACTATGCATAACAATAGTGAGAACTTAGAAGCACAAAGAAGGAAATTATAGAGCCCAGGATGGAGAGAAAAGAAGAAAAGGATAATATATTCTATGCAAGACTATTGGTAAAAACTAGAGTTTTAGATAGATCTTTTTTAAAAATAGAGCGAGAGCTCCTTGATTATGGAGAATGGTGGTTCCTTTAATTGTCCTTATCCTCTAGTCAAGAACATGCTAAGGATAGCAAGGCACATTTACAGAAGTGTTACAACTGTGAAGAGACATTATGAGGTAGTGATATGCAAGAGTAATGCATATTTTGAGGTATTGTACAACATGGGATGCCAGTGCATCATGCAAACATTTGTATGTTACACTTTCATCCTAAGTAAATCTGCTCAAGATTGACATGTGTGCTTAGAAAAGTGACAATATTAATGCTCTAGCATGGATTTTGGGCAAACTTAGGTTTAAGAGGGATAATAAAGGATTGCGTCTAAGTGGCCTTAGGATATGTTGTAGGAATGGACATGAAGGGGGTGCAAGACATAATATGAAATTACAAGGTGTGCAATTTTTGACATTACAATATCACTGACCCAATTAGAATCAATATATGCATGAATACACATTGAATGTGGTCTCCCTATAGGATAACCATGATATCAAATATAATACTCAAAAACACCTCACAAATATCTAAAGACCCTCTTCACTACATCCTAGTGTACTCATCCAAGATTAGCCATAAAATGACTAAGGACTCCCATTGCTTGGGTAATGTATGGTCTTGTATAGTATGTGGCATACATCAAACTTCCAAAAACACTAGCATAAGGTACTCTATCATGTCCTCCATCTCACTAAAAGACTTTAGACAATCATCAACTAATAACTTTGTCCTCATCATAATAGGAACACATAATGGCCCGCAAGCTAACATGTTGAATCTCTCCAACACTGAGTTCACATACTTACTCTGGCCCAACCAAAGTTTTTTTTCTCTCTTTTGATCTCCATCCCCAAGATGTATCTAGCTACCCCTAAGTCTTTCATCTCAAAATATACTAAAAACTGAGATTTCAATTCATAAATCAAACCCTTCCCATTACCGAAAAATAGCATATCATCAACATACAATGCAATAATGAGAATATGATCACCATCCATCTTACAATAGATGTAATGATCTAACTTGGATCTTGAAAATCCCAAAATTAACACAAAGGGATCAAATTTTTGGTACCACATCCTAGGAGATTGCTTAAGACAATACAACGATTTCTTCAACTTACAAACCAAATGTTTCTTACCTTTCTCAATGTAGTGCTCCAACTATGTCATATAAATCTCTTCCTCTAAATCACCAAGAAGGAAAGTTGTCTTCATATCTACTTTCTCAACCTCAAGATAGTACGTTGTAGTAAGTGATAATAGAAACTAAATGGATGTCAACTTAGCAAATAGAGAGAAATTCTCGTCATAATCAATTCCCTCAACTTGGGAATAACCCTTTGCAACCAATCTCACTTTTTACTTATCAACACTACCATCTGAATTGATTTTCTTCTTGAACACCCATTTGCATCCAACTAGTTTACGTCCATCAGGAAAAGGTACTAGATCCCATGTATCATTTTTCTTTAACACAACCACCTCTTCTTCCATGTGACCACTTCCCAATAATCTACATCATTCATACCCATAGCCTCCTTTATAGTCATAGGCTCATTAGTGTTAGTAATCAAAGAAAAAATACATCTTCAATTAGGAGTATCCTTTCTGGCTACTATCATTTCCAAATGTACCTCCTTAATGACTAAGGTGGATGTTCTATATCTTCTTGAGACCTCTCTAAACTATTTGAACTCTCCTCCTCTTTAGTTCCTTCATGGGCTTCTGGTTCAACCATCTTAATCTTTGGGGTTAGTTGAACCACATATTTCTTTCCATCCTTCTCTTGCTACAATATTGTGGAAGAAAACTTGACTTCTCTAAAGATAACACTTTTTCTATTCAAAACTCTCCTAGCCATAGGATTCCAAATCTTGTACCCTTTCACACCAACACCATAGTTGATGAAGATACATTTTATAGTAGTGTTCTCCTTGTTTAATTGCTTCTCCCTAGGCAGATGCGCATATGCCTCACAACTAAAGACTAAAAGATGTCTCAATGAGGGATTTTTTCCCAACCACACCTCCATCGGTGTGTTATCAACAAGAGCTAATGTAGGAGACTTGTTAACTAGGTAACAAGTTGTGCCAACTACTTCTACCCAAAACTTTTATTTTAGACCAACCCACTAGGCATACTCCTAGCCCTCTCCATCAACATTCTATTCATTCTTTCTGCAACTCCATTCTACTGATGGGTGTAGGGAGTTGTCTTACAACTTTCTATTCCATGATTTATAGAACCTACTGAAATATGTTGAACAAAGCTTATTTCCATTGTGATTCCTCAAAACCTTAATCCTTTTACCAATCTAATTTTATACAAGGGATTTAAATTCCTTAAACTGACTAAACACTTTTGAGTTACTCCTAAGGAAATACACCCATGTCCTTCTACTGTAATCATCAATGAAAGATACATAATATATATGTTTACAAATGGAAGGAATACTTACAAGACCAAAAACATCAAAATTTATGAAGTCTAATAGCCCAGAAGATTTATGAGAACTAGAATAAAATGAACACAATTTTATTTTTCCATAAACATAATGTTCACAAAAATTGAACTCAAGGTTACAATATTTCAACCCCTCAACATGATTTTTATTTTTCAAGGTTTGTAGACTCTTCTCACCTATATGACCCATCCACCAGTGCCATAACATTGTTTTCTCTACTGGAAGTTTTATCTCCAAAGAATGATCACCCTTAGGTACCCAAAAAGAACGAACATTAGAAGTAGACTCAACACACCTCTTTGCTACGTCTTCTAATGGTTAAGGTGAAGATTCTATAGATCTCTTCATTGCAAGAATAGAAGAACTATTGCACTAAACTATGCATGTATCTAACTAAAATATAGTTCCAATCTAAACACCCTTAACAAGTACCATAGCTCCTCTAACCATGTTACACTCTCCACTTGAGAAAATAACCTATACACATGCATCATTAAGTTTACTTACAAAAAGAAGTTTCCGTGCCAAATTAGGGATATGCAGTACACTATTGATCCCCTTCACTTAGCCATCAGGGAATTGAATCAAGACTCTTCCATGACCAACAATCTTTAGATGAGAATCATATCCAAGGTATTCCTTCCCATCATCATATTCTTCATATTTTGTAAACCAACCTTGATGTGAGGTCATGTGGAAAGAGGCATCAAAGTCTATCGACCATGCTCCTTCTGATGCATGAGTAGCCAAGTAATGATGAAATAATCACCATCATGATGGGAGGATCTCTTAGACTCATTATTATAGTCAACACCTTCTTCTTCTCCTCCTCCTTGAAATATGTTTAAGGTGTCTAACTTTGCCATAGTTCCAACATTTATCCTTGAACATATCAAGAGTTTTGAATCTCCCACGAGATTTGGATCTAGACTTATCTTGCCTCTTGTCCTTCTTCTTGATTTTTTGTTTGGATCTTCCATGAACCACTAGGGCCTTCTTAGCTAACTCAGAAGTCTTCCTTCTCATTTCTTCAAAAAGAAAAGATGCAATAGCTTTGTCCATCTTGAACTTGGTGGTAGTGCTCCCAATGGCCAAAACTAGGTGGTCTCATGAATCTAGAATAGATCACAACAAATTCATGTAATGATCCTCCTCCTCCATATTTATTCCCATAGATTGCAATTGGGTAACTAACATATTGAAGGCATTTAGATGTTCAACCATAGACCCACCATCCTCCATCCTGAGGGTATACAACTTATTTCTTAAGAAAATTCTATTCACCAGGGACTTAGCATGATAAATTTCTCCAAGCTTCTTCCAAAGATTCACTATAGTACTCTATTCATGCACATTCAATGACACTAAATTGTCCAAACTAAGTCTAATGAAACCCTTTTATTTTCTATCCATCGTGTTCCATTATTCTTGTGATATAGTTGTAGGTTTGGATCTAGATACTATAGCCCATAGATCTGGATCTATGAGAACATCCTCAATATTGAGCTTCCACAACTCAAATTTTGTGCTTGAGAACTTCTCCAGATCTATCCTTGATGTGGTTTCCATATCTTCCTGTAATAAGATCAAAACCCTCTCTACACAAGCTCCCACTTAAATGAAGATTAGTACAAAAATCCCTCTACCCAACACCTAGAATATGAGGTGATCATGTTGTGATACCAAATGAAAGGAAGTAAGGTGCGTAGAAATTCTTCCTACACTAAACTTATAAGGAGAGTGTTGTGCATATTTTCAATCTTTTAATAGTTACAGAAAGTAGAAACATATATAAACATAAAATAAATAATATACCATAAAATAGGTGTATATGGGGAAAACCCTTTCGAGAGAAAAACTCCACACTCCAAGGCATCTAAATGTATTATTAAGTAAACAACATAGTTAAAATACACTTTCAAAGCAAGCCTTCATAGGAGTATCACCAACTAGAGATCTGGAAGAATTCTGATAGCGTAACAATACCTACAAAACTTGTTATCAAACCTCCATCTCAAGAACCTAATAAATAGGAGAAACAATACATTAAACCATTAAATGGTAATTATAAAACCATGAGATAAAATCATCCAAAATAGTGTCACCCAAATCCTTAGTTATAAATCCAACACCCAAAATATTCCAAGATGAGTATATAGGATAAAAATAGTATATTCCTTCCACTTGTCACAACCTTGTTATAGTCCACTCACCAAATTGGGTGTTCTATTTTGGCTCTATTATCCCTATCCAAAGATTCCTTATGAAATGTTATTCAACAAGTATAACTCCCCTTTACAACTCTTTTATGTGTCCTAGATGCTTATACATTTGCAATACAAGAGGCCCAACTTCCGGAGTCCATAAGTTTTGATCAGAGAGGTCGATTGGGCCCCTTTTTATATATTGTAGATCTTGAAGAGGTTCACATTAAAATCACCAAGGAACTAGTGCTAAACAACCTAGAATTTTTGATTTGGCCAAAAACCAACTCTATAGCCCATAAATTGAGTTTTTTAAAATTTCAACCTAAAAATTGCACTGTTTGTAATCTTAACATTAGGTGCAAGATTGAGACACCTTTCCTAACAATAATGAGTGTATGGATATAGGTGCAATGATAGACATGATAAATGAAATTAATGAATAATGTATATGACTAAGTGGAAATGGAGATGGGATAAGGTTGAATGTGTAGAGATATGTGTAAATAAGGATGGATAAAGGATCAAAGGTTGAGCCCAAATTTACATGAAAGTGTATCATTTATTGATATGTAATTATATTAATGCATTCCATCAAAATCAGCCAAAAACTAAATGGGAATTGATATGGGTATGCAAATTGCACCATTACATTTTGCCCCCAACTTGAGGTGCATGAGAATCCTAAAATGAATGTACATTTTAAAGTATATGTGATGCAGAAGCATCCCTGGTTCAAGAGAAATCTTGCATCAACCAAAAATATTTGCATTTTAGTCTGTTTGCATTTCAGTTTGTTTCTTTTCATTTTCCAGTTCAGTCAGTAGCAGTTTCTGTATTTTGGTCCACATTCTACCGCAGTTGCATTTCAGACCATGCAAAGCTAGATTTAGCATCTAGATTTATTCATCTACATCATATCCCATTTTTAGAGCATTTGGATAAAGTATATGTTGATAACTGAGAGGGGGGGTGAATCAGTTATCCTAATATTTCAACTTTCTATGCTTTCTTAACAGTTAATGCAACAACAGATCAAATAAGCAAGCATAATCATGAAATAGAGATAACACCAATACACATGACACAATGATTTTGACATGGAAACCCTGTTAAGGGAAAAACCACGGGGTGATTAACCCAAGATATTATTCTCTATTAGAAGAATAGAAGATACAAAATGGCACTTGCCAATTAGGGCTCACTACCTGAGCACACTACTCACAAGAGGCTCACTTCCTACAAAATACTTACTGTCTACAAGAAGAAAACTTGAACTGATGAGAAGCATCCACACATGCTGAAGTTCAGTTCCAATTAAGCTCAATAGACTGATCTGCTACACTTCATTCTTACTCTCTTTAAGTGTTGTTGTCCTCTTACATTCTGAATTTGTTTTTCTGCCTTTTATGCTCTTCTTATGATTTTATTCACACCTCTTTATACACACACCACACATACCTTCACATCTAAATCCATCTTGTATATATATCCGCACAAGTGATTTCAACACTTTTCTAGTCGGCATCCGGAATAGTCAATATTATCTTAAACTCTGGTCTGTCAGCTAAATCCTTGCATACCAAGTAATGTGGATCAAGAATATGCTTGTAGAAGTCTTCAATCATGTCAGCCAATCATGAATGATACCTCAAGAAACTTAGTCATTAGCAATATCTCTTCCAGATTTGGGTCTGACACTCTGTCAACATAGTTCTTCCTCTGTCTACTCTGTCAAACAGGAACCCAACACTCAAGTTCTCATATCTCTTCACCCTTCCATCACCGGAGGCTAAATCCTTGGAATCTATTAGTCAAGGTATCCTCTTGACTTCACCAAATCTGCACTTCACTGAAATACTTCCTCTGAGAGATCCGGACCTGACTGTCGGACCTTGCTGACTGCTCTGTTCTTGCTTACCGGATCATAACACTTCTTCAATCTAACTTCCGGTGGAGACTTATCATGTCTTGTGGATGTGTGGGGTAACCTTTTTTTCCATCAATGACAACATTCATAAATCCATATAGTGTCTCTTGCCAACAGTATAGGAAAGATATCGCTAACAGAAGATCGACTGTTTTCTCAGAATAGAGCATCTTGACAGTTTCAGATAATCAACTAAAGGAGAAGACTTGTGGAGCATTTCATGACTTGTGAAGCTAAAAGACACATCAATCAATGTTTATTGGTTTGTGCCCAACCTTCCCTAAGATCTATGCTTCATTCCTTTCATTTACGAAGGAGTTCTATTCATTTAGGTCTAACCTTTCCATGTACACACGTTACAACTCTTCATTGGAGTTTATGATCTTCCTTGGCTGACGTGGAGGAATCTTTTGTACTAGAGATGATATATATTAATATAATAGATCCTTAGGAAGATAGAATTCAGTAGTTATGATCATTAGAATAAGTTGATAGTTTTAATTTGTGCGAAGGAGCTTCAAAGCTATATTTTGTGCATACTCTGATATTCTGTAATCTAGCTTGTGAGCTTAAATTGTAAGCCCGCATGTTGCCGGCCAATCTATATTTGAATTCTGTGATATACTAAATGACTGAATCTGTATTTGTTTCATATCTTTGAGTTGTTTCCATTGTGTTTACTCTAGCTGCACAACCTGGATAGTTCACTTTGTGGACCCTTCTAACCATGATTGCACCAAGTGGTATTAGAGTGAAAGTTTGAATCTTTGGGAGAGAATTGAGGGTTCAGTTGGTGAAGGAATTCTGTAAGATCTTGCTATGAACAGATCTCCAAATCTGAGGTAGGTTACTTGTATTGCAATTGATCACCAATTGTGAGGCAGTTGTCACCTTGTATCCTGATCATTGAATTGAGGTAGTTTGTACTTGATCCTAGGAGAATGCCGCTGAGGAGAATCCCTTCTATTTGAACAATGGCTCGTAGAATGGATGAGATGATGGAGATGATGAAAACAATGTGAATTAGACTGGATGTTATTGAAGAAGATAGAAGAAAGAACTAAGCCCTAGAATTGATATTGAGAGTGATGAGGAGGAATTTCAATCTGCAAGTCAAACTGAAGAAACCCTAGGAGGTGAAGAAGAAGAAGAAGAAGAAGAAGAAGAATCGGATCAAGTCAAGATGTTGCGAGCTATTTCAAAGATTGGAAAAAGACCTATATTTGATGTACCTAACTACACTGGCAATTTGAACCCTAAAGAGTTGACTGATTGGATAAATGACATGGAAGTATACTTTGAGTATGAAGAAATTGAAGATTCAGAGAAGGTGAAATTTACAAAAACAAGGACATGCTACTATATGGTGGAAAGAAGTTTAGTTGGATAGAAATAGAAGAGGAAAAGAAAAGATTACAAAATGGGATAGGATGGTGACAAAATTGAAGAACTAGTTTACACCTGTTGACTACGAGTTGGAACGGTTGAAGAGATTGCAAAACCTGAGACAAAAGGAGAAATCTGTGAAGGAGTATACTAAAGAATTTGATAAGATGATCAAAAGGATAGGACATAGTGAAGCAAGCAAGGAGAAAGTGGCTAGATACATCAATGGATTGAGATTGAACATTAAAGAAGAACTGAGTTTGGTAAGGATGACAACATTGGAAGAAGCATATTAGTTTGCCCTGAAAGTTGAAGAAAAGTTGAACAAGAGACATGATCAGAAACAGAGAGGCAAAGAAGGTAAATTTTAGAGAGGTAGAACATTTTCTGGAGGACAAAGATCATATGTGGAGTAGAGAAGACAAGAGAATACATTCAAGAAGGAGGACAAAGACAACAATGCATACTAGAGAGATGAAACAAATTTCTACCGTAGAGAAAACCCTAGTCCATACCGAAGTGAAGGATATAGAAGAGAAGGAAGAGGACCTGATAGGAGAACATTCAGAGGAACCTGTTTTAAGTGTGGAGGTGAAGGCAATAGAGCATTTGAATGTAATTAGGGGAGTATAAACAAGAGAACATAGAACAGTGGAAGAACAGCCTATGTGGAAGAACCTGTTGAACTAGGTGACCCCTGTTTAGTTGGTAAACCTAAGAAAGGAGAATCACTTGTGATGAGGAGAGCACTATTTCAAGCAAAGACAAATGAGAAACCACCATAGATGAAAAGTTTGTTCAGGACCAGATGCAAATCAGGAGGTAAATGATGTAAAGTTGTTATTGATAGTGGTAGTTATGATAACCTAGTTTTAGAAGAGATGGTGACTAAGCTAAAGTTGGAAAGATTGAAACACCCTAAGTCCTATCAGATAGCATGGATTCAGGATGATCATAAGGTACTGGTGAGTGAATAATGTTTAGTGAAATTTCATATCATGATGAAGTATTGTGTGATATTATGCCTATGGATGTATGTCATATCTTGTTGGGTAGACCTTGGTAGTATGATAGAAAAGCTATACGTGATGGGAGAAAGAATACATACACTATAACATCTAACGGAAAGAGAATTACTTTGATTCCTTTGGAAGAAGATCCTAAGGGTGAAGTATGTGGGAATGCTAGAATCTATTTGGTAGATGGAAGAAAATTTTTGGATGGTTTGAGACATGAGAATATGTGTTATGCCTTGATTCCTAAGAAGCCTGAAACATTGAAGAAGGGAACTGAAGAATCACAACCAGAGGAGATAACTGAATTGTTGACAGAGTATGAAGACATCATATTAGATAATGTACCTGAAGGATTGCCACCAATCAGAAGTATCAGTCATCACATGAATCTTATACTTGGAGCTAGTTTGCCTAACAAAGTAACACACATAATGACACCGGCAGAGAATGAAGAATTGAATAGACAAATACAAGAGTTGTTGAGGAAAGGATTGATCAGAGAAAGTCTAAGTCCTTGTGCAGTACCTACAGTGTCAGCACCAAAGAAAGATGGAGAATGGAGAATGTGTATAGACTCTAGAGAAATAAACAAGATTACAGTCAAGTATAGATTTCCTTTACCTAGGATGGATGACATCATGGATTGTTTGAGTGGAGCAAAACATTTCACAAAGATAGACTTGAAGAGTAGATACCATCAAATCAGAATTAGAGAAGGAAATGAATCAAAGACTGTTTTTAAGACAAATGAAGGATTGTATGAGTGGTTAGTGATGCTTTTTGGATTGACAAATGCACCTAGTACTTTCATAAGATTGATGAATGAAGTTTTGAAGAAATTCTTGGGTAAGTTTGTTATTGTATACTTGGATGACATTTTGATTCTTAGTAAGACAAAAGAAGAACATTTGTGGCACCTGAGAAAAGTATTGCAGAGACTAAGAGAAGAGAAGTTACTGATAAACATCAAGAAATGTAGTTTCATGAAAGAAGAATTGGTATACTTGGGATTTGTGATTTCTACAAAAGGATTGAAGATGGACCCTGAGAAAGTGAGAGCAATTGTTGAATGGCCTACACCTAAGAGCATTTGAGAAGTCAGATCATTTCATGGATTAGCTAGTTTCTACCAGAAGTTCATCAGAAATTTTAGTTTAGTATGTAACCCTATGACATAGATAATGAGAGGTGACAAAAAAACTTTAAGTGGACATCAAGAGCAGATAAATTTTTTGAGTTGTTGAAGCAGAAAGTGACAGAGCAACATGGGTTGGCATTACTAGATTTCAATAAGGTATTTCAAGTGGATTGTGATGCAAATGGGAATGCAATTAGAGCAGTGTTAAGTCAAGAAGGTAGACCAATAGCATATTTTAGTGAGAAATTGAATGATGCAAGGAGAAGATATTCAATCTATGATCAAGAGTTCTATGCCATAATTGAAGCCTTGAAGAAGTGGAGACATTACTTGTTGCCTAAGGAGTTTGTATTGCATACAGATCATCAAGCTTTCCAATATTTGAACAATCAAGGAAAGTTGAATCAGAGACACATGAGATGGGTAGAGTTCATGCAGAGTTATACATTTGTATTGAAGCATAGGAGTGGGAAATCAAACAAAGTTTCAGATGCATTGAGTAGGAGAAGGAACTTATTGACAGAGATGAGAATTGAAGTGTTGGGATTCGATGAGTTGAAGAACATGTATGAGGAAGATCTTAATTTTGTAGAACCTTGGAAAGAATGTAAGGAATCTGTTGTGATAGATAGAAGTAAGTGGTTGGACTATTTCATTCAAAAAGATATGTTGCTCAGAGGAAATTAGTTGTGCATACCTAGAAGTTCCATGACAGATAATTTGATCAAGGAAAAACACAGTGGTAGATTGGCAGGACATTTTGGCATTGATAAAATAGTGGCTTTGGTGATTGAAAACTACTTTTGGCCTCAGATACATAAGGATGTTAGGAAATTTGTTCAAAGTTGTAGATTTTGTCAAGTTGCAAAAAGGAGTAGTCAGAATACTGGATTGTATAAACCTTTGGTAGTACCAGAGAGACCTCGAGAAGACATAAGTATGGATTTTGTAATGGGACTACCTAAGACACAAAGAGGACATGATTCAATATTTGTTGTGGTGGACAGATTTTCAAAGATGGCACATTTCATACCTTGTAAGAAGACAACGGATGTAGTGCATGTAGCTAACCTATTTTTCAAGGAGATTGTGAGATTGCATGGATTACCTAAGAGCATAATTTCAGAAAGAGATACAAGATTCCTTGGATATTTTTGGAAGACACTTTGGAAGAAGATGAAGATAGAATTAAAGTTCAATTCAGCATTTCATCCACAGAATGATGGACAGACAGAGATAGTGAATAGGAGTTTAGGAACTTGTTGAGATAATTGGTTGGAGAGAAGGTAGGAAGTTGGGATTTGATTCTTTCACAAGCAGAGTTTGCATACAATAATTCAGTGAATAGGAGTATTGGGAGAACACCTTTTGAGATTGTTACTGGAGTAAACCCTAGAGGAATAGTAGAGTTGAGAGATATCAGTATGGAAGATAAGAGGAGTACAAAAGTAGAAGAAATTGTAGGACATATAGAGACAGTGCATAATTAGGTGAAGAATCATTTGGAGGATATGAATAGTAAGTATAAGGAGAAGGCAGATGATAAAAGAAGACACAAAGAATTTGTAGTTGGGGATGAAGTGATGGTATACTTGAGAAAAGAAAGATTTCCAGTTGGGACATATAACAAGTTGAAGATGAAGGGACCTTGTAGGATACTCAGAAAGTTTGATTTAGGAAATACATATGAAGTGGAGTTACCGGAGACATTAGATACATCACCTATTTTCAACATTGCAGACCTATATCAGTATCATGAAGCAGAGTTCAATGATAGCATTGAAGAAGACTTGAAGAAGAAGTTACCACAATAAGCACCGAAGCAGATTGAAGACATCTTGGACATCAGATTTAGATGCAGAACCAGAGGCAAACAATACAAAGAATATCTTGTGAAGTGGAAAGGCATACCGAAAGAAGACTCATCTTGGATTTCTCTGGCTGAGGTGGACCGTCTTAGTTTTCCTCTAGCCCCAACAAAGTGAGGGACTCATTTTTTTCAACAACCCCAGATGTCTGATGCAGGAGCATCCTTGGTTCAAGAGAAATCTTGCATCAACCAAAAATATTTGCATTTTAGTCTATTTGCATTTTAGTTTGTTTCTTTTCATTTTCTAGTTCAGTTTAGGTAATTCAGTCAGTAGCAGTTTCTGTATTTTGGTCTGCATTATACCATAGTTGCATTTCAAACCTTACGGAGATGGATTTAGCATCTAGATTCATTCATCTACATCATATCCCATTTTTAAAGCATTTGGATCAAGTACCAAAAAGATATCACTAACAGAAGATTGATTGTTTTCTTAGAATAGAGCATCCTAGCAATTTTAGATAATTAGCTAAAGGAGAACACTTGCGGAGCATTTCACAACTTACGAAGCTAAAAGACACATCAATCAATGTTTATTGGTTCATGGATGACCATCCCTAAGATCTGCACTTCATTCCTTTCATTTGCAGAGGAGTTCTATTCATTTAGGTCCGACCTATCCTTGTACACATGTTACAGCTCTTCATTGGAGTTTGTGATCTTCCTTGGCTGACGCAGAGGAATCTTTTGTACCAAAGATGATATATATTGATGTAATAGATTCTTAGGAAAATAGAATTTGGTAGTTATGATCATTAGAATAAATTGATAGTTTGAATTTGTGCAAAGGAGCTTCAAAGATATATTTTGTGCATACTTTGATATTCTGTAATCAGGCCTGTGAGCCCTAATTGTAAGCCCACATGTTGCTGACCAATCTATATTTGAATTCTATGATATACTAAATGACTAAATCTACATTTTCTTTATATTTTTGAGTTGTTTCCATTGTGCTTACTCTAGTTGCATGGCCTAGATAGTTCACTTGGTGCAGTCACGGTTAGGAGGGTCCACAAAGTGAACTATCCAGGTCGTGCAACTAGAGTAAACATAATGGAAACAACTCAAATATATGAAGCAAATGTAGATTCAGTCATTCAGTATATCATAGAATTCAAATATAGATTGGAAAGCAAAATGTGAGCTTAAATTAGGGCTCATAGGCCTGATTATAGGATATCAGAGTATGCACAAAATATAGCTTTGAAGCTCCTTCACACACTATCAACTTATTCTAATGATCATAACTACCAAATTATATCTTCCTAAGGATCTATTACATCAATATATATCATCTTTGATACAAAAGATTCCTCCACGTCGGCCAAGGAAGATCACAAACTCCAATGAAGAGTTGTAACGTGTGTACACAGATAGGTCAGACCTAAATGAATAGAACTCCTCCACAAATGAAAGGAATGAAGCACGGATCTTAGGGAAGGTCAGCCATGAACTAATAAACATTTATTGATGTGTCTTTTAGCTTCGCAAGTCATGAAATGCTCCTCAAGTTTTCTCCTTTAGCTGATGATCTGAAACTGCCAGGATCCTCTGTTTTGAGAAAATAGTCAATCTTCTGTTAGAGATATCTTTCCAGTACTTGATCCAAATGCTTTGGAAATGGGACATGATGTAGATGAATGAATCTAGATACTAAATCCACCTTCATAAGGTCTGAAATGCAACTGCGGTAGAATGCAAACCAAAATACAAAAATTGCTACTGACTAAACTGCCTGAACTGAACTAGAAAATGAAAAGAAACAAACTAAAATGCAAACAGACTGAAATGCAAATATTTTTGGTTGATGCAAGATTTCTCTTGAACCAGGGATGCTCCTGGATCAATATGAGCTCTCACAACCATGCATAAAAATTAAATATTCACAATATTATGTCTATATATAAAGTAATGGACTCATCTTAATTTATTCATGTGTTCTTTCTCCCTAGAATGCACTCTCCATAAGAACATGCAAAATTGAAAAATGATGTAAATTTATGGCTTCTATCATGCAAGAAAAATAATTACAATTGTAAGTTGGTTCAACTATTTACAAAAATGAGAGAGAAAGGGACAAATTACAGTTAGGAAATTCCACCTATATGGAAAGTGGTACTAAAATATTTTTCTTAGTGTGATGGAAATAATGTGTTATAGTTATTTAGGCATGGCCATGTAATGTATTCAAGATCTATTTATATGATGATTAATCTCTATATAGGTGTCAGTAGTTGTATGCAATCTCAACAAAAGAACCTTAGTGATAATATATGCCCCCTTCAATTGGTTGCATCTATTAGATGCAAGGAATTGGAGGATAGGGAAAATGATAAATGAAAATTTGAAATGTAAAGGTAATGTAAGCATATAAATGCATAAATAATGTAAATACTTAATAAGTGTAACAATTAACATCATGTGACAAGAAAGTAAAACATATCAAATGAGAAGGTTGGGAAAGCATATAGACTAGATATAACCATCCAAGTGTAGAAATTTGCCCCTAGTATAAGAAAATGATAAAAATGTGAGGTAGCCTTAAACGCCAGATAAGGATTGTGTGCACCTATATAGTACAAGAAAGGCATAGTTCCCACAATGTGGCTCTAGGAACACGTCAAGGCATGTGATCACACAATAGTATAGGTAAGTCAAATTATATTTTGGCCAATGTAAAGAGATGGCTCAAGAATTGTGATGGGGAAATGAAAGGATGTGTAGCATCATAGTATATAAGTAATGAGCATAGGATCATAGGTTCAAACTACGCATAAGATAGAGGCTCATAAGTATAAAGATAATATACACATCACAAACATGTGGTCAAAGCATGGTAAGGATCATAAGCATGTGATAAACATCATAAGATATAGACCATAGTAGCAAAGATAGGTAAACATGAGAAGTATCAACAAACAAAGATTGTGATAAAGAACAAGCATAAGGATGCATAAGAATCATAAGAATAGGAATAATAGGTAAATGAATAACCAAGATGGGAAACATGAGGAAACACAAGAGTAAAGTAGTGCATGCAAGGACATAGTAATAGGTAAGGAAGATTTAAACAAGTATAGGAGAAAACATGTCAAGTGAGAGAGAAAGCAAGAAATATGTCCCTTGAGTGGGGGGAGGCAAAGCATGAAAGCAATAAAGAAGGTGAAATGAGTGTATAAAGAACCACAAACAAGGCATAATAAAAAAGGACAAATAGAAAAATAAACTTAGAAATATATGTATATGGATGTATAGTCTAGTTGGAGGGCCATCATCATCATCATCTTTGTCCCAAAATGTATTAATTAGAATAATGTTCTTCATTGATTCTTGTGTTTTCTTCTTCATTATTTGTTTCTCTTGTAACATGTGCCTCTTGTAGATAATCCTTTACAAACACATTAGTAATTGTTTGTACATTAGTTGGTTTATTTTTTATTTTGTACATTAGCTAGTTTCTATTTTATTTCATGTGTAACCTCAACATGGGGTGTGTTATGGTGAATAATATCTTGATCTCTTGACACACATAATTTGTTTTCATATGGTTAACCTCATCAAGTGAGTGGCTTGTGGGCTCATAAGTATGTTGAATGTTTATCTCCCCTTTATCTATAAGATTTTGAACTTTATGTTTGAATGCAATGTATCTACCTATACAATGTTTTTTGTATAAAATGAAGGGAAAAAGACACTTAGACTTGTTTGGTGCAAGCTTAGAGTTATCCATCGTTTTGGAAATAGGTAAGGTAATGAGATTGTGCAACAAAATTATTCTAATACCATAGTTGGAGGCTCTTTTAATGTATTGAATTCTCTAAAGTACTTTAGTTTAGAAGTTGCATTGTGATCATCATGCATATCATCAAGTGCATCATCATTTCCCCCATTTTAGAAATGAAACAATGATGTTAACTCATGGAAAAGAGGGGAAGTGATATAAATACAATAATATAAAAGGAAATCTTCTAAGAATTCATGCTCATACCCACATATAGTAGCACATAAGTCGAAAATGAGCAATGAATAATGTAATAAACTTGGCTCTCAAATATTGAAGTAAACCATCCATAAATGTACATTAAATCACATCATCCCATAATGGAAGTCTCATATTGGTAGCCTAATCTTAAAATCTAAAAAATTTAATCCTTAATTGGCTCTTTCTCCTTTGTTTGACATTGCATGAGTTGAGCAAGGGGTGTCTTCGGATTAGTATTGTAATGAAAATGTTTCATGAAATCATTAGCCAAATCTTTGAAGGAAATTATAGAAGATGAGTCAATGAATAAAACTATGAAAGTCATGTATTTAAGGATTTGATCACTCAAGCTTGATGGGAAAACATTAAAAAATAATTTATCCTCATAAAAGAAGGGATTCACATTACTTGGAAGTATTGTAAATGTTGTAGTGGATCACGTTTACCATCATAATTTTTGAAACAAGGTGTCACAAATCCACTTGGTGAAGGATAAGTCAAAATCTCACATTCCAAAAGATTATGGAATATTTTGTTAGTGTCATCTTGTGGTCAAAATATTTGCACATGAATAGCAACATACCATTCTAGATTGTCAATCCTAGTGATGAGGTAGTTCTCATAAGGTAAAATGTCATGTCCAATATGTCTTGTATGTGTGTGCATCATGTCATGTGTAATAGTGGTAGAGGATGAGAAAGATGTATCATAAACTAATGTCAATTTATCCCCACACATACCAAGTAACAATTATAAAATTGTCTCATATTGAACTCTTCATTTTAAGGTATGTCTAAATCATGTGTTTGTTTAATAAAGGGTATAGAAGAATATATTCCATAGTCACTCAAAGATACACTAAAATAAAAGATGAGAGGATAGACATGTGGATCTCTATAAAAAGGTTGAATATTATCATGATGTATAAAGAAATCTATGGGATCCACTATGGAAGGGACATTAGAATATGTGTGAGGTACCAAATCATTAGGAGACAAATTGATTATCTTCATCATGAGAAGATAAAGAAATATCATTGTGCTCATCTTAAGCAATGTATCATCAGTGGACCATGAGACACAAGATAGCGATGATAGACTAGAAACCTCATGTGAAGGTGGAGTATGTCAATATCACAAGGACTCTCAAGGGAAGATGAAGTAGGAGAGGCACCAATAGGAGAATCCATAAGTGACCAAGGAAGTATAGAATGAGATGTATAAAAGATGTGTTTGGTAGGGGTAGATGGTATAAAAGCATTGAAAGATAGACTATGAGAAGGTATCAGTAGGTCCACACTATCTTCGTGCAATAAGGATAGAAAAATAGGCAATGAGACCATATGCCAACTTCATAAAAGAAGTGTAAAGAAAACAAGATGAATCAAACCATTTTAATTATCTACCACTCAAGTGGATTCTAAATTCACTAGTTAATAAGATATAATCCTCCAAATACTCATGATTGTATAAATAAATATTTAACATGCAAAGAAGCATTAGTGGAACCATCAAAATCATCTTGTAGCAACTCCTCACTAAACATAATAATGTCATCATGCAATGTGCATGGAGGTAATAAATCATGGATAACATCCTTATGAGAAACAAAATAATTATCCTCAAAATGTATGGTATTATCTTGTAAGGTAGCACTAGTCAAAATAACATAACAAGTATCCATGGGGGTCACATGAGATATTTACAGATGTATCATTATGAATTACACCAGCATGTGGAACATAGGTTTACACACATAAATCACTATCACAAGGTGTATTATTAAAGAAGTGTGGATAACAATATATAGAGCTATCGAGACATGTAAAAAGGATATCATCATGATGTACAACAATGTCATGCAAGATCCCTAGATGTATCAAGTGCATATACGAATGAAGTAGTAGCTAAGTCACTATCATAGGCCACAACAAAAGAATCATCATAAATAATAGTGACATGAGAAGTGATCTTGGTAAGAAAGGGGGAGAAGACATTCATGATAATACAATGTAAATCACTTTCAAAGTTAAAAATACATTTTTTAGTGACTTATCACATTTGGAAATTCATACCTAAAGAGGAATCAAAGGGTGGGTAATGTGGGTAAAAGCAATGTCACATAATTCCTAGAAAGAAATATAGAAATGAAGTAACAATAATTATGGACACAAACCCTAATGATATATGAAAAATGACAGAACAATCTTAAAGTATAGATCTAGAACCCTAAATGAAGGTATAAACCCTAAAGTAAAACCCTAGGGTGGTGTAAGATATAATGGGTTCACCAAAATGTAAGTGAATAAATGGATTCCTTACTAAAATTAGGTTTTAATGAATATACTAGTTAATTAATGATGCAGGAGCATCCCAGGTTGAAAGGCAATCTTGCATCAACCAAAAATATTTTGATTCTTTTCTTTTCTTGCATTTCAGTTAGTTGCAGTTTCTGTTAAAAATGAAATCACAACTACTCAACAGAAATCTGATTCAAATATGTTTAATGATCATATACTAGTGTATTATCAATATCTAGATTGCATTAAAATAGAAAAACCCACTACAAAGAAAATATCAAGCATGAAGAACTAAACACAATGACATAGTGTTTATGTGGAGAAAACCCTTGCGGGTAAAAAACTCCACTAGGAAAGAGGCACAAGTTTGTATTAATCTATAAAAGATTGTACAATACATTAACTACACAACTCTCTCCACCAGTCTTCAATCCGATAGCATTCCTACAACATCTGAGTACCTAAAATATGTATTATAGCAACAAATACAATGGCAAATACTTATAGAAGTATCATCACTCCAATCTAGGCGTCCACTTTCTCTCTCCTAAGATTCCCCCACATGCAAACATTAAATGTCATCATACATGCAACCACCACTTGTCAAAAGATGCCCATGCAAAGTTAGGTGCCCAAGGTCAAGAATAGCATCTTACAACATCTTATGATGTGTCATAACTATCATAAATACCACCCAAGTGTATCTTCCCAAGATGGGCACATGGGACTAAACATAGCAACTTACAACTAATGAATATTCGTCATATGCATCATAGTGTCAGAATCTTATGATAACTTACAGCTGTCATAGATTCTTTACATGCACCCACCAAACATTATGGCATGCATCATATATGCTAAAAATAGTAGATTCTACCAAGGTGGCGCCTACGGTCATTTAATCGTGAGTTTTACAATTGCCAATAGTAAATATCACTCCTTAATTACCTTTAGTGACTCTAGAATTACCACTGCCAGTGAAACTACCTCATTCCCTTATGGGTAATTACAAATTACAAATAATAAATGGAATAAATACAATATTAGAATTTACAAGGTTAATGGCACCTTATTCCAACATTCTCCCACATGACATTATATATTGTAAATCAACCCATAGGAAGACAAATGAAATAATCAGGTACTAGAAATGAGGCCCATGGTCTCTCTGCACCACACAAACTTCTCTGTGCTCACAGGTTTGGTCAATGAATCTGCAACATTCTCCTGAATGTCTATCTTCTTCAGTTCAATCTATCCATTTGCAACCAACTCTCGAACAAATTGATATTGAATATCAACATGCTTAGTTTGATCATGATACATAGGATTCTTGGTCAAATAGATAGCACTCTGACTATCACAACCAATCTAAATGATCCTACAATCAAATCCAATACCTGTACACATCTCCTCAACCAAACTGCCTCCTTATAGACATGAGTAGCAGCCATATACTCTACTTCTGTGGTGGACAAAGCAGCTATGGGCTGCCTCTTACTCATCCAACTCACTGCTCCTCCAAATAGAGTAAACACATAGCCACTAGTGGAACTTCGACTATCCAAGTCACCTGCCCAATCTGAATCAACAAATCCTTGTATGTCCAAAGATTTATCAGCACTATCAATACCAGAATAAACCAAACAGTGATTAGGAGTACCTACAAGATATTTAAACACCCTCTTCACATAATTCTAATGTTGTCTACTAGGGTTAGACATAAATCTTCTCAAAACTCCCACTGCTTGGGCAATATCTGGTCTAGTGCAAACCATTGCATACATCAAACTCCCTACAACACTAGCATATGGCACATTAGACATATCCTCAAAATCATCCTCATTCTTTGGACACATATCTAATGAAAGCTTAGTACCAATGGGTAAGGAACTCTAACTGGGTTACAGTCCTGCAAACTAAATCTCTGCAAAATAGTATTCACATACTTACTCTATGACAACCAAAGCTTTCTGCTAGCTCTATCCCTCCTGATCTCCATTCCCAGAATATACCTGGCAACTCCAAGATCCTTCATATCAAATGCACCTAAAAGTTGGGCTTTTATCTCACTAATCATACCCTTATTATTGCTAAAAAATAACATGTCATCAACATACAAAGCAATGATCAGTATAGAATCACCAATATAATGAATGTAAATATAGTGATCCTCCTCGCTCCTAACAAAACCCAATTTCAATACAAATGAATCAAACTTTTGATACCACATTCTAGGGGATTGTTTCAAACCATAGAGAGACTTCTTCAACCTGCAAACCTAATGTTCTTTTTCTTTTACCTCAAAAACTGTAGGTTGTTGCATATAAATTTCTTCCTCAAGATCTCCATGCAAGAATGCAATCTTAACATCCATTTTCTCAATCTCCCAATCATAAGATGCAGCAATGGATAAAATAAATCTAACAGAAGTTAATTTAGCAACAGGAGAGAAAATTTCACCAAAATCAACTCCCTCTCTCTGCGAGTAGCCCTTGGCTACCAGTCTAGCCTTGTACTTCTCTAATGAATTGTCTGCTCCAAACTTCTTCTTGAAGACCCATTTACAACCTATGGCCTTTCTTCCTTTGGGAAAATGAACAAGATCCCAAGTGTTACAAGAGTCTAAATCCATCATCTCCTCCTGCATGGCTAACTGCCAAGACTCACTATCATTTGCAAGAATAGCTTCCCTGTAGGATCTAGGCTCATCGTCAGTACTCAATAAAGAAAATATACAATAGAAATATGGTGGGCTATACCTGTCAACTAGATTCTGTTGACTTGTGGATCTTCTCAAGGGTGGAGTAAGAGTCTCAACTTGTTCTTCTGCATGATCATTTGTACCAACATCTTCTATAACAATAGATTCATCTTCATCGGAACTACTTGATTCTTCTTCTTCTTCTTCTTCACCCTCCAATCCATCATTTTGTTCTTCCTGAGGTGCATCTTGCTTCTCTAAATCAAAGTGCACTCTCTTTACCTTTTCTTCTTTTTCTTTTGACTGCTTAGGTTCATAAATAGCTCTAAGTTCCCTAAAAATAACATCTCTAGAATAGATAATCTTATAGGTTAGTGGATTCCAAATCTTAGAACCTTTGACATTATCACCATATCCAATGAATGTACACTTTTCATCTTTTGGATCCAACTTAGATTGCTTTTCCTTAAGCACATGAACAAAAGCCTCACATCCAAAAACCCTTAAATGTGAAACAGAAGGTTTCTTACCTATCCACACTTCATAAGGTGTCGAATCAAGAGCCTTACAAGGAGATCTATTAATCAAGTAGCAAGTAGTACACACAGCCTCTACCCAAAAATATTTATCCAACTATGCATCACTCAGCATACTTCTGGCTCTTTCCATAATTGTTCGGTTCATCCTTTCTGCAACACCATTCTATTGTGGTGTATACAGAGTTGTCTTTTTTCTGATAATACATGCATGCTTGCAAAACTCATCAAATTCCTTAGAGCAATATTCCCCTCCATTGTCAGATCTTAATATTTTTATCCTTAATCCCAATTGGTTTTCAACTAAGACTTTAAAATCCTTAAACTTAGTGAAAACTTCATATTTGTGTTTCATAAAATAAATCCAAGTAAATCTAGATACATCATCAATGAAGGTAACAAAATAATGAGATTTTCTGGTAGAATCGTTATCCACAGGTCCAAACACATCCGTATGAACAATCTCTAACTTCTCTTTTGCTCTATTGCTTCCTAAAGGAAATGATTTTGTGTTTTGTTTTCCAAACACACAATGCTCATAGAAATCAAAGTGCTCATTAGAATAAGAGAAACCATCCAACAAATTTTTATTCTTAATAGCTTTCAAAACATTATTACTTGTGTGGCCCAATCTGTGATGCCACAACATATAAGTGTTTTCAGAAGCCTCAGAAACATAAGAGGCATTACAAATTGTAGTGGCTTCTAGCCTAAACAAGTTTCCCAATCTCTTTTCCTTCGCTATCACCAAGTTTCCTCTCACCAATCTGCAGCCATACTTATCAAATGTTACATGCATTCCCAAATCATTCAACTTCGAAATTGAAATAAGATTTCTAGCTAATCTAGAAACATGCAAATCACTAGGGAGGGTTTTAATCCTCCCATCACTCAAACACAACAATACCTTGCCTTTCCCAACTATCAGATATGTAGAGTTATCCCCAAGGTATATATCACCTCCATCATACTTTTCGTATGTGGAAAAACATTCCTTATGTGGGGTCATATGAAACTAGCATCCTGAGTCAACCAACTAGTGATCATTAGAAACAACATTACATTCAAAAAGTAAAACATCTTCACCTGCATTTGAGGACTTATCTAAAGCACTCTCCCACTATTTCTTTAGGTTTCTGCACTCCTTCACATGTCCCTTTTTATCACAGTTCCAACACTTAACTCTGTTCTTCTTCCTAGGAGTCTTAGATCGGCCCTTGGACTTGTCCTTAGCCCATTTTTGATCTCCTTTAGGTCCTATTTCCTTAGACCTTCCCCTGACACTAAGAGCATCACCTAAACTATCTGAACTCTTCTTCCTCAATTCTTGTGCTAGTAAAACTGCAACAAGAGCATCCAACTTCAGATCCACAAGGTTAGCAGTGATAGCAAGTATAACATTCTCCCAAGACTCAAGTAAAGAAAAAAGAAGTAAGATACATTTATCTTCCTCATTAACATCAACATCTATGGATGCAAGCTAACTCAACAACAAATTAAATGAATTTAAATGCTCTGCAATTGAATCACCCTCTCTCATTTTCATGGAAAATAATTTTTATTTTAAATAAAGTTTATTTACCATACTCTTGGCTTGGTAGATCTCACCCAACCATTTCCACAAACTATGTGCAATCTCTTCCTTTGCGACATTTAGCAGGACAGAATTTGCAAGACACAAACGAATGGTTCCTTGTGCCTTTTTATCTAGTCTATCCCTCTCAACTTGAGAGACATCGTTAGGTTTCTTCTCTTTTAGAATAGCCAACCATTGTTTTCTTTCTTCCAATAAATCCTCCATTTTTAGCTTCCACAACTCATACCCCATTCCGTTGAACTTCTCAATGCCCAATCAAGAGGTTGAAGCAATGGTGGATGCAGCCATAATATCAACTCAAGATCTACAAAACAAATGCAACCAAATCTCCCACTACAACTACAGCTTCCACACTACCACCCAAGAGTCAAAGTTGGCCAGGGTCTAATACCAAATGTTAGAAATGAAAACACAATTACTCAATGGAAATATGATTCAAATATGTTTAATGATCTTATATCAGTGTATTATCATTGGAGATTGCATTAAAACAGAAAAACCCACTACAGATAAAATATCAAGCATGAAGAACAAACACAATGACATAGTGTTTACATGGATAAAACCCTTGCAGGTAAAAACTCCACCAAGAAAGAGGCACAAGTTTGTATTAATCTGTAAAAGATTGTACAATACATCAACTACACAACTCTCTCCACCAGTCTTCAATCTGACAGCATTCTTGTAGCACTTGAGTACCTAAAATCTATATTATAGCAACAAATACAATGGCAAATACTTATAGAAGTATCATCACTCCAATCTAGGTGTCTACTTTCTCTCTCCTAAGATTCCCCCACATGCAAACATTAAATGTCATCATACATGCAACCGCCACTTGTCAAAAGATGCCCATGCAAAGTTGGGCACCCAAGGTCAAGAATAACATCTTACAACATCTTATGATGCGTCATAACCATCATAGATACCACCAAATTGTATCTTCCCAAGATGGGTGCCTGGGGCTAAACATAACAACTTACAACTAATGAATATTTGTCATATGCATCATAGTGTCATAGAATCTTATGATAACTTACAACTATCATAGATTCTTCACATGTGCCCACCAAACATTATGGCGTGCATCATATATGCTAAAAATAGTTGATTCTCCCAAGGTGGTGCCTACACTCATTTACTCATGAGTTTTACAATTGCCAACAGTAAATATCACTCCTTAATTACCTTCGGTGACTCTGGAATTACCACTGCCAGTGAAACTACCTCATTCCCTTAAGGTTAATTACAAATTACAAATAATAAATGGAATAAATACAATATTGGAATTTATAAGGTTAATGGCACCATATTCCAACAATTTCAGCATTTTGCACCACATTTTACCGCATCTTCATTTCACAGCTCATGGAGTAGGGTTTAGATTCTACACTATGACATCTACATCATATCTAGATTTCATGAGGTTTTAGATTCTCTGCAGAGAGTTATCACTATCAAAACATCAACATAATTCATAGAACAAAGCATTCAACATTCAGTATGAGCATACAAGGTTTGCAGATTATTTCTGTGACTTGTGGAGCAAAATGGAACATATCACAAGGTAGTATGGGACCAGATAGACCTTCATGGTGAACCGCAACATGTTTCATCCATTTGCAGAGCATTACCACATGTTGTAGGTCAACCTACATGTTTCATCATGCATTGGAGTTTGAAACCTCTTGATGCTGACATGGAGCATTCTTTGAGCTAGAAGATGATATATAGGCATTCATTTGATGTATTAGAAACATATTGAACATGATAGAAATTTTTTAGTCTTTAGTTTGTAGATTTGTGGAAGGCACTTCAAAGCTATATCTTTCATGTAATTTGTATTCTGTCGGAGGACAGGCATATGAGCCCATAACAGTTCGCATATTGCCGGCATATGAGCATTGTAATAGTCTGAGATATTGAATCTATAAATCTTCCATTGCAATCTATTCTTGTGTTATTCTTGTGTTGTTTCTATTGTGTTTACTTAGGTTGCATGGTTGGACAGTCCATTCCCTGGACCCTCCATGATGCAGAGTGCACAACGGAAGCAGACAAAATAGATCAAATCAACTCATGTACATTGCTGAACTGGTTATTGTCGGTGGACACACACACCGATTCACCATTAACCCCTATCACTGCTTGTATGTCCTGCCACATACAATCTCAATATACATTCGCAGCATACATTCAAAACACATTCATCAGCCATGTTTCAATCAGTAGCGAACACTAGGGTTTCCTACGCCGTTACTCCCATACACCTTTGCACTTAAGACGATCGTCGACTGGATTTCTCTGACGGTTATTTCACTGCCAATCACGAACTTTGCAACACAAACACTCTCTACCTTCACCGAATCCTAGCACATGGAGATGCTAGGCTCGATCAGCACATCCCACACTCGATCTGACACTGAACATAAACAAAAACAAAAAGAACACTAACTGTACAAACAGACCCATTCCACCGATTTTGAATAAATCTCGTCGGTGGAATGGCTCAGTAACCCATCCGAATGACAAAATGGAACTAACTATAGTGACACGGTGAAAGAACACCAACAAAACAGGATCTTTTATTTATCTTGGGAACTTTTGCACTGAAAACAATTCTTCTATCTTCTTACTATTATTCTACCACAAATCACACCCAATTCCTATATTACTCCTCTTCTTCTGTTCACTGAACTGTTTATACATGTTCTTGTTCTTGACAGTTTGCATCAGTGGGAATGCCAACCGTTCTACAACTGTCAACCTATTCAGTTACAATGTGTTTGCTCTTCCACTACCAGACCCTACGACTTGTCCTATTCCACTCAGACTCACATGTGGCACTAGGCCTTACAATTGATCACATGGACCTTATACAACTCCAAAACATCAAAAGAACATGAAATTAATTAAGGTATCTAGGTGCCCCTACACCATACTCCCAGGGTGTAAAAGAACTCAAGTCCCTTGAGGAACCAAGTCAGAAACAGTAACCCAATGTTTGATGATATCCTCCTCGCTCATCCAGGTAGCATCTTCATCAGGAAAACCACGCCATTTGACCAGGTACTGCTTGTAGGTTTTATGCCTGGTCTTCTCTTGAACTTTGGTGTCCAAAATACATTCTAGCTGCACTGGCTGACTAGGTGGAAGATCAGAAATCCATTCTACATCCCCTGCTTCTGTCACATCTAAACCAGCAACATTGTTTCCTCTGAATGGAAGCAGGTCGGACACATTGAAAAAGGGTGATATTGCGAAACCTGGAGGGAGTTCAATTTCGTATGCATTAGGCCCAAACTTGTGTACAATCTTACATGGACCTATCTTCTTCATAAGAAGCTTCATGGGCTGTCCCTTCGGAAGCCTTTCCTTCTTTAGATATGCCATCACCAAATCTCCAACTTTGTATTGGACATCCCTTTTCTTCTGATCAACTCTCTCTTTGTATTTCCCTGTGTTCTTCTGTATAGTTCCTTTGACAACATCATGGATATCTTTCATACTTACTGCAAAATCTTCTCCTTGTGCACTCTTTTTCTCCATGTTCTAGAGATCCCTAAGCTCCAAAATTCCCCTGGGATGAATCCCATATAAAACTTCAAAAGGACTCTTTCTGTGCTCCTATTAACAAAATCAGTATATGCAAATTCTGCCTGTGGGATGATCATATCCCATGCTTCTCCATGCTGTTGAGTCAAACACCTCAAAAGATTACCCAATGATCTATTCACCACCTCAGTTTGTCCATCCATTTGAGGGTGATATGCTGACGTGAAAGACAATTGGGTGCCCAATTTCTTCCACAATGTGGGCCAAAAATGTCCCACAAACTTGGGATCTCTGTCAGTAACAATATTCAATGGCAAACCATGAATTCTTACTATCTCCTTGAAGAAAAGACCAGAAATATGTGAAGCATCATTAGTACATTTACATGGCATAAAATGAGCCATTTTACTAAACCTGTCAACAACCACAAACACACTGTCAAATCCTCTTTGAGTCCGGGGAAGACCTAAAACAAAATCCATACTGATGCACTCCCATGGCCTTTGCGGAATTGGAAGTGGTTGATAGAGACCTGCATTTGATGAAGTCCCTTTTGCCTTCTGGCAAATGTTACAACCTTCCACAAATTTCCTGACATCTGTTTGCATCTTAGGCCAGAAGTAAAGCCTTCTCACTTGTTCCAATGTCTTGTCTAGTCCAAAATGACCTCCAAGACTACCGCAATGTTTCTCTTTTATGATGTTCTCCCTCATGGAACACCTAGGTACACACAGTTGGCTGCCTTTGAACAGTAGCCCTTGCTGCAACAAATATTCAGAAAAATCAGAATGATAGGAATCTGAAAACTGTGAACAAACTGCATATATCCCCTTGAAGTCCTCATCATCCTGATACATATTCTTGAGAGAATCCACTCCCACACTTTGTAACTGGATTTCCTGTATAGTACACACTCTTCTGCTCAGAGCATCTGCCACCTTGTTAGCTTGTCCCTTCTTATGTTTTATGGAAAAAGTATACACCTGGAGTTGTTCGACCCACTTCATATGCCTATGATTTAGTTTCTCCTGCAAATTCAGAAAAATCAAAGCATGGTTGTCAGTATAAACAATGAATTCCTTGGGCAAGAGATAATGTCTCCATTTTTTCAATGCTTGCACCATTGCATACAATTCTAGATCATATGTGGAATACTTCCTTTTAGCATCATTCAACTTCTCACTAAAGAAAGCAATAGGTCTGCCTTCCTGACTCAAGACAGCACCAATGGCAAGGTTATTGGCATCACATTCTACAGTGAACAACTTATTAAAATCAGGAAAAACCAAAATGGGTTTCTCTACTATTTTCTATTTAAGAATCTCAAAATATTCATCTACTACTCTATTCCAAACAAACTTAATTTTCTGTCCTCCTTTTATGGTATCCAGAATGGGTGTACAAACATGGCTGAATCCTCTTCTGAATTTCCTATAAAAAGTTGCCAACCCATGAAAACTTCTCACATCACTTACTGTCCTAGGTGCTGGCCAAGACAGAATAGCCTTTACCTTTTTCGAATCCATTTTCAAATTACCCTGTGATATCACAAATCCTAGATATGTGAGTTCTTCCTTCATGAAGACACTCTTCTCCATATTGATCATCAGTTTCTCCTCATGTAGTTTCTTCAACACCTCTTCCAAATGTTGCAAATGTTCTTTCTTTGTCCAGCTGAAAATCAGAATATCGTTAAGATAGACAACAACAAATTTGCCAATAAAATCTTTCAATACCTCATTCATTAGACGCATGAAAGTGCTTGGAGCATTGGACAGTCCAAATGGCATCACCACCCACTCATAAAGACCCTCATTAGTCTTAAAGGTTGTCTTCCATTCATCCCCTTGTCTAATCCTGATCTGATGGTATCCACTTTTGAGATCAATTTTAGAAAAGTACTGATCTCCACCCAAACAATCCATGAGGTCCTCTATTCTGGGCATAGGAAACCTATATCTGATGGTGATCTTATTTATGGCTCTTGAATCAGTACATAACCTCCATTTTCCATCCTTCTTGGGAGCTAAAACTGTAGGTACAACACACAAACTAAGACTTTTCTTCACCAAGCCCTTATCCAACAGTTCTTGAACTTGTTTAGCAATCTCCTCATTCTGATTAGGTGTCATTTTATAAGCTGGTTTATTTGGCAATGTGGATCCTGGGATGAAGTCAATCTGATGACTTATGTCTCTCACAGGTGGTAGTGTATTGGGCATATCCTCCACCATGATACTCTTATACTTGTCTAACAATTCCTGCACTTCCTTAGGGACTTTTTCCTTGCTATTTTTAGACAAATCAGAATTGTCTTTAGGTTTCAGAATCAGAGCATATGCCTAGGTTCCCTCTTCTTTTAGAGTATGGAGAAACTCTTTCCCACTCACTAACATGATACTTGATCCTACATTCTTGTCTACACCCTCTTCTGGTAAAGGATCCATCTTATACTGTCTACCATTCTTGGTGATAACAAAAGAATTGGATTTACCATCATGCTGGGCTTGTACATCATACTGCCAAGGTTTATCTAATAGTAAATGGCATGCATCCATGGGAATTATATCACACAAAAGTTTATCCCCATATTCCCCTATCTGAAATTCTACCCAAGCTTGTTCATCAACCAAGACTTGTTGCCCTTTGTTCAGCCAGGACACTTTGTATGGACTAACATGTGGCAATCTTTTCAAATTCAATTTCTCTACCATTTCTACTAAAACTAAATTTTTAGTTGAGCCAGAATCAACAATTACCTTACACCTTTTGCCAGAAACTTTACATAGAGTTCTGAATAGTGTCTTCCTTTGCGGTGGTTCTTTGTTCTGTGGTACCTTCAGCATCATCCTTCTCATCATGAGATTCTCTCCATCTTGTGCTGGAGCTGCGCTTCCCATAGATGAGTTCACACTCTGACAATCTTCTTCTTGAATCAACTGGCTCCTTCTATCTCCTCCATAAGAGCTTGAGGCTTTCTCTAGACACTTGCCTGCTGTGTGCCCAATTTGGTTACAATTATAACATCTTCCCATGAAGACATTAGGACCTCTGCTTGGTCCACCAAATTTGCCTCTTCCATTGGGTCTCCTTCCTCTGAAACCCCCTCTGGAACCATATTCTCCATTGTGTTCTTGTTGACTGAACTCCCCTTGATTCTTCTGGAACTGATTTCTGCCACCAAAACTATTTCTGCCTCTGAAGTTCCTTCCACCTCTGCCTCTGTTCTGTTGTTCTCCTTTTCTTTTCTGCTTCTCTTCTACTCTCAGTGCCACTTGGAAGCATTTGTCCACAGTTTTTGGTGTCAAGATGGTAATCTCATCTTGTATGCTATATTTCAGGGCATTAATATACCTGGCAATTCTTCCCTTTTCATCCTTAGCAAGCACACACCTTAGAGACAATTTGTGAAATTCCTCTGTGTAGGTGGATACATCCATGTCCTTTTGTCTGAGGTTCTGCATTTTCCTATATGTCTGCACTTCATAATCCGCTGGTAGGAACTGAGCCTTGATCCTCTCTACCATCCGATTCCAGGATGAGATCATGCTCTTGCCACTCTTCACCCTTTCTCCCTAGGTGTAGTTCCACCACGTGAGTGCAGCACCCTTCAATTTCGTCTTTGCAAACTTGACTCTTCTATTCTTCGGTACCTCCTTGTACTCGAAGTAATTGTTCAAAGCCTCAACTTATTCGATGACTTCTTCTACGTCCATCTTTCCACTGAACATTGGAATCTCCATTCTTGATTCAGATGATTCCTTACCAATTGATTTTATGGCCTCTAAAAATTGTTTCTGATCTGTAGATATATTTGTCTGTCCTGAGGTTGTTTCCTCTTCCCCGTCTTCTTCTTCTTCTTCATTAGATTCATCATCTAATTTCTTTCCTATCTTCATTGCCTTCAACTCAGCCTGGAGTGTTTCCTTGATTCCAACCTTGATCAATTCTTCCATCTCTTGGAACTTTTCAAGCACTTTTGTTGTCATCCCCTTTGGAGGCATGACACGGGCCTCTCCTTCGCTCTCTCTATCTGACATAAACATTCACAGACCTATCACACATAGAACGTCCAAAGCTCTGATACCAAAATGATGCAGAGCGTACAACGGAAGCAGACAAAATAGATCAAATCAACTCATGTACATTGTTGAACTAGTTATTGCCGGTGGACACACGCACTGATTCACCATTAACCCCGGTCATTGCTTGTATGTCCCGCCACATACAATCTCAATATACATTCGTAGCATACATTTGAAACACATTCGTCATCCATGTTTCAATCATCAATGAACACTAGGGTTTCCTACGCTGTTACTCCCATACACCTTTGCACTTTAGACGATCGTTGACTGGCTTTCTCTGATGGTTATTTCACTGCCAATCACGAACTCTGCAACACAAACACTCTCTACCTTTGTCGAATCCTAGCACATGGAGATGCTAGGCTTGATCAGCACATCCCACACTTGATTCGACATTGAACTTAAACAAAAACAAAAAAGAACACTAACTGTACAAACAGACCCATTCCACTGATTTCAAATAAATCTCATCAGTGGAATGGCTCAGTAACCCATCCGAATGACAAAATGGAACTAACTATAGTGACACAGTGAAAGAACACCAACAAAACATGATCTTTTATTTATCTTGGGAACTTCTACACTGAAAACAATTCTTCTATCTTCTTACTGTTATTCTACCACAAATCACACCCAATTCCTATATTACTCCTCTTCTTCTTTTTTCTGAACTGTTTATACATGTTCTTGTTCTTGACAGTTTGCATCAGTGGGAATGCCAACTGTTTTGCAACTGTCAACCTATTCAGTTACAATGTGTTTGCTCTTCCACTACCAAACCCTACGACTTGTCCTATTCCACTTGGACTCACACACGGCACTAGGCCTTACAATTGATCACGTGGACCTTATACAACTCCAAAACATCAAAAGAACATGAAATTAATTAAGGTATCTAGGTGCCCCTGCACCACTCCATCCATGACTGCACCAAGTTGTATCAGAGTGAAGTTTGTGAATCCTTTGGGAGAGAAGGCATTCCAAAAGATCTTGAAGTGAATAGATCACCAACCTGAGGCAATCTACTTGTGTTTGTCAATAGAACGCTGATTGTGAGGCAGTTGCAACCTTGTATTTAGATTGTCGAATTGAGGGAATTGCACTAAATCTGAGGAAGAGATGCCTACTATGGCCAATGTTGCTAGAAGAATGGAATAAATGATAAAGATCATGAGAACAATGAAAGTTAGATTAGATGATGTAGAAGAAGATAGAAGTAGAGGACTAAACCCTAGACATGAGGATGAAAGTGATGATGATGAATTTCAAGCTGCCAACCAAAATGAAGAAACCCTAGAAGAAGAAGAATCAGATCAAGTAAAGATGTTGAAAGCTATTTCTAAGATTGGTAAGAGACCTAGAATGGAAGTGTCAAACTATACTGAAAATTTAAACCCTGAGGAGTTGATTGATTGGATAAATGACATGATGGAATACTTTGAATATGAGGAGATAGAAGATCTAGAAAGGGTGAGATTTACAAAAACTAAATTGAAAGGACATGCTACTATTTGGTGGAATGAAGTTCAATTGGATAGAAATAGGAGAGGAAAAGAGAAAATCATAAAATGGGATAGGATGGTGACAAGGTTGAGGAATTAGTTCATACCTACTGACTATGAGTTGGAATTGTTAAAGAGACTGCAAAACCTAGGGCAAAAGGAGAAGACAGTGAAGGAGTATACTGAAGAGTTCCACAAGATGATTATTAGGACTAGACAAAGTGAAGCAAGCAAAGAGAAAGTGGCATGACACATAAATGGACTGAGGATAAACATTCAAGAAGAATTAAGTCTAGTAAGGATGACCACATTGTAAGAAGCATATCAATTTGCACTAAAAGTTGAAGAAAAGTTGAACAAGAGACATGAGCAAAGATACAGAGGTAGAGGAGGAAAATTTTAGAGAGGTAGAACACATTCTAGAGAAGCAAGATCATACATGGAGCAAAACAAGGATACTAGCCCATATTGCAAAGAAGAAAGAGACAATAATTCATACCACCGAGGGAGAGATGATAGAAATTTCTACCGCAGTGACAGAGGAAGTCATAATTCTTACCGCAATGAAGGATGTCAGAGAGATGAAAGAGGATTTGACAAGAGATCATTCAAAGGAACCTATTTCAAGTGTGGAGGTGAAGGACACCGAGCATTTGAATGTCATCGAGGGAATACTAACAAGAGGATAGAGAATAATGCAAGAGCATCATATGCAGAGGAAGAACCGGTTGGATCACCTAGTTCAATGGGAAAGTCAGAGAAGGGTGAGTCATTAGTCATGAGGAGAGTTTTGTTCCAAGCAGAAACAACTGAGGAGCCACCGTAAAGGAAAAGTTTGTTTTGGACATGAAGCAAATCAGGAGGTAAATGTTGCAAGGTTATCATTGATAGTGGTAGAAAAAATAATTTGGTGATAGAGGAGATGGTGACGAAGCTAAATCTAGAGAGGTTGAAACATCTGAAGTCCTACAAGAGAGCATGGATTCAAGATGAGCACAAGGTACTGGTGAGTGAACAATATTTGGTGAAATTTCATATAGGATCTTATAATGATGAGGTATTGTGTGATATTATGCTGATAAATGTATGTCATATATTGTTGGGAAGACCATGGTAGTATGATAGAAAGGCAATATGTGATGGAAGAAAGAATACCTATACTATAACACCAAATGGGAAGAGACATCTTGATACCTTTGGAGGAAGAGCCTAAAAGTGAAGTATGCGGCAATGCTAGAATCTATTTAGTGAATGGAAGGAAATTTTGGATGGATTGAGACATGAGAACATGTGTTTTGCATTGATTCCGAAGAAGTGCAGTACCCTAAGTGCAGAAACTACCACCGTAAAAGAAGAAGAACCACAACTAGAGGAGATAACTAAGTTGTTGACAAAGTACCAAGATATTGTATTGGATAAAGTGCCTGAAGGATTGCCACCAATCTGGAGTATCAGTCAACATATGGATCTCATACCTGGAGCTAGTTTTCCAAACAAAGCAGCACATAGAATGACACCAACAGAAAATGCAGAGCTAAATAGACAAATACAGGAGCTGTTGAGGAAAGGATTGATCAGAGAAAGTTTGAGTCCATGTGTGGTACCAACAGTACTAGCACCGAATAAAGATGGAGAATGGAGGATGTGTACAAACTTAAGAGAAATCAATAAGATCACAGTGAAGTATAGATTTTCATTGCCATGGATGGATGGCATCATGGATTGTTTGAGTGGAGCAAAATATTTCACAAAGATAGACCTAAAGAGTGGATACCATCAAATCAGGATCAGAGAAGGAGATGAGTATAAGATTGCATTCAAGACAATGAAGGATTGTGTGAGTGGTTAGTCATGTCTTTTGGTCTAACTAATGCACCAAGTACCTTCATGAGGTTGATGAATGAGGTTTTGAAGAAATTCTTAGGTAATTCTGTTATTGTCTACTTGCATGATATTATGATTTTCAGTAGAACCAAGGAAGAACATTTGCGACATACTAGACAAGTACTTCAAAGGCAAAGAGAAGAGAAATTGTTGATTAATATCAAGAAATGTAGTTTCGTGAAGACAGAACTGGTATACTTGGGATTTGTGATTTCTACAAAAGGATTGAAGATGGACCTTGAGAAAGTCAGAGCAATTATTGAGTGGCCAACACCTATGAACATTAGAGAGGTAAGATCATTTCATGGACTAGCAAATTTCTATGAGAAGTTCATCATAAATTTTAGTACTGTATGCACACCAATGATAGAGACAATGAGAGGTGACTGGAAGTATTTTAAGTGGACATCAAGAGCACATAAGAGTTTTAAATTGTTGAAGCAAAAGGTGACAGAGAAACCAATGTTAGCATTACTAGATTTTGACAAAGTATTTCAAGTTGATTGTGATGCCAATGGAAATGCAATAGGAGCAATGTTAAGTCAAGAAGGGAGACCAGTAGTATATTTCAGTGATAAGTTTAATGATGCAAGGAGGAGATATTCAGTTTATGATCAAGAGTTCTATGCCATAATTCAATCCTTGAAGAAGTGGAGACATTACTTGTTGCCAAAAGAATTTGTGTTGTACATTGACCATCAAGCTTTGCACTATTTGAACAATCAGGGTAAGTTGAATCAGAGACATATGAGATGGTAGAGTTCATGTAGAGTTACACATTTGTATTGAAGCATCAGAGTGGAAAGTTAAACAAAGTTGCAGATGCATTGAGTAGAAGAAGGAACTTGTTGACAGAGATGACAGTAGAAGTACTAGGTTTTGAAGAACTTAAGCACATGTATGAAGATGATCTTGATTTTGTGGAAGCATGGAAAACATGTAGAGATCCTATTGTGACATATAGAATCAAGTGGTTTGATTATTTCATTCAGGAGGATATGTTGTTCAAAGGAAATCAATTGTGTATTCCTAGGAGTTTAATGAGAGAGAATTTGATCAAAGAGACGCATAGTGGTGGATTAGTCAGGTATTTTGGTATTGATAAGATAGTAGCTTTGGTGAATGAACATTATTTTTGGCCTCAGATATATAGGGATGTAAGGAAATTTGTTTAGAGCTGCAGAGTTTGTCAAGTTGCAAAAAGGAGTAGTCAGAATACTGGATTATACAAACCTTTGATAGTACCGGAGAGACCTTGGGAGGATATAAGCATAAATTTCATATTAGGTTTGTCAAGAACACAGAGGGGACATGATTCTATATTTGTAGTAGTGGACAGATTTTCAAATATGGTGCATTTCATTCCCTGTAAGAAGACAAATGATGTTGTACGTGTTGTTGACCTATTTTTCAAGGAGATTGTGAGATTGCATGGATTACCAAAGAGTATAATTTTAGACAGGGATACAAGATACATAGGATATGTTTGGAGGACATTGTGGAAGAAGATGAAGACAAACCTAAAGTTCATTTCACCCACAGATAAATGGACAAATAGAAGTGGTAAATAGGAGTTTGGGTAACTTGTTGAGATGCTTAATAGGAGATAAGACTGGAAATTGGAATATAATTATATCGCAAGTAGAGTTTGCATACAATAACTTAGTGAGTAGAAGTATAGGAAAGACACCATTTGAAGGTGTGACTGGAATACAACCTAAAGGAGTTGCAGAGCTGAGAGACATCAATATGGACAATAAGAGAAGTGCAGAGGTAGAAGAATTTGAAGTATACCTGGAGACAATGCACACTTAGGTCTGGAAGCATTTGAAAGAGATGAATATCAAGTATAAGGGACAAGTAGATGAGAAGAGGAGACATAAGGAATTCTTTGTTAGAGATGAAGTTATGGTATATCTCAGAATGGAAATATTTCTAGTGGGAAACAAGCTAAAGATAAGGAAGTTTGGACCATGTAGGATTCTTAGGAAGTTTCATTCAGGAAATGCATATGAAGTGGAGTTACCGGAGACATTTGGCATATCACCTATATTCAATATTGCAGATCTATATCAGTATCATGAGGGTGAATCAAGTGACAACGCTGAAGTTGGTTTGAAGGATCAGTTACCACAGCAATAATTAGAGCAGATAGAACAGATTTTGGATAGCAGAGTTGGGCGTTGCACCAAAGGCAAGCAATATAAAGAGTACCTGGTTAAGTGGAAAGGAAGACTGAAGGAAGATTCATCATGGATTTCTCAGGCTGAGGTAGACCACATTGGTTTTCCTCTAGCCCTAGCAAAGTGAGGGACTCACTTTTCAAACAACTCTGGGTGTCTGATGTAGGAGCATCCTAGGTTGAAATGCAATCTTGCATCAACCAAAAATATTTTGATTCTTTTCTTTTCTTGCATTTCAATCAGTTGCAGTTTCAGCATTTTGCACCACATTTTACTGCATCTTCATTTCATAGCTTGCGGAGTAGGATTTAGAATCTACACTATGACATCTATATCATATCCAAATTTCATGAGGTTTGGAATTGTCTGTGGATAGTTATTGCTATCAGAACATCAACAGAATTTATAGAACAAAGCATTCAGCATTCAGTATGAGCATACAAGGTCTGCAGAGCATTTCCATGACTTGTGGAGCCAAATGGAACATTTCACAAGGCTATATGGGACCATATAGACCTTCATTGTGAACTGCAACACGTTTCATCCATTTGCAGAGTATTACCACATGTTGTAGGCTGACCTACACATTTCATCATGCATTGGAGTTTGAAACCTCTTGATGCCAACGTGGAGCATTCTTTGAGCTAAGAGATGATAGATAAGCATTCATTTGATGTATTAGAAACATATTGAACATGATATAAAGTTTTTAGTCTTTAGTTTGTAGATTTGTGAAAGGCACTTCAAAGCTATATCTTTCATGTAATTTGCATTCTATCGGAGGACAGGCCTGCGAGCGCATAACTATCCGCATGTTGCTGGCATATGAGCATTGTAATAGTCTGAGATATTGAATCTATAAATCTTCCATTGCAATCTATTCTTGTGTTGTTTCTTTTGTGTTTACTCAGGCTACATGGTTGGACAATCCATTCTTTGGACCCTCCATCCGTGACTACACCAATTAACCTAATTTTTAGAGTTGTCGCAAATATCATGGAACATAATCTTGAAATATGGAAATAAAGAGAAATGAAAACACTTAGTTGATTTTGGTGGTCAATAGATAGTTGTTCATTGTTTTGATCATAACTTTTGAATTGTTACTCAAAAAATCACAACTTCTTATATGTGTTGGAAATAGAATGACATAAGATCTAAACTAGGTTGCACTTAGAATTTGGTATATCGATCCCAAGTCCCATAGGTTTGATCTTGAGTGCTATGGATCTCACCTTCCATGCAAATTTGATTTGTAATGTGTAGATTTGAACTAGTAGATTATGCACTATTGAAAATTGTGTTGACTTGAACTTTGATGGCTGCTAACGTGTAAGGATTTGTGGTATTGAAAAATACCTTGGGGAGATTTTTGGATCGTAAGGGTCGAGTTCTCCTACATAAATCTCCTTGATTAGACTAGCTTCACATGTGTGGATAAAAAATATAGATAACATTCTCACACAAGCAGATCTCCCAAATGATTTTGATGTAAATTGTGGTTCCTTTTAGTGCTCCAAGTCGAAGTGTTACTAAGATGATTAGAAATTATGCTCTTGATTTCTCACTATGAATTAATTATACATTGAGAGCCTTTAAATATTAAGGCATAGTAATAAATCACATAAACATGTACCACATTGGCTCCTAATGACTAGTGAAAAAGGCAAGAGTTGGCTAAAAATAAAATTTAAGTTTTTTTTTGTATTTTAGGGGTCAATTATGTGTGGCATAAGGTCAAACCCATGCACTATAAGATTAACCCGAGAAAAGGAGGTGTAAATCTTGATATAAGGAATGAATGTATTGATATAGGTACAATGATAGACAAAATAAATAAATAATATTAACGAATATATAAAAGTAAGTACAAATAGAATTAAGATAACATCAAATATATAAAAATATATGTAAATGAAAATAAATAAAAAATAAAAAAATAAACCTAACTTTATATAAAAACACATTTTTTATTTATAAAATTGTATTAAAACATTCCATCAAAATAGACCCAAAACTAAATGGAAATTGACACGGGTATGCAAATTTTACTATTACTACATTCTTGTTGTTGTATTCTTCCCCTTCACAATCTTCTCAACTACCTTCTCTTATATGATTTAGCATTTTTCAATAATTAAAAAAAAAAAGATACAAGTAGTTTTTAATTTTTTTTATGGAAACAACTAGATTACATAGATATAGGCAACTCTGCTCTTTTATGAACAAGTGGATTACGACATGATGAGTAAGCATACATCGAACTTGGCCTAATCATGCCTATGGGGGTTTGAACCTTGGTGGATGGCATTATCAACACATATCATCATCTTCACCAATTGTACTCAATCAATCAAACTATAACCCTTTGACATGTAATTTTTTTACTTAATACAATTTTAAAAAAGATACAAACAATAAATATAACCACAAGTTAAAAATAAAAAAATATATATGAAATGCGGTAACATATCCAACAACGAACAGTCAAGCCCTCACAACCACCAAGAAATCATAAAATATCCATTAGTGATTAAAACAAGCTAAGTCAAAAAGAAGTTCACCTACTCGTGAGGGAGAGTTAATGGTTATAGTGACCCAAAGAAGATTGAAAAAGAAGCATGGATTCAACCACCGTATAATGATGATTAACGAAGAAAAGGAGATAAAATAGTCAAAATGCACACAACATTATGCACAAAGAGAGATAAAGAGAGATGGGACTCAAATGCAAATGTCTCATTGCTTGAGAAATGGAAAAAAAATTTATCTCATTGAGTACCCAATATGGTGGTTATACTTTAAAAACTTTAAACAAATAGATTTCATTTTATCCTCTTGGACTTTGAACTCTTTAAAAAAGGGCCATATCATTGACTACCTAATATATGACATTTGACAAAGTTACTTCGTGAGGTCTTTTTCTTGTTCTTGTATGATGGAAGTGATTGAGAATAATGTTCATTAAAGTGTATTTTCAATGGTATTTAACATGCTTACCACTTTTTAAGATGAGTCAAAATGAAGTACTTTCAAATAAGGGCCACTACTTACATAGATACTTGCAAGTATGAAATACTTGCAAATATGTAAAGCATGAATGGATGGAGGGGTCTGGCATTTGTTTGTCTTGTCTTCTATACTTGCACTTTTGTCAAAATGTGGTAGCATAAAAAGTTCAAATCTCCTTGAGTACACAAAGACCATTCACATGCAAGGTTGAGTCCCATCACTACACAAGAGTTCCCTTGCCCATGCTTCGAGTGCTACAAAACAATTTGAAAATGTTTCCCACACAGGATATGATAAGGACCTTGGTCTAGATACTTTTTACATCTGAAATACCAACATAACATTTTAAATACCCATTGTACTTTTTCTAGCTCATACCAATCTTTTCACAAATAATGTTAGGCTCACATTTATGAGGCAAGGGATGGTTGTCCTTTGATTTGAAAAACTTAACATGCAAGTTTTGGCCTTTTCCTATAAAACGAAATTTGTAAGGTCATGAAATTCACAATATATTTGAGCTTAGTCCACATCCTCATGGACCCCAAATCCAACACCATGTGACCAGTCTTTTCTCGTACCACCTGACCTCCTTACACCTAGGATCTTACCAAATTAAAAAAAAAGAGTGTGGGTCCATATTCATGTGATTGAAGGTGAAATTTTGACTTCAATTTTCCCACTCCCACTTTTTTGACCATGGGAAAAGCAACACCATGCCTTCGAAAACAAGATAGGGTTCAATGATTCGCTGTCACTTTGTTTATTGCCTTAAGTGTCCTCATCATTCAATCAATTTTTTTTTCAACTAATATTTGTGAGCAAAAAGAGTTAAAATTGTTTTGCCTTCGATTAAATCATCCCAAAAAAAATTACCATCATTGTACATGGAAAGAAATGCATTTGTGCAACTATAAAGGCGTAACATTTGTTTGCCATTATTTTTATGGTTTTTTTTTAAATAATGTAATTTTACCACTTGTTTAATATTTTAAAAATTAAAAAAATAATATATCTTTGTGAATGCTTCTCATTATAATTGTATAGTAGTTTTTAAAATCAATATTTCTTATCACACTTCATAATCTATCATGAAGATAAGGTCAAAAATTTTGATGTCTCTTAAAAATAGTATATACCATATTAACATCTTGAATGTGACGAACTTAAAACAACTTCAACCTTTCATTTTTTATATTCAATTTCTTTATTGTGTGCTTGTATATTGGTTTCTATATAATTTTATATAATTTGGATAGGAGTGCATTCTTAATTTTTTTTTTGGTTTTGTTTTGGACTTATTTTGATCTTTTGTCTCAAATGCAATAAATTAGTGTTTAAGTGGTTTTATTTTTTTTACAAGAGTTAGTATATAGCATGTTTCTTATTTGATTTTGAGTCCCTATCCTCTAGTGGTTCAAACCAAACCTTCATATATGTTGTTCCTTACCTTGGTTCAAAACCAAAGCTACAATTCTAAACTTAGTATGCAGTTTTGAATGTTAAACTTTTGAATTCAAATTTAATTATGGGTTGAAGCTAACTTACTTCCAATTAGTTGATTCCTGTGAACTCAAGCATGAAATATTCAAATTGTGGCACTAGGGTGTTGTATAACATGACAAACCCTAATTCATTTTATCCATCCACTATCTCTTTTTTATTATCACATTAAAGCATTGCATCAGTATCTAAGACCATAAGAATAGACATAGGCATTTTCATTGTTGATTGTCATGTCTTCTAACTTATTCAAAAAAATTAAATCGATCTAAAGGTCTGACTAAGGTTAAATGTGGAACCCAATTGCCTTCCTCTCCTAGCACTTCATGCTCTAACAATATCTCTAGGCACCACAATTTTTAGATGGTTGAGGCCAATAAAATTTTGAAGACCAAGAGCGTAAAGTTCAAGGCTGCAATTTAGGGTCAATGTCATAGAAAAAGGGTTACTAATGCATGGGCATAAATCAAAATTCTAGGTGTGGGATTGAACTTGGACCAAGCACATGTCATCTTTTAATTTATCAGGGTATCACAGTTTTAGATTTAATAGTAACGAGCTTAATTACAACACTAAATATAACAAAACATCTTCCGACCACAAATGAAACTAAATTAATTTCTTAAATTAATCTAATTATATTACTTACTTTATTACTTTTATTTACCCTAACAAATAATTATTTTATTTATTTTCAAATTTAAATAACTTACATATATTGATATATTTTTTTATCTTTTAACATTTTATAATATTTTTAACTATTATAATATTTTTGATAAATCGTTTAATAATAAATTGGGGTATTTATACAAATTCATGACATGGAGAAGGATTTCTCAATTAAAATTTGAAATGACTTTAAAATGTATCAAACTCGTAATAATAATGTGATGATTCAATTTAAATTCAAAATTAATTTAATAACAATTTAAATGGTCCTAAGTTAAGTGTTTAATTCAACAAACTTAAATTAAATATTGACTTGCACGTGTGTACGCTAATGTGATGGATTTTGATATACTAAAATAAAGATTCCACGTAAATAAATTAATCTAATAATCAGATTTATCTTAAATTTATATTTGAGTGAGTAAATTGGAAATAGATAAAAATATTTTTTGAAATGATAAAGATAGATTAGAGTTATTTAGTTTTATGTGTGGTTTGATGGTGTTGTATTGTAAATTGTCATTCTTAGTGTAAAAACATAACACTTGTGTATTAGTTATTGCATAAAAGATAACTTGGTTAAAGTGAGTCTAAAACGAAAGGGATTACATTTTCTCCTCACTTTGAATTGCATGTGAACTACTATAAAGATGGATGTTAAAGTAAAGTAAGTAGTCAACGTGAAATTAAAATATTTCACACTCAAAAGGAACACATGTGGGTGATGATTTTGTATGCAATCCTTGCAATCAATGCTTGGTTTGAAACTTGTAACAACAAAATAATCTAATGAGTAGCATCTTACAATCCATTGAATTATAGGTACTCTTACAAATGCTTAATGCAAAAACTATATGTAAAGGGTTGACATGAAGCTAAGATGGCATGAAGCCATGGCGGCATAAATCTAATCACTATAATCAACAAAGGAGAAGGTTTAAGATCACTCAATGGACCATTGTAACCATGATGCCAATATTAAAAGATGGTGGAGGACTTCCAACAAGTCATTGTAACCAAACAATTTTGGTGTAGGGTGTCCCTTGAGCCACTACAACCATAAGTGTGTAGTGTAGAACTCCTAGAGAATCAATGTAACCATAACCATGAAATAACATCAATGATATAATATGCCCCTCTAGTCGTTGCATATGAAGAGTGTGAGGAATTGGAGGAGAGGATAAAAGTAAAGATATCGTCATGTAAAGTGTAATAATCATGAATAAGGGTTATAAATAAGATCATGTGGCAAACATATGATAAGATAATGAGATATTAGAATGATATCACATAGATGCGAAGCATGATGCCCCCAATGTTTCACCCAATTAGGACTATAAGAAAGTAAGCATGAAGCAATTATAACTATTGATAAAAACATGTGTAAGCATAAGATATGATAACCATAACCATAAGCATGTAGCATAATGAGATGATAAGATATAAACATGGTAAGCATAAATGAACATATTAGCATCATATGATAAAAGCATGAATGCATGAACATGTAAGAATGTTGAGCATGTAGCCATGTGAACATTAGAATCATATGAAGAATAAGGATAAGTGTAATAGTATGTCATCATCAAAATAGGAGACAATGAATCAAAAAGGCAATGCCGCCCCCCCCCCCCCCCCCCCCCCCCCCACCACAAGTGGGGAAACATAACATATGAAAGACATGAAACATAATATAGAAGGTGAAATGAGAATGAGACAAGAAGAAGAAGCATATCAATCAAGGGTTAAACAAAAATGCCAAGTTAAAAGACAATATTGGACAATATAAGATACAAAGGAGAAGCACAACATGCACGGCTTAATAAAAAAGATCAAGCAAATAAAAAACATAAAGCACATATAACTATGGTTTTGGTTAACACGATGAGAGTGATTTCCAAGAACTCCATACTTTGCATCCTATCAAACCCATAGCAAAAACACAACACAACACATAAACAACAAAAATATTAGAAGACTCAAAAGTTCACAGTCTCAACCAATGATGTTGGGATAGTCTATCCCCAACAAATCATTTGCATCTGATCATAACAAATAAGTGTCTCCCCATCATATAGAACCAAGAACTCACCATTGTGTATAGTAGAACCTTTGGCAAATGTGCTATAAAGAGGTGGAATTGTCAATTTTTCTTTCTTAGGCTCACTAAGGTCTAATAAATTATTGGTTATGTTCTTCACTATCACACCATTGGTCTTATCTAAACCACACATACAAGTCACACAAATCATCTTTAGTTTTATAAGGAGACTCTTGAGGTGTCTTAATAAAATTATCTAAAGTAAAATTACTCAATTCAAATAAAGACTTATATGGATCTCTATCAACTTCAACCTCTTTACCTTCATAGACATACTTAACATGTTGATGTAACATTAAAGGCACTTCTTTATGTTGTTCTATCTATGGTCTACCAAGCCAAAATATAAAATCCATCCAAAGTAGGAATAGTATGACATAAAATGTATACTTCGTTTGGACCATCCACTTAAGGCAAAATAGTACAACCCATAATTGCAATTAAAACATCATGGTCATTGAAAGGAAATATAATTAATTCCTACTTAATCCAAAGAGATAAGTAATGCAAGTAACCTAGATCTAAAATAATTTCAATAAATGTTTTACTATGAACACAAGATATACCTTGGGAAAAACCTAGAAAGGGAAACACCTAGCACAAAAGGATGCTCACTGTATTAATTAACGTAGTTACAATACATTCACAGAGTATTAGTCCTTCTTTGGATATCTTCAAATTCTTACTCTAGAGGAATTATGATAAGATAACCCCACATAAAATTGACCATATAATCTCCATCCCAAGCCCTCAATTTATAGGCCAAGGAGACTTAAAGAAACCACCAATAGATTCCCAAAACAATGGGCTCAAAACAATGCGCCAATTCATAGTCAAAATGGTCTAACATGGACCCCCATGCCCCTCCAAGAGTAACTCCTCCCAAGTTAGAATGTACCTCTCAATTTGAATGTTTGACCCATATGACCAAGGATGGTCCATGTAACTCCCATGCATTCCAATTTGGAGAACTGATTACATCTTACACACAACTATTTTTAGCCATTGAAAGATGCTAGCTATAATCCACCTAGTAACGCCCCATTCAATGACTTCTAATAACTATCATAAGCCTAATGAAACATGGAGGAGAGTTCTAATAAAGGAATCTCAATATTCCAAGTGGGCTTCCATTCCATATGGGTACATTATTTACAATATTTTATAAATATTAAATAATTACAACTTGTACTAGGATTTGTAAGGTGTACAATAGTTAGTCCTAACAATCTTCCACCTATATTTCATGCCCATAGCCATCCTATACCATCTAAAAAAAATTATGCTCATGGAATTTGTCAATGCATATACAATATTCACCAAAGTATCCATCTTCTTGATCATAACCCTCTTTTTCACCACCATATCATGGACAAAATATCATTGCACATCAATGTGCTTAGTTTACACATGGAATGTAGAGTTCTTTGCCAAGCCAATAAAACTCTATCTATCACACTAAATTATCAATATATCCTAACTCAACCCTATGTCCAAAAACAATCTTTGGAGCCAAACTAATTCCTTGTAGTAGCTACCATGTACTCTACCTCTATAGTTAGAAGAACAACCACATCATGTCTTTTACTCATCCAATTAATTGCACCATCAAGCAATGTAAAGACATGCCCACTAGTAGACCTCTTGTTATCCACATCTCCTACCTAATTAGAATCCATGAATCCATTTATATCCACTATCTTGGTCAAATTTGGTTCTCCATAGTAGTAGATCGAACACCCTAACATGTATCAAAGATATCTAAAGACTCTCTTTGGTGCAGTCCAATGTTCTTTACCTAGATTATATATATACCTACTTAGGACTCCCAATACTTGGGAAATGTATGGTCTAGTATAAATTATAACATACATGATACTACCAAATGCACTCATATATGGGGGTGTGGATCATGTCCTCTATCTTAGCTAATTACTCAATTGCAAACATTGATCCCATAGGAATGGGAACACTCATTGGTTTGAAGTCTTACATCATGAATTACTATAAAATAAAGTTATCATGCTTCCTCTAACTAATCCATAGTCTTATGTTAGCTCAATCCCTCTCAATATCCATCCCTAAGAAAAATTATCTACCCACAAATCCTTCACATCAAATTGTAAAGAAACTTGAGATTTAAGAGCCCTAATCATTTCAAGTTATTATTGATCAACATGTAATCAACATAAAGAACAATTTAATAGTAAATTGATCACCTGTCTACTTAAAGTAAACAAAATGATCTAACTTAGCTCTAACTAAATCCAACTTTAAAACTTATGAATCAAATTTATGATACCACATCTTTAGGGACTGTTTTAGAACATATAGGAATTTCTTCAACCTATATATAATATCCTCATTACCCTTCACCATGAAATGCTCTAGTTGTGACATGTAGATCTCCTCCTCCAAATCCCCATGCATGAAATTTGTCTTAACATTTATTTATTCAACCTCAAGTTCATACACAATAGCAATAGATAACAGAAATATGATGGATGTAAGATTTATGAAAAGAGAGATGATCTCATCAAAATCAATTCCCTCTACTTGGGAATAGCTCTTAGCCACTAATCTTGCCCTCTACTTCTCAACCTTGCCCTCTAAACTAAACTTCTTCTTGAAAACCCATTTTCATCTAAGAAGTTTACCATCCTTAGGAGGCTTTACCAAGTCCCATGTACTATTCTTCTCCAACATAATCATCTCATCATTCATGGACTTGTCCTAGGAATTCTTGTTTGGAGACTTAATTGCCTCCTTTATAGTTCTAGGCTCATCATCATTATTAGACAAATAAAAAATTCAATGAAAATTAGGTGGGTTAAACCTTTCTAGTTCCTTTCTTTTCTAAGTGAACCTCCTCATGAGTGGGGTTTGAGGTTGCTCTTCTTCCTCTAAATCAACCTCCTTATCTATTCCATCCTAAACCTCTAGTTTAGCCTCTAATGTAGCCTCCTCAGTCTTTAGCTTTAGCTACACCAATATCTTATTATAATCTTCACCTTGAAAAGGCTTAGGGGAAGATTTAATCATGATAAAAATCACATTCTAATTATACACTATCTTTCTAGTCTCAAGTTTCCAAAGCTTGTATACTGTGGCTCCACTACTATACCCAATAAAGATGCATTTCATTGCTTTAAAATCCAAATTATATCTCTTCTACTTAAGCACATGTACATATGCCTCACAACTAAACACCTTGATGTGTTGCAATAAAGGCTTCTTTCTCGACCAAGTCTCCTTAAGGGTTTTGTCCACAAGAATTGATGTCAAAGACTATTAATTAAATAACAAGCTATGCTCAAAAATTCTACCAAGAATTTAGGATCCAAACTAACTCCACTAAGCATACTCTTAGCTCTTTCCATCATCATCTTATTTTTCTTATTTGTAACTCCATTCTTTTGAGTGTGGAGCTTTCTTATTCATTGCACTACCATGTTTCATACAAAAGTTATCAAACATAACTCTCCACCATTGTTTGTCCTCAACACCTTGATATTCATCTCTATCTAGTTCTCCACAAGAGTTTTGAACTCTTTGAACTTCAAGAAGACCTTAGAGTTCTACTTGAAGAACACCCATGTTTTCTTTGAGATTTCATCAACAAAATAACCATAATACATGAATTTTCCTAGTAAACATACATCAATTGGACCAAACACATCATTATGAATTAAATCCAAAATCCCTAAAGGTCTAGAAAAGCTCAAGTAGAACTTAACATGATTTGTATTTACATATATACAATGTTCACAAAAGTTAAAATCTAGGGAACAATTAATTATCCCCTCTACTAAGTTGTTAGATTTCAAGGCCCTCAGGTCTTTCTCACAATGTGGCCTATATGTGTGTGCCACAACATAGTCTTCTTAGTAGGAATCTTATGATTCCTTGAATTAGGAACCTCAAATCTATTTTGTGGTGCTCACATCAAGATAAAATAAACTTTTAGAATGAAATCCCTTGGCCAATACCATGGGTCCATGCACCATCTTACATCCTTCTGTTCTAAAGACCACTTGCACACCCACATAATTCATCTTTCTTACCTACAATAGGTTCCTTATCAAACCTAGAGTGTGTAGAACACTAGAAAGGGATTTGGTCCTTCCATCTCCAAAATAAAGCACAACTTTTCCATGACCAAATAAACCTTGAGAGATGGTTATCTCCCAAATAAACCTTCTTGGGAGATATCTTATCTCCAAAATAAACATTTTTTCCATCAATGTTCTCATAATAAAAAATAATAATGCTTTTGGAGATTCATGTGAAAGGAAGCATCAAAGTTGATCAACCATGCATCCTAACTTGCATGCATGAGAAGGGTTGCAAGGAACATATCACCTGTGTATTCATTAGAGAATCTTGAGTTTAAATCATCATCAGACTCCTTATGGGCCTTCCTTCTCCAAGTGTAGTCCTTAATGTGGCTATTTAGATATAATAGAAGATTTAGATCACTTTTCCTTATTCTTTTTCTTGCCCATATCCATAGAACAACCCCTGACAACCAAGTCATTTATGATATTTTCTTCCTCGTCTCCTTTTATAATAAGGCACTAAATATGTAATCAAGCTTTTTATTTGAGACAAAACTACTAATTGTCATAACTAGCTTGTCCTGGGAATCTAGAAAAGAATATAATAGGGTGATACATCGATCTTCCTCACCTGTTTTAAAATCCACAGATACAAACTAGCTCACCACAATTTTGAAGAAATTTGGGTGCTCCATCATAGAGTCTCCATCATTCATCATTAATGAAAATCTTTTTGGAGAAAGAGATTGTTTAGAATGGATTTTATTTCAAACAAACTCTCTATCTTCATCCAAATATTTTGAGTGATGGTTTGTCTTGATACATTTAGGATCACTAAATTAAAAAGCAAAAGCTAAACTAAGCTTCTTGCCTTCATATCAAATATTGCCTAGTCTTCATCTTTCATGCTAGAGGATTGTTTACTCAAAACTATAGCCCACAAGCCTCTATCAATGAGAATGTCCCATATATTAAGCTTCCAAAGCTCAAAACTAGTGTCATTTAATTCCTTGACTTCCATTTTGGATGTGCATGCCATCTTCCTTCCTAAAAAATAAGATCACACTACAAAGCTCCCACTCGAGCAAAGATTAATGCAACAACCTACTCCTCCCATAGATCTAACAAGTTGGCTAGGCCTTGACACCAAATGAAAGCAAATATGAATAATTCCTACTTAATCCAAAGAGAAAAGCACCACAAGTAAGTTAGATGATCTAAAATAATTTCAACAAAGTTTCTACGATGAGCACAAGATATACACTGCAAAAAACCCCAAAAGGGGAAAAACTCAACATGAAAGGACACTAAATGTATTAAATAAATAGAGTAGTTATAATACATTCACAAATTATTAATCCTTATTTAGAGATTTTCAACTTCTAACTTCGAAGGAAATCTAACAGCATAACCCTACATAAAACTAACTATACAATTTCCATCCTATTAGCGTGTATCTTGACACAACAACTTGATTGGAACAAATTGTCCTTGATTGAAAGGGATTGCTTCCCCCAAAGTTTATTTCACCTAGTATAGGCACATGTGGGTAACAAAGAGGTCTACATGTACTATTTTATTTAAAGGGCTGACAATGTTACCTAGGAAAATTTGTGGCCAAAAAGTTCAACCTTAGTTGTTCTTTAAACAGATTTATTCTAACTTACACAAATACTTGTGATTTATTGCTCACAACTAGATAAATTTGCATATAAATGAAAATAACATAGTTAATAAGAGTGGAAAAAAATGGCATTCTGCGTTCCATGGCTTTTTAGGGTTTTTTTAGGTATGTTTGTGTTTTTGTGGCAATGGAGGTTACTGCCTCAGGCAATGCCTCTGCGAACCAGATCTTGGTGGAGGAGGAACCTTTCAAAGGATGGAAAGGGGTGTTAATAGGGAAGAATATTTGTTCCCCTAAAGGCGTGTCAGGGCTTCCAGTCAAAAAGGATTCGACTGAAGGAATGGCTCTGGATATTCCAAATGATTTGGTTGAAGAGATAGTGGCGGCCATGGATCTTGCACTGGTCAGTAAGTTTTTCGCTCTGTCCTAATATTGAGATGGTTAGAAAGTGGGTGGCCACTCAGTGGAGGATCAAAGGCAGTGTTTCGATCATTGCTATGGCAAGAGGGTTGTTTCTATTCAAGTTTACGAATAGGGAGGATATGCTAGCTATTCTTGCAGGAAAACCCTGGCTATATGGTAACCATTTACTTGCTTTGTGCCCTTGGAAACCTGGGTTCGATCCTAGCACAGACCTCGATAAGTCTGCCCCTGTTTGGGTAAGATTGCCAAGGTTCCCCTTGGAATTCTGGGATGAAAAAATATTTTCTGCTATTGGCAATAGCTTTGGATAGTATGTTACTGTGGATAATACCACTCGCACCTAGGCTCAGTGTGTGTATGCTTAGTTTTGTGTTAATGTGGAGATTCACCAAATCCTCCCCATGTCCATAGAGTTAAACTCCAAATATGGGAGCTGGACTCAGCCGATTCTCTATGAAAATGCTACTACCTTCTGTCAAATCTGCAAGAAGAAGGGCCATTTAATGACCCAATGTAAGGTGAAGCAAATGGGAGGGAATGCTAACCTTCATAATGAGGTTGTAGAGCATTCATCCAAAGATGTTACCCTTGTTAAACAGGGAATGGGGGGTAATGAGGAAAATGTTACCCCAGAAGATCATACTGAGAAGGATATGGAAAAAGATTGTCAGAAAGCTGTTTCAGATATAGATAACTATCTAGAATAGCAGTCCAATCTGATGGAGGAGGGTGAAATAGGATCCCAATCAGTGGATGCTGATGTTGATGGAGCTAAGCCTTTGGGTGATGATCAGCATGTCCAACCCCTAGAAATAGTTGGCACTGATGGGGTAGCCCCCTCCAGTTCAGAGCAGGATCCATCCCTTGCCACGGAAGCGGGAGATCAGACAGCAAATCCATCATTGATAGTTGACATAGGACCAAGTGGTGGTGGTAACGACCAGGAGGATTGGATTACCCCTAAGAAAAAGAACCATAGGGGCAAAAAATCTACGGATGTAGGCACTAACTCCAAACAAGGGAGACAGACCCTCAGAGAAACAAGGCAAAGAGAGATTGCCAGGGAGATTGCCAGTGGTAAGCAAAAAACACTAGAGATCCAATCCCTTAAACCTTTTAAATAAGAATTCTATCTTGGAATTTGAGGGGTTTCAATAGCCCCACCAAACAGTTTGAAGTAAAAAACTGTGTTCTGGATAATAAGTTGGATAATTTGTTACTTTAGGAGGTTAAGATGAATGAGGAGAGCTTTAAGAAGATAGCTGATTATATATGGCCCAAGGCTGCTTTTTGCATTAGCCCAGCTATGGGGGCCTCTGGCGGGATTGTCACTATGTGGAACAATGCTAAACTCCAGGGCTCTCTTGTTGCTTCTATTAAGCATTTTCTGGTTGTTAACTTCTCTTTGCCTTCCTTAAATTGGTCCTTAATCAATATTTATGCCCCCAATACTAGAGCTTTGAGGAAAACCTTGTGGACAGATTTGAGTACCACTCTTTCCAATTTCCCACACTCAAGATGGATGTTGGCTAGTGAATTCAACACTCCCTTATATCCTTCTAAGAAATCTAGGGGGATTCTTGATTATTCTGATAACATGTTTGACTTTGCAGAATTTATCAATATTTTTGGTTTGCTAGATGTTGAGCTGCAGAATCAGAACTTTACCTAGTCTAACAGAAGAAGAGGAGATCAAATGATTCAGGTTAGATTAGACAGATTTCTTATTTCTAGCAATTGGGATAACCATCATAATATGAATCTACAGGCGTTTCCTAGAGCCATGTTTGACCACTGCCCTATTTTCCTCAATTGGAAAGATCAGTGCCATTGTGGTCCTTTTCCTTTCCATTTTGAAGCTATGTGGATTAAAAATAGAGACTTTCAAAAATTGGTTGCTCAATGGTCGCAAATTCCCATACAGGGTACCCCTATGTTCAGGTTGGTTAAAAAGCTGCTTCACATTAAATAGGAAGTTCGTGGATGGAATAGATATAGCTTTGGCAATGTGTTTCTTCAGAAGAAAAATATATCTGGGAGATTAGTGGATCTCCAACAATGGATTGCTCAGGAAGATGCTGCAAAAGATATTACTAAGGAGGAGTGCAACCTGATTTCTGATTGGAAGAATCTTATGAGCATAGAAGAGGTTTTTTGGAAACAAAAGTCCAGGATTCAGTGGCTTAAAGAGGATGATAGGAATACGGCTTTTTTCCATCTCTCAGCCATGAAACATAGGAAGGCTAATTCCATACCCAAATTATGTTTGGACAATGGCAATACTATCACAGAGGATACGGAGATTGGAGACCAAGCTGTGTTATTTTTTTAGAATTTGCTAATGGAACAAGCTAGCAATGATGGGAATGGTATGATTATGGACCAGTTCATTGATAAAATCCCCTGTCTGATAACTGAGGAAGACAATTTGGAAATGTTTAAGCCTATTTCTGAGGAGGAGGTTCATGCTGTCTTATTCTCTATGGGCCCCTTCAAAGCTCCTGGCCCGGATGGCTTCCCTCCCATTTTTTTCAAGGAATATTGGGATATTGTGGGGGTTGATCTCACTACTGCTGTTAAAGACTTCTTCAGAACTGGTAAACTTTTAAAGCAGATTAATAATACTTTTATTGTCCTTGTCCCTAAGAAGTTGAAGCCTACTCATCTTTCTAATTTCAGACCCATAAGCTTGTGTAATACCGTCTATAAGCTTTGCACTAAAGTGATTGTCATGAGATTTCAACCCTTTTTAGATAAAATTATTTCCCCTTCTCAAAAAGGCTTTGTCCTGGGTCGTCAAATTCTTGATGCTGTGATCTCCACTCATGAAACCATTCATTCCATGGATAAGAGTAGAATCCCTGGCATGGCTCTTAAGTTAGATATCTCTAAAGCCTATGATAGGGTCTCATGGACTTTTATATTTAAAGTCATTAAAAAGTTTGGTTTCAATGCTAAAATTTCTCTTCTCATTCGTGAGGCTATTTCCACTGCTAAATTTTTGGTCCTGGTTAATGGGGTCCCTAGGGGTTTTTTCTCTTCCTCAAGGGGAATCAGACAGGGGGATCCCCTCTCACCTTACTTGTTTATCATGATGGCGGAGGCCCTTGGGAGATATGTTCAAGCTAAGATTTCCTCTAAAGAAATTATGGGCATTAAACCTGCTTCCTCCCTTTCTCCTATGTCTGTGCAACAGTTTGTTGATGATACCATCCTCTTTGGCATCTCTTCTGTGATTGAAGCTCGGAGTTGGAAGAATATTTTAAATAACTATGCCAAAGCTTCTGGACAGAGCATAAATTTTCAAAAGAGCAATGTGTATTTTTTTAATACTCCTAATGATCTCTGGCAAAAAATTATTAATATTATTGGCTGTATTGAAGCTAATCTCCCTGCTATTTATCTTGGCCTCCCTCTTACGATCAAAGAGGTATCTCAAGGTTTTTAGAATGGTATCTTGGAAAGAACTCAGAAGAAGCTGATTGGCTGGAAAGGGAAATTACTCAGTAGTGCGGACAAATTACAGTTTCTTCGTGCCTCCCTGCAAGGTATACCTACTTACTTCCTGTCTCTTTTTAAGATACCTAGTTCTTTTGCTGACAAATTGGAATAGGTTCAAAGAAAATTCTTATGGACGGGGGTGGAAGACAAATAGAGAATGTCTTTGGTCAGCTGAGAGAAAGTGTGTCTTCCCAAATCCCATGGTGGTCTCAACATCAGATCTATCTAGAATATGAATAAAGCCCTCATTTCCAAAATCAACTGGAACTTGATCCACAACAATAAAGATTGGGGGGAGATTATGCAAGCTAAATATCTTCATGGAACTAATTGCTCCAGTTTTCTCCAACAGGGAGGGGTACCACATGGATCTGTTATGAGGAATAAAATGCTAAAGTCCAGAAGCCTTCTTAAACAGGGGCTCAGATGGAAATTGGGGAATGGAACTTCTATTAACTTCTGGAATGATATTTGGATGAATGATAAGGCTCTTATTACTCAAGGGGATTATGGTGTTATTGCTGGCATTGCTACTCAGGTTTTTGGGGTTAATGTCTGCAATTACATGTATAATTTTAATGGTATTAGGAGCTGGAAGAACTTATTGGATTGTTGTGTTCATCACCCAGATCTCACTTCTAGGATACGTTATGTTCAACAGTTGTTGCAGGGGGTTAGAATTCCTCTTTTCCCTAGAGCTGATGAGCAGTATTGGTGGCCGGATAAGCATGGTCATTTCTCTATCAAATCTGCTTACCATCTGTTGGTTCCTGAGGTGCATAGAAATGAGATTTGGAGGAAAGTTTGGAATCATAAACTTTTACTGAAAATAAATATGTTTTGGTGGGTTGTTGTGCATAACAAAATTCTAACCCAAGATAACCTTTAGAAGAGGGGTTTTACTCTAGTCAATAGGTGTTGTTTGTGCCTTGAAAAGGAGGAAACAGTATCTCATTTAATTATCCATTGTGATTTTGCCAGAGAAGTCTGGAACTTAATCTTGAGGAATTTCGGCATTCAGTGGGTTTGTAATTCTGATATTAAGGATGTCATTACCAATTGGTGTCCTACCTTCTCTCATCCTTGGCTTATTGAGCTATGGAACCAAACCCTGCCCTGTCTAGGTTGGACTTTATGGAAAGAATGTAATCACCAAATTTTTTGGGATACTGCTAGGGATGCCTCTCAAGTTTTTCATTCTTTTGTTAAGACCCTTATGGAAAGTGTCACCAATGCCCACATCAGAATTGCTGAGAAACCTCTTTCTCATGAAGAGGAGCAAATGGTAGCCAACTGGAAAATTTTAAATCAAATTCCAGCTCATAACAATTCCAAAAAGTTGCTGAGGCTTAACACTAGATGGACTTCCCCAAGGCCTAAGTGGCTCAAACTAAACTTTGATGGGGCTTCTAAGGCAGATGGCAAGGCTAGTGGCGGCAGGATTATAAGGGATGACAAAGGGTGGATGGTTGTTGTCTATGCTGGCGGGTTAGGCTGTCAAAGCAACAATTATGCTGAAGCCACCGCTCTTCTATGGGGGGTGAAGTTGGCTATTTCCATTGGTATTAGACAATTGAATATTTAGGGGGATTCCAAACTGGTTATTGATGCGGTTAACAATGTGTTGACTTGTGGTATTAAGCTGAAAGATATTATTGTGGATATTCAGATTCTTTTGTCGAAGATTCCCAGAGTGGATATCTCTCATATTTATAGAGAGGGTAATGGGGTGGTGGATGCCTGTGCCAAACTTGGCCAACAACTTCAAATTGGCGTGTTTGGTGCCAAGTTAATCACATCCCTTTAAACATAAGGGACCTAATTCAAAAAGAGGTGACGTGTTAAAGATGAGTCAATTTTTTGTAAAGACAGCTCTCTTCGGCAGCCTTGTTGGAGGATGCTGACGTATATCTTGAAGTACAGGATTTTTCATACTTATTTGCTTATTACCACCTCTACCTTATTACGCTCTTCTGGTAAGGCGAGTTGCTAACCTGCTAATTATAGCATTTGCCATGAAATCATGATCAAGCATGGGAAGAATAGGCATCAGCTTCGTAAGGCAGCTCTCATTAATGATAATGTGTGCAGTTTTATTATCATTATCATTACCCTCAGTCAAGCTACTAATGTTACCCTGCATACAAAATCTGTGAAGCTTTGGGGTTTCTGTGCTTTGCTCTATAAGGCTAACATGGGTGGTGATAGAATTTGAATGGAACTCGTTTCCTGTTGCGAGTTTAAAGACAACCCTATGGTCTGGCATTATTGTAAGGAGGGTGGTATCAGTCCCTATTTGGAACAGCTCAATGGGTATGATGAAAACATGTCTGAACTGTTCACTAGGTCTTGGCAAAACCAGCGTGTCACTATGGGGGGTATTGGTTTCGAGATTTCTGAGAGTGTTATTGCTATGGCTTCCAGCATGTCGACTCAGGGGATCAAATTGCAGCGGAAAGCCAAAGTGGTGGACCATTCCAACCAGAAGCTCTTTCTTGGGGATGGTGAAGAACTCATTCCTTATCAGGGAGGATTCGAACGTGCTAAGCTGCCTGAACCTTGGGACGGGGTGTGTTTTCTCCTTATGAAGTACTTCACTCTGGAGGGGTGCTTCACTAGGTTTTACAATTATCATCTTCCCCTTCTGAATCACTTTCGACGCAATACTCATATTAGTTTTCTATTTTATTTATTGTCTTCCCTTGAGCATTTGGTTCTTAGGGTTAGAGCTAAGTTGGCCAAGAAACCCTCCAAGAAACCCATCCCCCTGCATCAGGGTCTCATCCTCTGCCTTTACAACTTCCACCTAGCCCTGGAGCCCTCTAAGCCTATTCAGACTAATACTGGGGAAATGTCTTCAAACCCTGATGATACTACTGTTTCTGAAGAGCCATGCCTTTCCCCTGTTTCTCCTAAGACAAAAGGGGTTTCTTTTTCCACTACTGAGGAGATTCCCATAGTTACCATTACCAACACCCCGGTATCTAAAGTTAGTATGAAGAGCAAGAAGAGGAAGATAAAAGATGTGGAGGAAGATACTGTGGGGGCTACCATGGGGACCCCTAAAATTCTTTGCAGTACTCCTGTGAGGCAGGGAAGCAAATCTAATTTGTCTACGAAGAACATTAAGGAGGGCTTTTCCTCAAGGGTTAGACGGTCAGGGAGGATTGCTGGAAAACCTGCACCTAAGGCCAAACTGATAGACTATTCTGAGAGCGCGTCTGATGAATCCACCCATGGTGATGAGGCTAAGGTTATGGATGTGCAGGAGATTTCTGAGGATGTTGACGGTAAGCATGGGAATAAAGTGTTGGAGGCTACTAGTGGGGATGCTGGGGATTCTGCGGATAATGCTGGTGAAGCGAGAAAGATGTTTGTGGAGGAAGCCGCTAATGAAACAGAGACCGATGCTGGTTATGGGACTGACATTGCTGTTCTGCAGGGCTGTGTTGAGAAGCTGGAACAGACTTTTTCCACTATGCTCAGGTGTACAGTTCTTAATATTTCTATGCTGTAGGGTCTTGGGGCTACCGTTGCTGCTGAAACTGATGAGAACTCTAAAAAGTTGGATGATTTCACTGAATCCATGGTTAAACAAGGAGATAATCTTTCTCCTTAGGTCTTGTTTCTTTTATGCTGGTGACTCTCTGTTATTTCATATATAATGTATTTAGTCTGGTGTGGCTATCTATGTTGTTTATATTGGGTAAGTAGACTATGTTGTATCTGCTTTGAGGTACTTTTTGTGTGGTTGCCTCTGGGGTTGCTTTTTGCTACTTTGTAAGGGTTCGGCCCCTTGTTTTAGCCACCTTATATTATCAAAAACATAGTTAATAAGTACTATATATTTAATCACTTGGACAAATAATGTTCTCTTCCTTGACTAAAAATCTCTAAACTATAACCTTGAAACAAATTTAATTCTTTACTAACCAACTATAATTCCTATTCTAACTAGATTCAAAAGAAATGCAAACTAAAATTAGGGCAGGGAGAAAAGGTGAAGCCTAAGTCCCCTATTTCCAATATTTGGTTTGACAGTTTGCAAATCGACATTTAAACCACTCCCAATGTAAATAGTTCTTCACATAACTTGTAGTCTAAGGTGATGCTATCACCAAAGGATTATGAAGTCACCATGATGATTTTAATGATGAGCACCATATAGCATGCACAAACCAAAGTTTCATACCATAGATTCTTCTAAGTTCAAAAATATATATCTATGTTCTAACCACCTAACACCCTAAAATGTAGGACATTCATTAAAACTTCAAATATCTTTAATTTTATTTGTCAAGACTTAGATTGGAAAATCCATGAAAAAGAGACACTAAATTAAAAACAAAATTCACTCTCTTCTATTAAGAAAAAATCATAAAGGTTTTTCCAACCCCTCATCAATACTACCCTCAAGTATTTATATTCTCTCAGGCATATCAACACCATTACAAAATCCCTAGGCCACAACAACTATAGCTACCCAAATTAAATGTATTCCTAGAGAGTGACTTATTTTAGACCTACCCATGGTAGTCTACTCAAGTTATGTCAAGGATTTAAGGTCCCTGATATGCTCTTCTAGATGCCCAAGCATGGTTCATGCTCAAGATAGATCTCCCCATCTTTTGTACTTGACTTGTCAAATCTAGAAATCTAGCCATCACAACATCCAATCATTTTGCCTTCTCCACTTCCATCCTTACCATTGATGAGAAACTCCTATTTCAGTCCTAACAAGATTCTAATTCCATCTCTATTCAACTTAGGCTTCTCCACAAATTTTTTCGTTGTATTTATTAATTTCGCCTATCACCTCAACATGATACTTTACTTTACAACTCAAATTCACATCCAATATGTTCAACTCCCAAATGTCAATGGAACTCTAATTTTTACCCATATCGAATAGCCAACACTAAATCTCATGATGACTAGGGATGCTAAAGCAATAAAATAAGAATTGAATTACCTATTTTATTTGAAAATCAAATTAATTAGTTAGTGAACATATATGAAGGATCAAAATCAAATCAAATTTCATATTTTAAGGTAGATTCTTCTATATCAGGTCTATAACCTAATTAATCTATGTAAAATAGGCATCAAATTATGCTTGAGGAAAATTTGATGTGGCAAACAACTAAGGATACATGATGGAATATCATTCATTTGTATCCAATTAAGAGCTACCACATTAGTAAAGTTTTTGGGCTTAAATAAGAATTAAAGACCAAAGATAGGGTGACCAAGCTCAAAACCATTATTATCACACATTTACTCTAGTTTAACATCATTGAGGCTTACCCACTTTAGAATCTAGATCAAAAATCAAAAGTAAATTCAATTGTATAATGTTTTGATATTGTGAACTCCAAAGATACTAAAAATTAGAATATAGGTGCCCCAAGGAATCAAACATGAAACCTAATTAAATCTAACTTGAGAAAGGTTTCAAATTTTACCTGAGTGATTTAGGGATTCCATGTGGCTAGATTAGGAAATTTTTAGGGAATGACTTTGTTACATTGAGGAGTGATAGGTGGTAAACTCTGATTAACCTAGAGGGACTTATGAGTTCAGAGATCAAAAAGATTCTCAAAGATTAAAATATTCTTTGAGAAGAAAGTAAATCTAAAGTTAAATTAAATCCAACTTGTAACACTTCACATCTAGGGAAAGATCTTACAAGGAAATTATGTTTGAAGTCTAGATCCAAACACTATAATACATTTGATCTGGTCATCTAGATGGGTCTAGGATCTTTGGAGGTCTAAACTTCTCTAGAGAGTCACAAAAAAGGATAGGCTTTAGATTTGAAATGATTATAGGTTGGATTAGTTATCTCATCATATTTGGTGTTAACATATTCTAAAATATAAATCACCTAGGCATTGAAATTTGGAACCAAAATTAAAACTAGATTGGATTTTAAATAGATCTCTAATCTATTAGATTTAGGGCAGACAATTAAGAGGGGGGGTGAATCAGTTGTACAAAACTTTTCTTCCAATTAAACAATTAACTCCACTTTGTAATTTAGCAGCATAATAATAAATCAATCATGGAAACACAATGCAATGAATCAAGAGCAGAAACACATTAACACATGAGACACCAAGATTTTGACATGGAAAACCCGGTTAAGGGAAAAACCATAGGGTGATTAACGCAAGATTGTATTCTCTGTTAGAAGAATAGAAAGAACAAAATGGCACGTGCCAATAAGGCTCACTACCCAAGCACACTACTCACAAGAGGCTCACTGCCTATAAGAGACACATTGTCTACAAAATAATAAGTATCACCTACTTGAACTAGAAAATAGCATCTTCACCATGCTTGAATCAGTTCCATTTAAGCCCAAAACTTTTGCTCTGCCTTTCACTCTTCTCCTCGCTACCACACTCTCATCTCTAACCCACACACATTGAAATGACTTTACAATCCCTTATTTATACACAACGTCAACTTAGGAATGATCATCTAAGTTGGCAAACATCTACAAGAACATCCGCAGGATGTGTAACTCATTCGGTCGACCAATCTTAGAAAGAACACCATCATCCGGAAGTCATTCTTCAATTTCAAGCTCCAACTCTAATGTGGACCACCAACACAAACTGGACATGATCCAAAGACCTCCACAAGCTTTCCTGAATCACCAAGAACATCCACACTCCATCTACTTACTGAAATCCTTCTCTCCTTCATCCGAAACCTCAAGAACACAGTCTGTCATCACTATCACAAGGGAATAGATGCTTGCGGACCTTCAAACCATGAACCAATCTAGTTGACACTTCAAAAGGACTTCCTCAACACTCCCTCAAATCCGCAAAACAGGATAATGCATTTCTGGATCTCATCGGACCTTTCTGTATCACTCTGTCACCTTTGAACACCTACTGGAACCGGTTTTACTTGAGCCGCCACAACTTCTTCAAATCTTCATGCAAACCTATGAAATCTCTACTGGACCACCTTAAGACACATATATACAAACCCTTTAAACCGCATCCTATGATCCTCATCCTATATTGGACTTTTATCTTACTGTCATCACTGTTCTTCACTGTTCCTGATTGAGACTAATTTTCTCAATATCCTCAGCACACAGCTCATCCAATCCTTATCATTAATGCAACAGGAGTATGTTGACATCAATGACAACACCAGTTAGGCCCATACTTGCAACATGATCCACATAGGGTTTTAGAGCTCAGAACTATATTTTTAAATATCTACAGATATGAAAATAAATTGAAAATTATCCTTAATTAGCTCAAAACAAGTTTAAAATCTAGTTAATAAAGGTTAAAACTATGACTTTGACTTCATCCAAGAGTAATGCATGTAAAGAATCCATGTATCTACTTCTCAGTTATCTCAAAAAAATCTTTAAAGTTAATATGTAGAGAAGCAAGGGTGTGGGAAGATGACATGTTAAAATCTGGGAACTTTGAAGCTTAAATATTTGGAGTCAAATTGTTCTTTAGGGAAAACAAATAAGTCTTGGGACTTCAGGGTTCCTCTAGTAACAACACATGGTGATGCCTGATGAACTTTGGTGAAAGGTGACATGTCAAGATATGATTATCCCAAAAAAAATTAGCTTTGGAAGTGGAAATAAAAATGCATTCATCATGTAGATGTAATGACTCTAGGTAAGCTATATTAAAGGCTACTTTTGGGTCTAGAATTGAAAACAAAAATTGATTAAGGCATATCCAATTGATGTAAAAGGGATATAAAATAGAATAACTAAGATTTGAGTCTAGGAAAATTTTAGAATTTAATCTAAGGAATTTAGATGAAGAAAGGGATAAGTGGGGAATCTTTAGGAAACTATAGGAAACTCGCTTTAGAAGTTAAGAAATTTGAGGAAACAAAATCTAGATCAAATAAGGCATAAAATATGAGCATAATCTAATGCAAAAATAATTGGAAACTAAACCAAATTGAACAACTAGGGAAACATCAAAATTAGGAAACCATGTAATAAAGGGGTCCCTAGTTCAAATAAAATTGGGGTGTGTTGTGCAAGTAATAAAAATGGTGACTCTACTAGAAAATTGTCTTGAACATTTTGAAACAATATCTCTAGTTCTCAAGAAATCAATAATGAACAAAATTAATATTATTCATAAAATGGGTTTTACTCAAAGGTGTACTCATTGTCATTTGATTAATTTGTGTGCATGTGTGTTTATTACCACTTTTTGAGTTTACAAGACTCAACACCATAGAAAAGGAATAAGAGTTGTAACATGGTTTTACCCCCAAGTAAACAGAGGTCTTATATAGAAGTTATGCAATGTGTACAAGTAGACTTGTCACTAGATGTCTAATATTGCTCAGATACTAATTAGGCATCCATAACCCTAAAAAAGATGTCTTTGGTTCTATTTGGACATAGCTCTACTATCAACTATCTTTTTGTAGCCTCGATAGAGATACCTGAATCGCCCACGAATTAAGTTTTAATTCATTTTGTGCTTTTCCATTCTTGACTATTGTTATTCACATTCTTTTATTTTGCTTGATATAAATGCATGGAAAATCTTATGTTGGGTTGAGGCTTATTTTGACTAAAGAGGGAAAAACTTTACACATGTTTCAATCTGATAACCTAAACTATAGTAAATACTTTTTAAAAATCTACAAAATTAAACATATTATTAAGTATGCTAAATGATACATTTTAGACTTCTAAGTTAACCTAGTGCAATTTAAACATGGACATAAATAAAAAGGGAATTGAGCTCATTATTCATATCTTTTCCATCCATGAAAATTTAACTTCTTAATCCATAGAATGTCTTTTCCAACAAAGAAAGTAGTCACATGATTTCACCAACTTCCCAATTACTACAAGTAATGGATGATTTCATAGAAAGTACCTAGCAATAAGAGTTACAAAATTAAACACAAAAGAAAAAATAGAAAACAAAGCACACTAAAGAAAAGAAGGATAATCTAAAAAAATCAGAAACAAACACAACAAAACTTATTTAAAATGATAACATGACACAAACTTAGGCATTGAAACAATGTTTTAAAAATCATTCTTTAAATTTTAGTGGAACAATCTCTCTAATCAAATCCTATAGTGTAAAGGTGTTTTCTCCCAAGAGTTTGGATGTCTAGAAAGGACCTAGCAAAAGGGAAGTGAACTTAGCATGGTCTCCCTTCTTTTCATGGGTTTAATTCCAATCTAACACTAGGTCTAAATCTTTAAAATCCATCACCTTGTCCCTTGTCCCTCTTATCAGACCATCTTTTCACTACTTCTTAGTGTCTAGTAAAGTGTCATAGGGAAATATCCCTTTTCTCTTCAAATTAAAGCAAATTAAGCAATCTAGGCTCTATTTTATCATATGCCAACATTTATTTCCTTGTGAATTTCAAGCTAGGGTTCTAAGGTTGGTTGGGAAGATAGGATCTTGTCAATAAATTGGATGGTAAGGTGAAGTTCCCAAATAGGACTTGATTGTAATCCTATCAAACTAGATGGCATTTTTAAACCAATTGTGCCAATCACAAGGAATTTTGTTTAATATTTTCTTAATCAATACCATCAAATTTCTATTAGTTGACTCAACTATTTTGTTACCTCATGGATAGTAATTAGGAAATTTTTTTAATAATACTTGATAATCATATGCTCATTCAAAAAATTGAAAAATAGAAAAAGCAAGGCTATTATCACATACCAAAGCATATGGAATTCCAAGCCTAGTTGCTATATGATCCTCAAGAAACTTGATGATAATATCTATGATATAGTTCTTTAATGTTTGTGCTTCACTCCCCCACATGTAGTAGTTAGTCATTGTTAGAACAAGCTTATGACCAACTAATGAATTCAAGTTTCTTGCTCCTATAAAGTTGAGTCCCCATTAAGTGATTGGTCTTTCCTGAATCACTAGTTGCAAATTTATGGTAGGGGTTCACTCTTTATGTGCAAAAACTTGGAAAGTATGGCAATTATTCACATGACGATGTTCATCCTTAAATATTGATGGCTAATAATACATGTCTCACAAAACCTAATGAGCACTATTGTTTAGTAGGAAAAGTGGGAAAATGCTATAAGGGTTTGTTAATTAGATCATCCTTTCACTACTAACATTCAAGGACATTCAACTAAGTTGAATCACAACTTTTGCAAGAGGATTCACCTACATGTTGATAGTCACTTGTAATGATGTGGAAATTCAGAGATTGTCAATTGATGTCTTAATTTAATGCTCGAGTATGCTCAAAACCCTAATTATGTAAAATCGTAAGCAAATGGATAAATTACGACAAATACTCACAGAATAAGACAATAGACAGAGATCAGTTACTGACCATTTTTTGAAGTTTGGGAATCTGAATAGTCAGGGGCTTCGTGACTAGCGCCCTAGCCTAATGCAGTATTTTCTTTAGGGGTTCCAGACTCCTTCCAACACTGATGATCTTTGTTTTGTCAGTTTTCATCACTAAATATGCGAAGGACACTGTGACTAGCGCCCAAGCCTAAGGCAAGATGTTCCTCAGGGTGTTGGGACATCTTCTGATGCTGATTATCATTGTCATGGAGATTTTTATACCTGCAACCTCAGAGGGCTTTATGACTAGATCCCTAGCCCTGATAGTACACCAAACTTCTTCTTTCCACTAGATCTAGAATCCTTATCTTCTGCAACTCCACTCTATGAAATTTGATACCTGTAACCTACAATCACAAGGAGAGGGGTTGGGGTTGTGGTGTTTAAGAGGTTGCCTCAGTCAAGCCCCAGAAAGGCATTCAAGCCTTCCAACATCATTGTTTGATAAAGAGCGTGTATCCCTACAAGATAGAGGCAAAAACAAATTGATAAATGATTGATTCAACACAAATAGATATCACCTCAGAGGTGTAGCTCGCATGTAGATGAAAATCCTTCAATACATGAGAAGATGAAGCTAAATTTGCAATCACAAACACAACAACAATATTCTGCTTTACAACAATGAATATCTTGAATGCTCTAAAATCATAAGTTTGCCAAAAGTTCATAATCATCTTCTAGTTGGCAAATGAATACCTAAACAAGCTTATATATGCATTCTCGTTTTAATTTCATAATTCAAACTTAAGATGTCAGAAATGAAACCTCTTAATGCTCACATAATGGACATTTAAATTTAGGACCTACCTAAAATAGGGCAGGGCTATGGCGCAAGCACCCAAGCCCCTAGATCCTATTTTAGGGAAGGGTCAAATGCCACAATGACCCTCAAGCCCCATTTGACATGGGTTTCAGGCCATTTTGTTCCGGGAGTTAAAATGTGTGAGGACCACCCTTTTTACTTCTGTTCTTGTGACTATTTACATTACTGTTATTGATACTTTTTATATTTGTGGGATAGTAGTTCCCAGATTTGTCAAACTATTAAAACTTTATTATGATTACGGAAAAACTAATTGGGTGATGTTTGGATAAGTTTACATTTCAGAAAAGTTAATTAGGTGATGATGTAAAATTGTAATATGATTTCATTTATGCTATTTAGAACTATGTCATGGTAATGTGTGTTTTTAAGTTGCTTCGGCTATGATGATTATATGTGAAACTGATCCTGTAATTTAGTGTGCAGGATTTACTAATCAAACCACAAATTCTGGAGATCATTCCGCACCTTGTTATTGTTATTCCTTGTTAAGCTGATCTGGTTCCACAAGGAACCAAGATCACTCTGTGATTGATGTGGTGTCGTAATGTGGTCTTTCATAAGGTCGAACGGGTGAGGTTACCCTCTTGTAACACTATATTATGATTTGTGTTGTAAAGAGATTGAATTTGAATTTCTTTCTTTTATTTAAATTTTTGAGGCCTTTTCTTGTACTTTACCTTGACCCTGGGTGTCTTGAGTAGGTTAAAGTTGACCCTGGGTTATACCCCATGGGTCTAGGGCTCCATTTGGCATGGGTAACCCTTGAGTAACCTCCTAAAGGTCAGCTTAACTCCCCACTAAAGTTAAGTGACGAAAATTGGGGGTATGGGGGAGATAGGATGGGTTGTACCAACACCCAACCCATCCCTCTTCAATCCCCAAGGTAAGAGATGACTACAAACCCATCCCTTATAGAGGGATTGACTTGAAGTCACCCTCACCATTAGTGAGATTCTCCATGAGTTGTGGGGTCATCCATAATGAAGGAAGGAAGAAGAGGCATGGGTCACCTGTCTTTTCCTCCTTTAACTCCTTTTATTTCTCCCATGCGTAAGAGAAATGACATGAGGTAAGGGATAAGAGGACTTTAGGGATGGGTGAGTGACATAAGCCAACACTCATCCCTTGGGACATAATAGTGTTTTGGGGAAGAGTGAGGAGGTGACAAGTGTCACCTCCCCATTCCTCTAAACTAGGAGGATTTGGGTTATTTGAATCCCATTTTGGGATAGGAAGGGAGTTAGTTGAATTTTGGGAGAGTTTTATTTTTATTGCCAAAATAAGAAAGTTAGCTTTTGGAAGAGGAAGAAGGAGGAGGGAGTTTGGTGGCTTAGGGGAGAGGAGATCTCAGTGGAGCTCTACAACAGCTTCATCCTTGAAGGGCTTTGTAAGGTTGGTTTATTATTACCTTTCTATCGTATATCTGATTGTTGTATGAAAAGTGTGTGAAAGTTGTTTATTTGTTTGTGTTTTAGATTTGTTTTTGTGAGATCTGTTGTCGGGTTGTTGACAGAGCTTCTCCCACTTGGGAGAAATGCTCATCAAGTTTGGGGTAGGGGAGGAGTGATCCTCCTCGGGTGCATACCTGGGTTCTCCTTTTGGGATGTTGAAAGCCTTGAGGGCATGTATTTGTGACTGGTTCTTTGGCTTGAGAGTCAAATATAGATTCCTTGAAAATTTTGTGATCAAACTTGGTTTGAGGCCAAGAGAAATTGTGTTGGTTGTATTATCTGTAAGGGTGACACTCTGGAGTCGAGTGTGTCCACTCTCCTGCCCCTTGTAAAGCTCACTATTGTTGAGTTTTCGTGTTGTGTAATTTACCCACAGGTGTTTGTGTGTTTTGGGTTTGTTGTTGTTCCCTGTTGTGAAGTGGATTGCTTGAATTCCCAAGTGTGAGTATGGTCTCCCTAGCTCGGGGGTGACCCTCTTGCGGGTCTACGGAAGGGAGGAGAGCTAGATGAGTGGTGTTTTCTTCTTTGTTTGTCTTTGATACGCAGGTTTCCTCTTGAAGCTTATGGTTAGAATTGGAGGAGTGCTGTATTTAGGGAGAAAGAATTTCATCCTTGCTATAAGAAGAGTTTGGTTCATTGAGCTACATCCTGTTTAAGTTCATTGTGGAGGGATTGTCTTCCTCTGAAGTTGTAAGACTTATTGATTGGGGAAAGAGAGAAATTCTTCCCTTCAGTAATGTTTGTTAGTTATGAATTTTGATAGTCTATGTTAACTTGGTGTATATATTTGCGAAGTAGTGAAATGTATGATTGATTTAGACAAAAGTGTTAAATTTATCTACAGTATTGTTTGGAGATGGTTGAAAGAAACTATGTATTTTGTTAATGTTTAGATATTGTAATTTGATCCAGTTGTGAGCCAATGTGATATTAATTATTCTTTCCATTCCAAATTTTGAACTAATATGCGTTAAATTGAAATTAGCAAGTTAGAATTAAGAGAAGAAAAGTAAAGAAAAATCGAGCTTAACATTATGTGTATGAAGTCTATTCTTATCATTGCATTTATACATATCTTAATAAAATTATAAATGGCAGAATAAGAGATTTAACTCTAATTCCCTGTATTATATTTTGTCTTCAATTTTCAGATGAATTGGAATTGTAAAATAGAGTTATAAATTCAATTTCTGCATTTAAAAAAAAATTCAATTCTTACCTGAACGGTGTTTGTGAATGGCATTTAGATGATATTATATTTTGTTCTCTATTTTTGAAATGTCTAATCATTATATGAGAATGTGATTACAATAGCTTTAGTTTTTGTTTTTATTTCCCTGTAATTAAAATTTTCTCTCAGAAAGATATACATTAACAAGCTTATAGATGGCAGTTAAATAGAGTTTTTATTTAATAACTTTAGTTTTTTTTATTCTATGTATTTAATCAAATTTTCAAGTTTTAAATAAACGGTGATTATAAATTCCAGTGGGATAGAATTTTAGTTGTTCTCTGTATTTACAATTTCATCCATTATATGGAACCGTGTTACCAGATAAAATAGCTTCTTTATTTTTTTTTATATATTTCTCTGTAATTATAAAAAAATTCTAATTAGACCAGTGAACTGTAAAAGAACAATGTCTGAGAGTCAACATGGATTATATATATATATATATACAAATATATATATATATAATTATAAATAAGAGTTGTTATTAAAATCGCGGTTTACATTAAAGAAATTTGCATTAGAAAAAAAAAGTGAATACAATGGTCGCGGGATTTTCGCTGTGAACATAGCGTAGCAAATATGGTAGAGTGGTGGTGGGAAGGGTTTGAACCTTCCCACCACCACCGTCGATCCTTATGGGTGTGGGGAGGGGTGGAGCCCCCACCCACACCCCACGTAGTGGGATGTGGGTGGGGGCTCCGCCCCTCCCCACACCCCCGCCAATCCACAACTCCGCGGACACCACCTCCCTCGATGGTCCCTACACCTCGCCAGCCCTCCTCCTACGCCCTCTGCGCCATCTTTACTCCCCGCTGCAGCCCGACACCACCCTCTGCACTTCCTTCACACTCCCACCGCCACAAAACACCACCTCCCGCCCTCCATTTCGGGTGGCACCTCCTCTACGCCGACTCCCTGTACTCCCTATCCGCGGCCCCAACGTGGCTTCTACCACCACTATCCGCCGCCTCAACCCTTGATACAACCCCTCCTCACTGTGTGTAATCTTTGGCGGCCCCTCCTCCATGGCCGCCGCCATGAGTTAAACTGCAAAACAAAAAAAAAACAAAGGGTTAGGGCACCATTGATATGGTATAAGGAAATTAGGGCTTCAGCCCTTCAAAGAAAATGCACTTGTATGGTTTTTATAAAAAAAGAAGACATAATATTGTTTATATAAATATAAAAATAAAAAAAATAACAATTGTAATAATAACAATAGTAATAATATTTAAATAAATTAATAAAATAAACTAGCAATAGTAATTAATAATACTAATAGCATTAATAACAACCAGATAAATATATTTGTAAATATATTTATATATGTATATATATAACCTATATATATATGTATATAGATACATACATCAATTAATTAGGTGATATAAGTTACCAGTGAGGCCATTTTCTCTCTACAACAACAAGAGAAAATAAAATTATAACTTAAAGAGAGCATAAAGGAATATACTATAATATTCCTGGAAGAGTTTCTCGGAAGTTTCAACTATCAACGCAATTCAATAACCAGGAAAATGAAGAGGAAAAATACGCGTCACCTTGTTTAAAAGAACACTGGAAATAAACTTTAAGAAGCCATCACAGACATTCCATGTGAGACCATTTTAATCTCAACTGTAGTTAGTAAACGTCCAATGGAGGAAACATGAAAGAGAGAAAGAAGAAGAAAAACTAACATTGGAAAACACAGAGGAGAAAATGCGCGGCATATTTCACCTGGGATAAGAGAACTAAGTAGATGTACCTTCCGCTAATTTTGCTTAAGAACAAGATTAATTAATACAAACGTAGAGGTGAATCCTAGATCGGAGAAAACTAGGAGACTGAGTCTAGCGAAGTAGTAAACCAGCCTATGTGACCTGGACCATCCGGAATTTAGGAATAACGTTAAAAATAGATACAGTGATAACTCTGATTGATGTAGAATATGAAGAAAGGATAGGATAAACATAAAGAAAACGTAGAAATCAAAAGAGAAAGACCGAAATATAAACAAACTAAATTTCAGAGAAATAGTTAAGGTGAGCACGATAGAAATACAATCAAAATTAAGATCCAGAGAAACGGAAGAGAGGGCAAACGAACCGTCTTGTTGAGAATGCTAAGTTCGAAGTAGGAGTATATTTCAGGAAACGAGAAAGAAGGCAGACAAATGTGCTTTTCTGAAAAATAACCCAATAGGGAGATTAAGTGTAAGGTCATTACGAACAAGGCATCGTGGGAAGTTGTTAATCTATCAGGGAACCCCGTAAGAAGTATGGTGTTGAGTAATTCTCACTTACGTCGTAAGGCGTTATGCTGCCGAAATCTGCCGAGATTTAGGGTTAGGAACCTTGATAATATAAACCTTGTAGCGACGTTAACGGCATCGTAGAGACCCCCTTGTTGGACTGTGTGCGTCCGGATGAACGCAATTGTACTTTGTACCCCGCCGACAACTGTAGAGTTTTCGCCTTGAGCGTACACCGCCGAGCATGCTTACGCATGCGAGGGGGTTTCTAGGGAAGCGTGAGAAAATTTTTGATGTTTCGTGTCATAACCACATGATAGATGTGGCTATGACACGTGTGATGAGTGTTGTGACCGCATGGAAAATGTGGGCATGACAAAATGAACATGCAAGATGCAAAACAAGGGACATCAGAGCTAAACTTAGGAGGTAAACGTCCTAGGGGGACATTTTACGACATAACATTTAGCTCCCACTTTAATGTATGTATGAATGCATGGCCCATACATGCATTAAAGTACAGTCAAAACACAACAAACACACCAGGCACTTAAAGCTAATGCATACATAAAGATTGGGGAACTATTTCTAGCCCCTAATCTCAGGTAGACATTAGAGAAAACACATCGTAAACATGCCAAACACAATGAAGATAGTGGTAGGCATGCAAACCATGGAGAAGACAGTATTGAATACACATAAAACATGATGAATACAGTGAATACAATGATTATTTCTTTTTCATTTTCATAGATAAATGAATGCAGATACATGGAAAGTAAAAATGCAACACACAAACCCAAAATGTAGAAGGGGCATTTTTCCATGCTCTTTGGACTACATATGGGGTAGAAGACATGCAATACAAATCTCAGAGTGTAGGAGGGGCATTTTTCCACACTCTTTGGACTACACTTGAGAACAAGCACGCCATACAAATCCCAAAGCATAGGAGGGGCATTTCTCCATGCTCTTTGGACTATACTTGGGAACAAATATGCCATACAAATCCCAAAGCATAGGAGGGGTGTTTTGCCATGCTCTTTGGACTATACTTGGGAACAAAAACATGGAAGACACATGGAAAACACGAGCATTATATAGCATGCCAAAGACATGTTATACATCTAAAACACGACAAACAAGGTGATGGAAAGAACTTATTGCTAAGCCCCCACCATCTCAAGCATGCTACAGGCACACTTGACGATTGGGCTTATGCCACAACAACCACCAAAGACATGCTTAAGGGAGGATACACCAACCCCACCTACTCAGAGGACTTTTGAAATAAAAAGGATGTGCACTAGCTCAAGAGATACACCATCCCCGCCTCCCCAGAGGTATTTAAATAAAAGGATATCTACGGTATCCCACCTTCGCAAAGGGCTTTCTGATTGCAATATAAAATAAAGATGTGCACTCACATAGAGATACAGCATCCCGCCTCCGCAGAGGGCTTACAAACATGCTTCGTTAGTACCAAAATCATCATACAACTTACCTTTATATACCCCCACCTTAAAATGGTTGATATCATGTATGGATATCAAGCACATTAAGGTAGAGAGAAAACACACAAGAGAACAAGAGCTCTCACAAAGCCCATGCCCCCAAAGTGAAAGGAAGCTAGGTGTGCGGAAATTGCTTCCTACACTAATCTAATGAGAAGAGATGAGTGCAAATTTGTTTGAATCTTTACAATTACAACAATGTTAACCCACTAATAGACATATTGAAGCAAACACATACACAAGAATGTAAGACAGAAGAAGAGAGAGACAAGATATACGTGGGAAAACCCTTACAGGTGAAAAACCTCACACTCCAAAACATAACTCAAATGTATTCCATAAATAATGAAGGTTACAATACAGTCATAGAGCCAATGCTCTTGCAGGAGTCTTTGACACTCGTATCTGGAGATGATCTGGTAGCATAATAGTACCTGTCAATCACATAATGCATCACCTCTCCAAAGCACCTATTTATATAGAATATACAAGGCAAAAATGGCTCCACATTGAGATGGGCGTCCAACATGGCCTCATGCCCCAAAACCCACACCTATGGACACTTGTCCAACACTGTAGGATGTTCCTAACACTTGTCAAGTTAGCCCATCCCAAAGAGGTCACCTATTCCCAAAATGGGTAATGATAGATGCTCCTACGACTCTTACAACCATCAGAATCTGTCATAGTTGTCATAACTTACAACTGTAAGAGAATCTATCATACACAAGCTATAAATAGCATATTCTCTTACAACATGTCATAACCCACCTTGGGGCACTTAAAGATGCCTTCTTCCAAGATGCTTCTCGATACATGTCTTCACCTGTCATAGAATCTTCTATTTCTGGCTCTTACATGTCATAACTTTGTCATAGGAATCTGTCATGAACATTTTGGTCAATATTCCCTTACACACATTCCAAGATGTTGACACATGGCAAAAATTACATGTGGTCATATGCCATGTAGGATGACACATCACTGTGCCAACTCCCACAAGATGACAACGTATGATTTGCATCCTAATTATACAATAGGCAATAAATAAATAAATATAATGAAAATAATACAAGTAATTGCCAAGGTTGAGACACCTTAATTCCCAACATTCTCCCACTTGTCAAACACCTTGTAAGAGCCAATAGAAATAACAAGGTTTAACTGCTATAGGCCGAGAGGCGCATAGACTCCGAACACCATTTAAACTTCTCTGTGCCCACTGGTTTTGTCAATGCATCTGCAACATTCTTTAAAGTATCTACCTTCTCCAAATTTACCTTCCCATCCTCTACCATGTCTCACACGAAATGAAACTGTACATCAATATGCTTTGTTCTAGCATGGAAAGTTAGATTCCTCGCAAGGTAAATCACACTCTGACTGTCACAACAAATCGTAATCTATCCTGCATCAACACCAATATCTAAACACAATCTCTTAAGCCAAATGGCTACCTTGCAAGCATGAGTTGTTACCATATACTCAGCTTCTGTTGTGGACAAAGCAACCACAGGTTGTCGCTTACTCATCCAACTAATTGCACCACCAAACATAGTGAACACATATGCACTGGTGGATCTCCTGCTGTCAATATCACCTACCCAATCAGAATCCACAAATCCACGAATACAAACTGAATGCAGAGGTCCTTTAGCATTACTATGATAGCATATGGAAGACTTGGAAGTACCCCTCAAATATCTGAACACTCACTTAACTGCATCCCAATGTACCTGTCTAGGATTAGCCATAAATCAACTAAGGACTCCCACTGCTCGGGTAATGTCTAGTCTTGTGCAAACCATAGCATACATTAAACTGCGAACAACACTAGCATAAGGTACTCTGCTCATGTCCTTCACCTCACTAGGAGATTTTGGACAATCATTAATAGACAATTTTGTCCCCAATGAAATAGGAACACACAATGGTCTACAATCTTCCATGCTGAATCTATCCAACACGGTCTTCACATACTTACTCTGGCTTAACAAAAGTTCTATGTTAGCTCTATCTCTTCTGATTTCCATTCCCAAAATGTACCTGGCTGCCCCAAGATTTTTTTATCTCGAACTGTGCTGACAACTAAGACTTCAAATCAAAAATCATATTCTTATCATTCCCAATCAACAACATGTCGTCAACATACAATGCAATAATGAGAATGTAATCATTGTCAAACTTGTAATACACACAATGATCAGATTTCAATCTCAAAAATCTAATGGACAACACAAAGGCATCAAATTTCATATACCACTTCCTAGGAGACTGCTTCAAACCATACAAAGACTTCTTTAACTTGCAAACTAAGTTTTCTTTACCTTTCTCTATGTAATGCTCTAGCTGTGACATGTAAATCTCTTCCTCCAAATCACCATGAAGGAAAGTTGTCTTCACATCCATCTATTCTACCTCAAAGTCATAAGCAGCTGCAAGAGATAATAGGAATCGAATGGATGTCAGCTTTGCAACAGAAGAGAATTTCACCATAATCAATTCCCTCCACTTGTGAGTACCCATTCGCAACCAATCTAGCCTTGTACTTTTCAACACTACCATCTACCCCAAATTTCTTCTTGAACACCCATTTGCATCCAACAGGTTTCCGTCCTTCAAGCAAAGGCACCAAGTCCCATGTTTCATTCTTCTCCGAAGAAGCCATCTCATCTTCCATGGCCTCCTTCCAGGAACCTACATCTTTCATGCCCATAGCCTCTTTCATAGTTCTAGGCTCATCAGTGTTAGTAAGTAAAGCAAAAGCACAACTAGAATCAAGTAATGAATAACCAAACCTATCAGGTTGCTTTCTTGTTTGTGTAGGCAACCTCAATGGCTGAGGTTGAAGTTCTGCTTCTTCTTCTGAGCTTTCAGAGCTTCTAGAGCTCTCCTCATCATCAGGTCTCACAGGGTCTGTTGGTTTAGTCTTCTCAGGGGTAGAAAGAAACTGAACTGCATCTTATTTCTTTTCTGTCTATTCTGGCTATAGAACAATGGAAGAAGGTGTTATCTCTCTAAAGATAACACTTCTGCTATACAACACTTTTTCAGCCATAGGGTCCCAAAGCTTGTATCCTTTCACACTGATACCATAACCAATGAAAATACATCTAACAGCCTTGTTCTCCAATCTAGATCATTTCTCCCTAGGCACATGTACATATGCCTCACAACCAAAAACATGAAGATGCCTAACTAAAGGCTTCTTACCAAACCACACCTCCATAGGTGTCTTACCAACAAGAGCTGATGTAGGAGACCTGTTTACCAGATAGCAAGCAGTGGCAATAGCTTCAGCCTAAAACTTTTGTTCGAGGCTTGCTCCACTAAGCATACTCCTATCCTTCTCCATCAATGTCCTATTCATCCTCTCTGCAACTCCATTTTGCTGCGGGGTGTATGGAGTTGTCTTATTTCTTTCAATCCCTTGCTCTTTATAGAACTTATTGAACTTTGTCGAACAAAACTCACCATCATTGTCAGTTCTCAAACACTTAATCTTTTTACTAGTCTGATTTTCAACAAAGGCTTTAAACTCTTTAAACTGACTAAAGACTTCAGTCTTGCTTCTGATAAAATAAACCCATGTCCTTCTACTGTAAGCATCTATGAAAGATACAAAATATATAGATTTGGAAATCGAAGGAACATTAACCAGACCAAACACATCAGAATGAAAAAGATCCAATACACCAAAAGACTTGTGAAAACTAGAGTAAAACTGAACACAGTTTTTCTTTCCATATACACAATGTTTGGAAAAGTCAAACTTGAGATTACAATCATTTAACCCCTCAATGAGGTTTTTATTTTTTAGGGTTCTAAGACCCTTCTCACCAATGTGGCCCTATCTCAAATGCCATAACATAGTCTTTTCAGCAGGAAGTTTAACTTCCAAAGCATGTGCACTACCATCAGAACTAGTTACAATAGATTTCTTCACTGCTCGTTTAGATGGTGGGGATGAAGTGACTGTAGCTCTTTTCTTTGAGTCAGAAGAACTATTGCACTGTGAAGTGCATGCCTCTAGCTAAAATAGAGTACCTCTCCAAGTACCCTTCGCAAGCACCATAGATCCTCTAGTCATCTTGTATCCATCCTTCGAAAAGACAACCTGCACACCTACATCATTCAACATACTTACAGAAAGTAGGTTCCGTGCTAGGCTTGGGACTGGCATAACCCCAGTGATCCCCTTCACTCATCCATTAGGGAATCAAATTGAGACTCTTCCACGACTAATAATCTTTAGATGAGATTCGTCACCCAAGTACACTATTCCACCATCGAACTCTTCATAGTTCGTGAACCAAATTCGATGTGAGGTCATGTGGAATGATGCACTAGAATCTATCAACCATACATCATTAGATGCATGGGTGGCCAGGGTTGTAATGAAGGCATCACCATTGAATCTTGTGACCTGTCAAAATCTGAATCTGGGGCATTCTTCTTTTTCTTTTTCTTTTCCTCTTTGCATTCCTTTCAGAAATGCTCAGATTTGCCACAGTTCCAACAGAGAGCCTTGGACTTTCCAGGAGATTTGGATCTCCCACGTGATTTGGATCTGCCCTTTTCACCTTTCGTGTCCTTCTTCTTCCCTTTCTCTTTGGGTCTTCCACGAATCACAAGAGCTTCTTTGGCTGACTCAGATGTCTTTCTTCACATTTCTTCTGATAACAACGAAGACACCACATCTTCCATCTTAAAGGTGGTAGTGGTGCTTCTGATGGCCACGACAAGATGATCCCACGAATTTGGCAAAGAACAAAGCAGGGTCATACACCGATCCTCCTCCATTTTCACACCCATAGATGTCAACTGTGCAACAATCATGTTGAAAGCATTCATATGGTCCACAACAGATCCTTTGTCTTCCATCTTCAGAGAAAACAACTTCTTTTTCAAAAAAAACTTGTTCACCAAGGACTTGGCCTGATAAACATCACCCAGCTTCTTCCAAAGGTCTTTCATGCTCTTCTCCTCATGGACATTCAACAGGACAGAGTTAGCTAGACAGAGTCTTATGAGACCCTTAGCCTTCTGATCTTTGAGGTCCCAATCAGCTTGTGACATTTTCATAGGTTTTACACTGGATACAGTTTCCCATAGGTCATGATCAACAAGTAGATCTTCCATCTTGAGTTTGCACAACTCGAAATTAATGCCATTGAATTTCTCTGCCTCTAATCTTCCTGATGTGCCTGCCATCTCTTTCCTACAACAAGATTACAGAATGCTCTGCATAAAGCTCCCACTCAACCTAATATTATCTCAAAAAACCCCTACCCAACAACTAGGACCAAAGGTGATCAAGCTCTGATACCAACTGAAAGGAAGCTAGGTGTGTGGAAATCGCTTCCTATGCTAATCTCATGAGGAGAGATGAGTGCAAATTATTTTTAATCTTTATAGTTACAACAATGTTAACCCACTAATAGAGATATTGCAACAAACACATACACAAGAATGTAAGACAGAAGAAGAAAGAGACAAGATATACGTGGGAAAAACCCTTACGGGTGAAAAACCCCACATTCTAAAACACAGCTCAAATGTATTCCGTAAACAATGAAGGTTACAATACAGTCACAGAGCCAATGCTCTTGCAGGAGTCTTCAACACTCATATCTGGAGAGGATCCAATAGCATAACAGTACCTGTCAATCACATAATGCATCACCTCTCCAAAGAACCTGTTTATATAGAATATACAAGGCAAAAATGGCTCCACATTGAGATGGGCGTCCAACATGGCCTCATGGCCAAAAACCCACACCTATGGACACTTGTCCAACACTGTAGGATGTTCCTGACACTTGTCAAGTCACCCCATCCCAAAGAGGTTACCTATTGCCAAAATGGGTAATGACAAATGCTCCTACGACTCTTACAACTATCATAGAATCTGTCATAGTTGTCATAACTTACAACTGTAAGAGAATCTATCATACACAGTCTATAAATAGCATATTCTCTTACAACATGTCATAAACCACCTTGGGGCACCCAAAGATGCCTTCTTCCAAGATGCTTCTCGACACATGTCTTCACCTGTCATAGAATCTTCTATTTCTAACTCTTACATGTCATAACTTTGTCATAGGAATCTGTCACGACCGTTTCGGTCAATATTCCCTTACACACATTCCAAGATGCCGACACATGGCATGAAAATATTCACATCACGAGCCAATGTCATACTATGGATTCTGAAACTGAGTATAACCGTGGGGCTATATTGTAGAGATCTCATAATTGAATGTAACTAGGGTGAGATCCAAGAAAAACAAAGTGCATGGAGTAGCTATATTGTTATGGTTTGTTAGCAAATATAAGACATCAAAATATCACATGGAGTGATTCTACTAGCCAAGCGTTAGATAATATATATCAACCCCATCGTCATATATAGACTAGGTCCATTTTTGCTTACTTGTTGATGGGACACATGGTCCATATTAGTATATGTTTGTTTTTCATCATCCACTAGCTAAATAGAACCACTAGAAGAAGGTAAACAATAAATCAAGAGAGGAGAACAAGTGCCTTATGGTCGTCACGTAGGAAGGTACCCCTAGGTCACAACCGCAACGTTATGCCCCTAAGGCATGACACATAACAATAAAAATAGAAAGGAGAAATATAGGAGAATGATGATACAAATAGAAAAAGGGTCACAACAGAGGCAGTCTCCCAGTATCCTTGACCTTACAAGAGTATCAAGGGTCATCCAAGGAGGCCTACACAACACATAACACATCACAGGGGGAATCACAACACAGAGGTAAAGGATTAGAAATACTTACCTGTAGACACACTCATACTAGAATTTGTGACTTCCAAACATCTTAGAAAGATCCTCCATCAAGTTTTGTGTGAAGCTTGAGTGGTTCATATTAGATTGTTCTTTGTTCCCAAGATATTCCTACAGTGCTTGTTTCCCAAATCCTTGTATATTTGAAATCTTTTGTTGCTTATGAGGGGGAGAACCACTATTATTTCCTACTGATGATAACCGTCTTATTCTTTTCCAATCCTTTGATTTCTTATTTTGTTGAATTCATCTATCGTAGTGAGAAGGACTATTTTCACCGTATCAATCTTTTCCTATGTCATAATCTCTTGTTTCGGTTGTTCTATTTGTCTTTCCAATGCATTTTGGTTGACTCCTAATCCTTGAAGGGATAATGGTGGAGGAACCACAACATATATATCATTTCTTCATGGATGAGGTGAGTTATCAAACTTTTCCTTATCCACCTCTATCATACCAATTATTTCATCATACTCAAGATAGTCATCTTCTTGCTCTATTGTATTTTGTTCTACCATGTTGTTATTGTTGTGCGTAGGAAAGGGATTAGTAAAAATCTGTAAATTATGATTTAGAGGAGCAACTGACTTATTTCCATTATCATTCACACCAAATACTTGTATAACATTTGAGTCGATGAGGTCTAGTATTTCATGTTTAAGACGCATACATCATTCAGTATCATGTTCTTATTGTTGATGAAAATGACAAAAAACATTAGCATCAAAATAAGGTACTTGCATTCTACTAGGATCTAATGGTTTAATTAGAGGAAACTTCAAGAGGTTATTTCTCATAGCTTGACTCATGATGGATTGTAAGGAGCCAAATATCAGAGTGAATTATCTTTGTTGTTGTCTATTTTGAAATGATGTCCTCTTCAAATTAGTGATAGCAGACACTTGTGAAAAATTGTTTGAATTATGTCCATTAACCTTGATGAAACTCTTATTATTCCTCTTAAAGTTGTTTTGTGAAGGTCCACCCATGGATTGACTAACTTGAGCTGATGAGTTTTGGTTTTCATACTAACTAGACGAAAGTTGGTAATCACGAAGGGCAGTGCATAAATGTTGAAAAGAGTTATACTTCATCAAGAGAATCTTATCATGAATGTTAGGTTGTAGATTTGTAATAAATACATTTTGAACATCCTCATCCTTCATCTGATATTGAATTTGTGCATAAAGAGCTTGATACCGACTAGTAAAATTAGTTAACTTCTCTTTCGGACCTTGTTTGTAATGAACTAAATCAATTAATGATACTTGAGGTCCAATGTTTGCTTGAAAGTGTTGTAATAATTGATCAACTAGCTGAGAGAAAGAGTGTGTTGAATTTGGAGGTAAAGAGCAAAACCATTCTAAAGCAGTATCTTTGAGAGATCGTGGGAAATTTTTTGCTAACAATTCGTCTTCAAAGTAGAAATCACTACACATAGACGTGAATGCTGCCACATGAGTATTAGGATCACCTTTTCTGCCATATTTTTCAAAGTGAGGAGTTTCAAACTTCTCAGGCATAGGTGTTCTCAAAATTGCATAAGATAGAGGATTACGGGCATGATAAGTTGTTATATTAGGTTGTGAAGAATTTCTCAAGCTCGTTACCTTTTGTTGGAAAGAGGTCATGCCTTGCAAGAGTTGATTTAGGAGGGCATCATTAGGGGAAGCAGTTTGAGAATTTGAAACCGTGATCATGAAATTTTGAGGAGATTGATTGTGAGTGGAAACGTGATAGGGAGGGACTCTAGAATGTCAATTCTACCTATCTTGAATCAATTCAAGACTCTGGACAACTCTAGCCTCGCTACCAATTCAAGTGCTCATGACATCTTTCTACACAAAAATGTCTACTAAATTCCTCAACTCTTTGCAGAGATGGAAAATTCTATCACTCTACTTGGTGTGGGACACATTCCTTGTCCTCACTGCTTCCAAGATACTATCTCAAGGGCACATAACTTTTCTGAGCCCATTGTCCACGCTTCTCTCTCTGTTCAAGGGTCTTGACTGCTTAGTGCTCACTTTCTCCCTCTCTGTTTTCCACCCCTGCAAGTCTATTCTCCTACTTGTCTATCTAGCCGGACTCCTTACTGAGCTCGCCTAGAACAAGCATGCATTGCCTCTAGTCGATAATCCAACCATCCCACAAAAGAAAAACAAACAAAAGGCATGGCTCTGCTTGATGGCCTCCATACTGTACAGAGGAACTTGAGGGACATCAAGACAGAGTCATGGTTTGCAAAAGAGAACAAAATTGCAGAAAAGGAAACGACTAATCTACCTCAGAATAACAAACTGAAAACTGTACAAAAATACAATATTGGTCGAACTACTGAATTGGATTTTTATTCAAAATTGTTCTTACATCAAAATGATTCTCAAAATCAAAATCTTCCCCCGAAGCCCCTACAGAGAGAATTCTACATCTTATAATTATCTCATGTCTGTTACAGGACGTTTTAGTTCTCAGACTGGTTCGTATTCTAACTACCCCGGTTCAACTCTATGCTATCATTCCATCGTGGGAACTCTATCTTCAGTTTGGGCGATAGCCCGATATTAGCTTTCCTTCTCCATGACTGAAAATGGTCACCATTGCGGTCTCTTTTTCCACCTTTGTTCTCCTTGGGTTGAAAACCCTCGAAACAGAAAATATTGCCTTATCGGCAATGCATTTTCCCTTCTTCTCCGATAATGCATATCACCCCAAAATAACAGTTTGCGGCTTTGGTTTTCACCTATCGATGAGATAACATCTATCAATCTGTCCTGAATCTCTCCCACTGATGTGTCATCTCTCCCTAATGACCTTTGATTCACTTCCGTCGGCGAGACCCTCTCCATCACTAAGACTTCGGCCTCATCTGCCGATGACTCCCTTTACGTCGATGAACACTGACCCATCGGCCAGACCTCCCACCGTCGGCCTAACTTTCATATCTTCTCCCGATGTCCATTGTTACTCCAATGAGCCTTGGCCCTATGCCTTCGGCCAGACTCTTTCCCATCAGATCCCGTTCATCGACGTGACTAACAGCGTCGGTGAAACCTTTCACCTCTCCACCGATGGCACTTGTTATACCAATTACCTAACACTAAATTCACTTTCGCCAAGACTTATACCATCGGTGTAACTCTTTCCTTCTGCTCTGATATCAATACTCTTGCCGACCACGCTATCGGCCCAACACAATTTTGGTTACCCAATAGTCTTTCTCACACCGACATGCATTGGTTAACTCCTTACCACCGGTCCCTCTCACCGCCACTATCGGTCACCACACTATTAGAACTGAATGCATGTTCCCGCTCTGTCCTATTTGAAAATTCACAACATCACACCAAAATGCAACTATTGGAAAATTCACATCACACCAAAATGAAAAAAATATATATACATGGGCTCCAAGCCCGTGGTGCTCCTGCACCAAAACGAAAGGTGGTTGTGAGTAATTGTGAATGGTAGGTGGTTGAGAGTGATTATTCATAAAAGAGGTCACCTTAGGTGCTAAGTTTTGATAGTTGAATCCCACAGCTTTGTAATTTTGTGAATTATTGCCATTAGATACTCCAATACTAGTTGTAGCATTATTACAAGCATTTGCATTAGTAGTTAGAATTGTTGATGTAAATGTAGATATTCCAGTAGTCAATATAGGTGTCGATACTTGTGTATAAGACAGTGATGACATGTTATTAATAACATTTGCACATTCAATCATTGGCATAACATTATGATGCACTATATACATTAATCCTTGAAGTGCATTAACACCATCTTGTCCTTCTTTTAACAATTCTCTTATGTTATGAATTATAGGTATAGCATCTTCCGCTATCCTTTCATTTTCCATAAATGCTTGATAATCAGCTAGTTCCTTATCAAGTTTGTTTATTTGCTCATTAGGTACATGTGTTAGCACATCAATAGGGTCCTCAACATCATGAAATATTTGTTCTTCTATTGTAGTTGTAGGAGGGATAATATCTTGCAAAATTTGTGTCTCTCCTTTTGTAAAGAAGGTGTTCAATGGATTTTCTAAGGTAGGAATACCTTTTGTTTTAGGGGCATTGGAACCCGTTAGTCTAATACTTCTCCTTAAAGGGATATTTCAATTAGGGCAGTAGATTTTAAGACTCATGCAAAAGCATACAACTCTCAATGCACAAACTAATAGAACAAACCCTAAGATGAATGTATTTTTGTTGAAATACACAATGTGTAAATGCTAAATCTAAGATGTAAATACAAAAATGCACTATGATGAAATACTACAATCAAAAATTAGTCCTAAAATAGTAGTAAAATCTGAAACAAGATTTTCACTACAAACCCTAGCTAATGCAAAGACTAGGTTTTACGAAAAATGCACAATTTCAAGCAAAATCTAACAAATTAAGCATGCAATACAATGAAAAATAATTAATTAATGATGTACTATTGTAATTTATATCAGATCTAATGAAAATATCAGAAATTAAATGAAATGCAATAAAATTATGTCAAAATGCAGCCTAAGATGCCAATTTTTTTTTTAAATTTTCAATTTTTTTGTATATTTTCAAAAGCAATAAGATGAAAATTAAATGAATGAATGTAAATCTAAAGTACAACACTCAACAAGGTGCAAAATTCAATAAAAACATGGGTTCACCAAAATGTTTAATAGGAAAAGAGGGAAAATGGGACAAAGGTTTGTTAATTAGATCCTCCTTTCACTACTAACATTCAAGGACATTCAACCGAGTTGAATCACAACTTTTGAAAGAGGATTCACCTACAGGTTGATAGTCACTTGTAATGATGTGGAAATTCAAAGATTGTCAATTGATGTATTAATTTAATGCTCAAGTATGCTCAAAACCCTAATTATGTAAAATCGTAAGCAAACGGATAAATTACAACAAATGCTTGTAGACCAAGATAGTAGACAGAGATCAGTTACTAACCATTTTTTGAAGTTTAGAAATCTAAATAGTTAGGGGCTTCATGACTAGCACCCTAGCCCAATGCAATATTTTCTTCAGGGGGTTTCAGACTCCTTCCGACACTGATATCTTTGTTCTGTCAAATTCCATCACTAAAGATGCGGAGGGCACTGTGACTAGCACCCAAGCCCAAGGCAGGATGTTCTTCAGGGTGTCAGGACCTCTTTTGATGCTGATTATCACCGTCATGGAGATTTCTGTACCTCCAACCTTAGAGAGCTTATGACTAGTGCCCTAGCCCCGACAGTGCACCAAACTGCTTCTTTCTACTGGATCCAAAATCCTTATCTTCTGCAACCTTCCTCTGCAACTCCACTCCACAAAATTTGATACATGTAACCTACAATCACAAGGAGAGGGGTTGGGGGTTGTGGTGTTTAGGAGCTTGCCTTAGTCAAGCCTCAGAATGGCATTCAAGCCTTCCAACACTGTTGTTTGATAAAGAGTGTGTATCCCTATGGGATAGAGGCAAAAACAAATTGATAAATGATTGATTCAACATGAATAGATATCACCTCAGAGGTGTAGCTCACATGTAGAGGAAAATCCTTCAATACATGAGAAGATGAAGCTAAATATGCAATCACAAACACAACAACAATATTCTACTCTGCAACAATGAATATCTTGAATGCTCTAAAATCATAAGTTTGCCAAAAGTTCATAATCATCTTTTAGTTGGCAAATGAATCTCTAAACATGCTTATATATGTATTCTCGCTTTAACTTTGTAATTCAAACTTACGATGTCGGCAACGGAACCTCTTAACAGTCACATAACGAACATTTAAATTTAGGACCTACCTAAAATAGGGTAGGGCTAGGGTGTGAGTGTCCAATCCCCTGGGTCCTATTTTAGGGCAGGTTCAAATGCCACAATGTCCCTCAAGCCCCATTTGAAATGGGTTTTAGGCCATTTTGTTATGGGAGTTAAAATGAACATGCAAGATGCAAAACAAGGGACCTCAGAGCTAAACTTAGAAGGTAAAAGTCCTAGGTGGACATTTTATGACATAACAACTGCATTACCTAAACCATGTCTTGTATTGAACTTATTATGGAAATCCTTGAGGACCTTTGATGCTTCTTTTTTATTTAGGCATCTAAGATAAATACCTTTATAATTTCTCTAGTACAATATACCATATTTTACCATAAAATTAGTGCTCTTCTCTAGGTAGAATTAAGATTATCTAAGCATTTGTTATTCAATAGGTGGTTAACCACATCTCAATACCGATCTCCTTTAGTGGTCTTCTCCATAGTGTTTTCCTAACAAAACATTTGAGGATCAATATTGGTGATTATTTACCTTAGACCCTATCCTTGAATAATTCATAGTTTAAATCACTAGATCGAACTCCTACAAAATGGTCATTCATTTACCTCAATGTTCTCCCAATTCATTCTACACTAGCATAAATTTTACAACAGGGTCTTAGACAATGGTGAGAACTTTACTATGCACAATGTAATTCTTGAATGTTTTAACAACTTTTTAAAAAAATATTATTTTTCCATCATAGAATATCTCACCTTAGAATTATGGAGGGGTGAACTGATGAATGTTGCTAGCCTTTTGTCACCTACCCCCTTTTTCTATGGTTAAACTTTAGTAAGTGAATGTTTTGAGGTAAAAGAATAAATAAAAAAGGACTAAAGTAGTCTAGACTAATTAAAATAGGAACATTGATTATGGATTTATTTATATCTTGAAATATTGTTTGAGCTTTTGACATCCATTACTAAGTATCCTTCTTGAGCATACTATTTAATGGTCAAACAATCTTAGAAAATCCTAACACGAACTTTTAAAAAATGTTTATCTTCTTAAAGAATGATTTGACTTTCTTGCTCTTAGTGAAAGGGATCTTGAGGATCGAGTCGATCCTATTTGGATCAATGGCTAATAATATTTTAAAAATGATATGATCTCATGGTTTTTCCTCAATAACTTTTGAGACACATTTCTTTGGATTCAAATATATTTCATGCTCTCTACACTTCTACGTAAGCTTCCTTAAGTCTTTTATGTGATTTTATTGATTCTTAGAGAAGACAATTAGATTATCAATGTAGATAATTATGTACTAACCAATGACATTCTTAAAGGCAATCTTCAGGGTGTGTTGAAAAATAGCTCTAACATTTATCAAACCAAAGGGCATCTAACAATAAGTAAATTTCCCCCACTTGGTTGTGAAAGTCATTTTAATTTGATCTTTATAATCTACTAGAACTTGATTATATCCTAGATGTCCATCCAAGGGGAACATCATTTGTGAGTCATTTACTATCTATAGAACCTCATCCAAGGATCAAACGTTGCAATTATTCTTCTCTAATGCTTGTATTAAATTTGGATATCCACATAGACATATTTCCACTATTTTTCTTGCATAGACACCATATTTGCTAGCCAAGTTGAATGTTTGACAAGAAAGATAATTTAGGCTCAAAGCAATTTGTGTACTTATTTAAAAACTAGTGGCTCCAAAAAGGAGTTGATAATTCATTTCCTTTGACAAATGGGTTTAGATTCTAGCTTGAGAGGAATGGTATGAGTCGTAAACCTTTAAGTCCCCATAGCTCTAGGCTATATCATCAATAAAATCCTTTGATTTTTGAGTTATACTCCCTTTTCTTCTTTAGTGAAAGCTTTTCCTAGAAGAAATATTTTGGGATTATCGGGGTCTCCAAAATTGCAGGTATCAAATAGACCACCCTAACATGGGATGGACACTAATATAGGATTTTGAGAATTTGAGTCAAAGAGTTGATCTAGAATAACCATTCCCTTAGGAGGTATGATATTGGTCTTAAGATTGAGGACAATGTCTTCATCAACCTTTATATTCTGGACAGGTCTTCCTCATCTATAATCTAATTCAAATATACTAGAATTTGTAATAAAGTTTATGATATGCTTATCATTATTGAAGACTTAAATTTTTTTTAAATTATCTATAATAGTTGGGGTGGATACCAAATTAATAGAGATTTTTTTAGCTTGGAATTTTCTACTAGCTCTAGAGTACTTATTATGACTACCAAGGAATATGTTGTATAATTATTTCTCCAAGGAATCACCTATATATTAAAGGCATCAAGTTCTTTAATTAAATTCTAGAGGCAATTGTGATAGCTAGATAAGTGCCTATCATTGCACAAATATTAGTTTTGGACTTGCCACACTAGTTACTTAGAGTCACCAAACACCTACAATACTTAAACTTCTTCTTTAGGGAAAAAGATAAACCATGGACTAGGGCTTCATGTGTTGCAACATTGTTTGTATAGAAGAATTGTAGCCTTAAAGCTATTAGACAATGCTTAACCCTAGGATTGACTATTTTAACTTTGACACCAATTCCTTGCTTAGATTTTGATTTATCAAACTTGAGGATCTGTAATTGATGCTTAGTCATTTTTTGTTTTTTATTTTGCAAATGAAGCAACCTCCTAATGTTTCTCAATTTCCATAATGTAAACTCCTAATTCTAGTTCTAAGTACAAGACTTCGTTAATGTGATCATTTTCCATTATCAAATGCTTCATTCATGAATCCCACTTGATTTATATTTGATTTGCCAAGACTTTCCATAGAAGCCACATTTGGGAGAAGTCAATTGCCATATAACCATTAAGCATTCTTGACCAATCTTGACTAAGTAGCATCCCATAGGCATCTAGAGTATCAACTACTTGTCTATCAATAAATTATTGTATTCTTGGGTCAAAGATGGGCTACATGTGAAAATGGTTGAGTTCTTCGGCAATGTTCACCTCTATTTTGTCAAGATGAACCACTTTCTAGTTTGAATTAAAGCAAGATTTAAACCTAATCTTTGACACACTAAATAAGGCATAACATTGCCTAATGCACCTAAATTCACAAGATAGTTATGTATGTTTTTTCTCCAAAAATTTAGACTATTAAAAAAATGGAGTAGCTTCAACCTCTTATTATATAACACCATGTTAGCATTGGCAACTTTACTTGACAATTTTATTTTGTAGAGACAATGTTTTAAGTAACAATTCCTTTTATTCAATTAACTAGGATGATTAAAAAATAAAAATGTTTGATTTGGTATTTTTAAGATCTTTAATAATAGTATAACCAAATTTGCATGGTTCAGAAGGATATTCAATCTAAGGAGGCACACTAGTACAAGTTTATGTTGATGGATTCATTCTTTAGAAGAACAAGATTGTTACTAACTTCAAATTTGGAGGAGTAAAGATGACATTTGGGGGTGTGGAGGAAATGAGTAGTTATTCTCTTTACTCTTGTTGGTTTACAAATTTGTCACCTAACTCTATATTCTCACGCCCACACAAGTGACAAACATAACAATAGTTGAATTGGTTGCAATGGTATTTTACAATGATTCTCTACTTATTTACTAAGGTGCAACTAGCTTCTTATAATATTCAATGAATGAAAACTCAAATTGATTTTAACCAAAAAGCAAAGGGAAAGGTAGTTCTTTTAACCAGAAAGGAATAAAGGTAATATTTCCTAAAATCAACTAAAATGAATGAAGCACAAAGACTTCCACAACAACAACTATAATGAATCAATAAATAATAATTAGGACAAATATCATACATTCACCACCATAAACCATTCACCAAAAGACAAATACCTCACAGTAGTGAGCAAGAATTGAAATATCTAACTACTCGAATACATAAAGTTAACCAATCCACAACAATATATTCAACGTAGGAAGAATATGAATTCAAATAACCATAACACAAAGTTTACGATCATCCCAATCCCACTGCATTGATTTCTATTTCATATATTAAAGCAATTGAACATAAAGTCACCACAAAATTGATCTATCACCAAAATAAAGTTTGCCAAAAGACCCCTACATCGACTGGCTCTTTAAATTTATAGCCAAGTCACCCAATAACTATTTTTAAAACCTAATGGCTTCTTGAAGACAACCGATTAAAAGAAGTCCTAAATTAAACATCATTTAAAATAAGGGCCCTCTAGAGCCAATAGTTTTTGAGCAAATATGAAAAATACTGAAGTATAAGAAAAGAAGATCAATTGATAATTGCCCCATCCTCTTCTTCAGTATTGCCTTCTTGTGTCGCTTCCTTCTCCTTCAACTGTTCATCTTCATTACATGTGTCACCTTGCATCGCTTGAGATGCTTGTGCCCTTAACTTAGCCTTGTAAGCCCTATACTTGTTGATGATTGATGATAGTGTCATGCCGTTGGGACTTCCAATCATGCTAATTCAGAGTTTCTTCTTATTTATTGCCCTATCATCCTGAGTCACCTTTTTATGCATGTCATCCAATCCACTTTTAAATCTTTTAATCTATGTGGATATTCTTGCAACCTTTCCAACTGACTCTGCCATAACTACATCGTAACTCACCATCTCCTATGTCACCATTTTCTTGAAATTTTGCTTGATCTCTTTGACGTCAAGCAGTTTATCATCATCATCACTGATGGTTGCTACATCTAAGATGGAAAAATTGCTTTTAATATCACTTAATTCTTTGTAGTAGATAGTAAGAATACTTCTCATTTCATCTTTAAGTGCCCCCACAACAAACAACTTCCATTCAATCACATCAGCCCAAGCAACAGAGTTCATTTCGCTAGGATCATTCAACACTTCCTCGGCCACCAAAACATTAACATCCATTTCAGCCATATCTTGTATTTCTTTTGAGACTAAGGATAGGCTATTGTGGTCATTTCTGATAGTTTGGAAATCAGCTATCATGGTTTCTCTTTTACTAGAAATGGAGTTTGTGTATAGGTAAAATCAAGCTTAGGATAAATTAAAAAAATGATAATAAACTCAATCCTATAACATCAAAAGATCGATCTAAGTGATAACCAAATCAATGAATAATCAAATTACGAAAAAAGAAGCTAGATCACCTAGATTGTATTGATCTCTTGGTTCGATGCGGATTGCTAAATACATTGCGAAACCATGTTTGCAACAAGCGGATGTAGATAGTAATTGCATGCTCAAAGATATGATGTGCTCAACGATATGATGAATGCTCAATGTGTTGTAGGGATGCCTGAGAATGAATGATCAAAGAGTGCTCAGAAGAGATTCAATGATCGAAGAGATCAATCGAAGAGGCTTTGTATGAAGTGAAGGGGGGTATATATAGGTTTCAATAAAAATCAATCAACAGTTGAGATAAATCAAAGAAATAGATGGTTAAGATAATTCAAGAGCTCATGATGAACATGCACACACCATGTGTCATGTAGAAAAAACTATTTTTATTGAATTAATTGCTTTCTGGCTAAAGATAGGATTTGATTTCATAAAATTAGAATGTTTTTTCCAATTTATGAGTTGATGATAAAAACAATAAGAATTAAAGCCAATTAACTCAACTTTAGATTTGCTTTTTGAAGTTCTAAAAATAACACTGATTGTGCACATAGAGGAAAATGATATTTTTAGAAGATTTGGAAGATAACTGAAAATTAAATAAATAAATTTATTTAATTGATTATGCATGATTGAAGAATAGATAAGATATAAATAAAATATTGATTTTATTTATTTTTAGAAGATAATAGTCAACTTAAGTAAATTTAAATAATTTATTTAGATTTAGAAGAATAATTGATTAATTAAATAATTAAAAATTATTTAATTATTGATAAGAGGAAATTTAAGTGATGGATTAATTAAATAATTAATTTATTTAATTAATGTGGATTTGAAAATTGGAAGAAGATAATGATTTAATTAAATAATTAAAATTATTATTTTTTTATAAAAGAGGGTAAAAACTTTATTAATCAAAGAGAGCAGTACAGAGCATAAAAGCAGCAGGAGGCCCAAACGGTCCTAGAAACATCAAACAAGAAATCAAGAAGTGGTCATGCAACATCTCACATCCTCTGTAACCAAATCCTCCAAATCTTGAGCAAGATCCCCACGTAAATTGTCCCAATCATCCACCAACCAGGTCCCATTCTTCTTAGAAGCCCATTTGGCCAACCCATCAGCCACCTTATTCCATTCCCAAGGGATATGAGAGAAGGTGATAAAATCAAGTAATTCTCCAAGACTGGTGATTTGCTTAGCCACCACCACAAGCTGCCAACTATCATCAAACTGCCTTCTATTTATCAAGTCTATCACCACCTGAGAATTTGACTCACGGATAATCTTTTTCCAGCCAAGGGAATATGCCCTCTTCAAAGCCAAAAGAATAGCTAAGGCCTCCATAAGATTATTAGAGTGCTGCCCCCTATATTCTGTGAAGAAAAACACAACCACCCCAGAACTGTCTCTGCCCACCCCACCAATGCCAGCGTGCCCAAGATTACCCCTTGCAGACACATCAGTATTTATTTTCAAGACTCTAGTGGGAGGGGGTAGCCAATGCCCTCCCCTATAGACCTTCCCTCTAGAACACCTGCTCTACCTAATCTTGGGCCTTCCGGTACCCCCAACAGGTATCCCTAGATTACGAATCACTCCAATATCACTAGGATCCACCAGGGATGATAGATCACATTTAGCATACAAGGTCTCCTACAAGGCCCCAAGAATGTGAGACCAAACTTGACCCACCAACAACTTCTTATCCAGAAAGACCCTGCGGTTGTGCTCCAACCAGATGTGCCATATAATCAGACTAGGGCCAATCAGCCATGCTATGTGCAAAAATGAAGTCCTCACAAGAATGGGCCCAATGTTCTGCCAAAACTCCTCCAGAGAAGAAGGGTGCCTGCACTGCAAGTTCTAGGCCCCCCACCAAAAATGCCAAATAGTCCTAGCAAATGGGCACTGAAAGAAAAGATGCAAAATAGTCTCAACATCTTTTAGGCATATGAAACATAATGAAGGACTTTGGAAGCCTCGCTTATAGAGGTTATCCCAAGTCAAACACCTACCATAAACCACCAGCCAAGAAAAGAAATTACATTTTGGCCAAGATAATTTATTCCAAATATTTTTCCACCAAGGAACCTCAGCACTACCCCAAGCCTGTCTGTCTAAAACATGATACCCTAAAACAACAGTGAACTTCCCTTTAGGATCCAGACCCCAAGCCAACACATCCCGCTCTAGAAGAGAACAATAGACTCTATCATCCAAAATGGAGGACAACTCCCTCCTATCCTCCAAAGATCCACCCATGGCCCATTCCTGCATATCCTTCTACTGGTAAACAATGGTTTCTCCCAAATCCTGAGGGGCTTTGAAATCCATCACTCTACTCCAACCAACCTAAACAAAAATCCTACATAAGTCCCCCAAGTGTGGATGCGAGGAGAGGATAGGTGGGAAGCCATCCTAGGAGTCATGCCAAAAAGAGCATTAGAGCCTCTATTGTAGATCCAAAATAGGCCTTGTTTAACTAGCATAGCCCCCCTCTTGAGAGTATCCCAGATCATAGAACCTTTCCCCAAAAGACTAAATTGAGGAACCTCGGTGCCATCCACCTCCCCAAGGTACTTGAAAGTAAGGATCCTAGCCCAATATTGATGCTGATATGAACACCATCTCCAGTACTGCATAGCAGACAAAGTCTGCCCATTCCAATCTGCCCTACACAAACCCAGACCACCATCCTGCTTTGGCTGGCAAACAACTTCCCATTTAATTAAGCTCCACTTCTTCGAAAGGAGATTACCCAACCAAAGAAACTGTCGATAGAAGCCCTCAAAATCTTTGATGAAGCTTGAGGGAGTAATCAACACAAAGCACATAGATAAAGGAAGGGCCTGCACCATAGACTTCAACAGAGTAACTCTGCCAGCCATGGATAACCATCTATAGGTCCAATGACAAACTAACCCTCAAAATTTATCAATCACATCCTGCCAAAAGCACTTGGGAAGTGGGCGCACATCTAGAGGGATGCCAAGGTATATAAAGGGAAGTTTCCCCACCTGAAACCTTAAAATCCTAGAAATATGTTGTTGAATAAGCATGGGGGTATTAAAGAAATAATTGCAAGACTTACTTTCATTAATGCTTTGACCCGAGGCAGCAAGGTAACAATCCAAAATATGTTGTAAAGCAAATACTTCAACGACCTTAGCAGCCCCCAACAAAGTCGTATCATCCACAAACTGAAGATGAGTTTAAGGAGGAAGAGAGTTGCTCCATTTCTATCCCTGAATGAGCCCATCCATAACACGAGACTTAATGAATCTCCCCAAGCCTTCAGCCATCAAGATTCAAAGACTCCCCATTTATGAGAATGGAAAAGGAGGAAGTCTTCACATAGCTCATGACCCAATCAATCCACTCACCACTGAACCCAAAGGTTCTGATAATTTTGTTCAAAAATCCCCATTTAACTCTGTCATAAGCTTTAGCCATGTCCAACTTTATGAACATAGCCTTTTCCTTCGAAGAGGCCATGGAGTGAATAGTCTCAACCACAATAACTACTCCATCCAAAATTTGTCTACCCACAACAAAGCCCCCTTGTTCCTTCGAGATCAACTTATCCAGCCATGGATTCAAACGCTCAGCAATTAGCTTTGTAATGATTTTATACACCACATTGCACAAAGCAATTGGTCGAAAAAGATCCAGAGAATCAGCACCCTCGCATTTTGGGATAAGAGCAAGAAACGTTGCATTCATGGCTCACAACATTTGCTTATTCCTTAAAGACTCCTACACCACCTCCAAAAGATCAAGGTTGATCACTTCCCAAAATTTATGAAAGAACTCAGCCGGGAACCCATCAGGACCAGGAGCCTTCCCTTTTTTCAACTAAAACACCACATCCTCCAACTCCTTCAAAGAAATAAGTTTAAGAAGAGAAGCATTCATATCCATAGTCACCAGAGGAGGAATACAAGCTAGGATAGAAGCTTCCTCCTCACTAGCAGGCAAGATATCTTCAGAAAAGAGAGTAGAGAAAAAATGAACCACCTCACTAGAGATCTCCAAAGAGGAAGAAAGAATAGAACCCTCAGGAGAGCAGAGAGAAGAAATAAAGTTACCTTGTCTTTTAGCCTTCACCAATTTATGAAAGAAGGAAGTATTCCTATCCCCTTCCTGAAGCCAATCGACACGAGCCTTCTATTTCCTAAAAATTTCCTCATGAAGCTCCCATTCCTCAAGGTCTATAACTACACTTTCCTCTAGCCTGCTTAAATTTGCATCAAGACCCTGATCCCGAATCTGCCTAGTAATAGAATCCAAGCGCTCCTAGGCAACCCTTTTCCTTTGAAACACATTGCCAAACTAATACTTATTCCAATGTTTCAATTTATACTTCACATATTGAAGCCTCTTCACAAATGAGTACATAGTCGTACCAAAAGTAGGTCATCCTTTAGTCCACCATCTAGAAACCAAGTCAAGAAGACTCTCCTCCCTAAGCCACATAAGTTGAAATCTAAAAGTCTATTTTTTAGGACCACTAGACAAATAGGTAGAGAACTTAATCAGCCAATGGTCAGATCCTCACCAATCTAAAATTTCTAAACTTGACAGCCACTTGTCACCCACCCAGAAACTGGAAACAAGAAACCTATCTAACCGTTCAGAAATGGCAGCATCCCCAAGCCTCCTATTATTCCAAGTAAATATGCCATTCAAAGGTTTGATATCCACAAGCCAAAGCCGAACCAAATTATCCCTTAGGAGATCAGAGGAGGGGTCCAAACAAGGCACACCCCCCTTTTCTCCTCTAGAGAGGCAATTGCATTGAAGTCACCTACCATAATCCAAGGAAGGAAAGGATCCAATGATCTCAGAAAACTGATATGGGACCACAGTAGACTCTTGCCAGGAACATTCATCAGAGCATAAATGTTAGAAAGAAGAATTCTTTCCCCCGTCTCCAAACTAATTGCAACCAGAGAAATGGAGAATCTACTAGAGAACCACCAAATAGGAGAAATTCACCGAGGACCCCAGAGGCAAGCAAGACCCCCAAAGCTACCTTGCACACCCACACACTAGAAAAACCCTCTATTCCAAATCTTAGACACACACTCCATCATACCATCCATAGATAACTTCGTCTCCTAGAGTAAAACCACATCCAGAGAATGAGCACTAACCAAGTCCTGAATAGCCTTTTGTCTAGAGATGCTATTCATACCCCTTACATTCCATGATAACACAATCATCACGAAGGGTGAGATAAGTGAGTATCCAATGTCTTCACCAACCCAGATTCTGTTGGCAAGAGACACTATATGGATTCATGGTTGTTGTCATTGATGGCAACAAAGGTCATCCCACATATCCGCAAGTCATGATGTGTCTCTACCGGAAGTCAGAATAAAGAATGTTGTGGTCCGGTGAAGAAGAACAGAGCATGTGGCAAGGTCCGACAGATTGGTCCGGACCTCTCAGTGGAAGTGTCTTGGTGCAGTGCGGATTTGGGGAAGTCAAGAGGACTACCTTGAGTGGTATATTCCAAGGATTTAGCCTCCGGTGATGGACAAGGAAAAAGATATGAATGGTTGAGTACCGGATTCCTGAGAGACAGTGAAAACAGAGGAAGAACTGACTGGCAGAGTATCAGACTGCTTTCCGGATGGGTTACTGTTGATGACAGAGGTTGTGAAGGCATGAATCATGTTTGGCCGACATGATTAATGATATCTACAAGTATATGCTTGATCCGCATTGCTTGGTGAGGAAGGATTCAGCCGACAGAATGAGAGTTTATAAGAAACTAGACTGTTCCGGATGCCGACTAGAAAGGTGATGAAATTACTTGTGCGGATATTTATAGAGGATGGATTTAGTTGTGAAATGTGTGTTAGTGTGGAGATAAAGGCGAATAAGTCCAGAGAAAGAGCAGAGATAGCAAAAAGGATCCGGTATGTGAAAGATAGCAGAATAAAGAACAGAGGAAAGATGAAGTGCAGCAGATCAGTGTACTGAGCCTAACCGGAACTGAACTCCAGCATATGCAGATGCTTCCAATCAGTTCAAGACTGTGATTCTCATCACTTTGTAGACAGTGTGTCTTCTTGTAGGCAGTGGGCCTCTTGTGAGCAGTGTGCTCGGGCAGTGAGCCCTAATTGGCAAGTGCCATTTTTGTAATTTCCTATTCTTCTAACAGAGAATAATTCTTGGGTTAATCACCCCGTGGTTTTCTCCCTTAACAGGGTTTCCACGTCAAAAATACTGTGTCATGTGTTTCTTATTTCATGGTTAATGTTTTGTGTTTGATTTTATGCTGCTTCAATTAAAAGGAAAGTTCAATAAGGGAAATAATTAGGATAACTGATTCACCCCCCCCCTCTCAGTTATCAACAATTGGTATCAGAGCTAAGTTCCTCCTAATAGAGCCTAACAGCTTGAGGAAGATCTGGGATTTCAAATGGATGCATATGGTTTAAGGGAGCAACTCAAGACTGCCCTTGAGGATCTTGAACAGTCAAATTCTGAAGTCAGTGAATTAAAGGAAAGACTCAAACAGGCTGATGAATTCATGAGAGAATTAAAAGACAAATTAAGTCTCTCTATGAAAAAGAGAAAGGAGCTGCTTCAACAGTTGGCAAGACAAAGTGAAGAAAGCAATACAAATGAGGAATTGACTGAGCAAACCAAGTTATGTGAAAAGTTATCAAAAGAAGTCATTATGTTAAGACATGAAATGGAATCAGGAACTATAAAGTTTACTCAAGAGATTGAAGAAAAAAGAAAGGCTGAAGACAATCTAAGACAATCTCTTAAAGAAAAATCAGAAGAATGCCACCAGATGGACAGGATTATCAGACACCTTGAATCTGATCTTGAAGATGCCAAAGATAATGAAGGAAAACTTGAGGATCAAATTGCCTCTCTCAAAAGAGACCTTCAAACAGCAAATGAATATAAAGAGAAATTCAAGATAAGTTCTGCTCAACTTGAAGTTCTTCTTGGAAGTCAAAAGAGGACAGATGACAAGTATGGCTTGGGATATGAGAAAGGAGAAAGCTCCGGATCCGGTCAGAAGAATCTTGGATCAGTAAATCCAAGAAGCAGGCCTAGAAGACCTCCGGTAAGACAGCCAAATGCTCAAAGATATCCATCCTTCAATGGATACTGCCACAACTGCAACCACTTTGGTCACAAAGCTAATCAGTGCAGAATGAGAATGAATCAGAATAATTCATCCTTCTCCGGACAGTGCTTCAACTGCAAAAGGTATGGACACAAATCCCATGAATGCAGAATTATGCAAGTAAACAAATCATTCAAAGGTAGATGCTTCACATGCAATAGAATAGGTCATATGGCAAATCAATGCAGATCAAGAGGATATCAGTCAAATATGCAAAGAAATGTTATTTGCCAAATCTGCAATAGGTCCGGTCATAATGCTAAAGTCTACAGAAACAAGAATCAGGACAAAAGAGGTCCGGTGTATAATCAGAATCAAGACAAGGGTAAACAAAAGATGAATGCGGATGAGGTTAGGAATCAGATGAGCAAGATTTGGGTGAAGAAAAGTTCAGAGAATGTAGAGGTTGGATCCACACCAGACTCTGGTGCTGATATTTCTTCCGGAAATTAAAAGTGAGCTCAGGCTCAGGGGGAGACTCAAAGAAAATCTTGTTCCCCCAGCCAAACAAGTGGTGCCGGATGTGGCACAAGATGCGGATCAAAGGGTTTGTAGATATGAATCTTGAGATACTTCAGTCAAGTTTTCAGAGGTCCGCATGAAGTTATGAAGAAGCTGTGATCGATCAAATAAGACCTGTTCAGGGAGATGCTCCGGTATGATAAAGGATTACAAAAAGGTCCGGAAAGATCCGGAAATGCACTATCTTGTTCTGCGGATTGGACAGAGTGTTTGAGATGATCTTGTAATATGCTACCTCGATTTATTCATGATTGAAAGATCCGGATGATATCCACAGATCAGGACTAATCCGGGATACTCCAAGCTATCCAGACAAGGCAAACCGGAATGATGTAGGTGAAGCATTTATTGCAGACAGGTATTAGGGTTCGCGGAGCAATTTAAGGGATTTCTCAAAGGTCATTTGCTCATTCTGCACTCGAGAAGAAGCGAAAAGTGGAGCTCTGCAACAAGGTTCTTCAAGCACACCAAGGATCTCCTGCCGAAGCTATTGGATAAAGAAATCAATCCAACCACTCCGTGCAAACCGAAGGCGCATAAGGTATTCTCCGTTTTTCATTACCTCACTGCAAATCTTTGAAGAATGGCTACTCCAAACATAGTTAAGATCTCCGATAGACCTCGCCCCTCATTCAAGAAACATCCCTACAAATCATTGGAGGTTGACCCACTAGGAGCCTTCTCTAGTGTTCCTCACGGAGTTTTACACACCGAAGACATTAGGGTTTACATACATGCAAACATTGAGGAATTTGGGGAATTCAAATTAAGAGACCTCTATCACAAGCAGCTGATTGACAATGCTTTTGAGCTTAAACCAGAGTATAAGGATATTCAGAAGAAACAATTTGAGCAATTTATTCATTTCCCCTGTTTTGAAGAGGATGAATGGGTCCGGTATGTACTGAGCAGGATGCATGACAACTTTCTATGGCTAGATAGACCCTGCAAGATCACAAAAGAGGCAATTAGAGCAGTAACTGGCCTATACTCCTCCGGAGGAGTACCTATCCTCAAATCTGTCAAGAACAACATTGTAACTGAGGCCACCGGATCAAAATTTGACAAAAGGGCAATGACCATTGAAGACATCTCTGATCCGGATATCAAATATGCATCAATGATAATAGGATACAAGATCTACCACTCCAACAGGGAGAATTCTGTATCCGGAACTGCAATATACACTGCTTATGAAATGTTAAGAAAGAACGCAGAATATGATCTCTGCGAACTACTACTAAGCCAATTAATGGAAAACATACAGAAAATCAAGAAGGATAAGAAGAATTCCTTTAAATATGGTACTCTTATTGTATGTCTATTCTTCTATTTCATGAATGAGCTACCCGGAACAAGTGGATGGGTATGGCAGAATGACAAACCTGTTGCAGTCCAGATAAGAGACTACTTGCATGGACTTGGGGATGCAAAAGCGAGAAATTCAGCTCTATGGGGATACTTCAAAAACTTTCAGAGCATGATGCAAGCAAGAGAGAGAATTCCTCAGTCTCTCATTGAGAAATACAAGGACTTAGTGTGCTTTATGGTTGACATTGATCAGTGCCTAATGGAGGCAGTGGAGCCAAGGACTGTCTGGATCATGCCCATGGGGTATGAAGTTGATGAACAGATAGTGGAGCTGCATGTTCAACACATGCTAAGTCAGCCCAAAGATCCTAAGGCAGAAAGGTTTGGAACCTTTGAGGAGCTGAGTGTAAAAATACATGTAGAACTCAGGGAACCTGAGATTAAAAGAAAGGTAAGAAAAGAAGTAGAGCACATTGCTCAAGGCCTAGGTATCTCAAAGGAGGCACTTGATGCCAGCCGGGAAAAGAGGAGGAAGGCCGAGGAAGAAGAGAAAAGCAAAGAAAGTGCTCCGGTTGGAGCTCCCACCCGGACCAAATCAACAAAGAGATCTGCACCTCCCTCAACCAAAAGTTCAAAACCGGAAGTCCAGGCATCCGGTAAGAGATCAAAGGCAAAAGCCACAAGGGCTTATGGAAGCCAAAAGGATGAAGAGGAAACAGAATCAGATGAGGGAGTAAGAGAAGTAAAGAAACAGAAAAAGAAAGGATCCGGTAAGCCCTCCACAGGCCAAGACAAGGAGGAAATGGCAGAGGTAACTGTTGAAAAGCCCACTCTGTCACTAGAGAGCATAATCAAGTCGGTCACGGTGGATGGAAACCTTCAACCAATGACTGAATCATATGATGACTTCAGTGAGGCCGACCAAAAGACTCTGCAGGAGGCCACAGTGAAATATCTTAACATATATAATAAGGCTTTCATTGAAATAATATCTCTTATTCCTAAAAGCCTAGAAAAGGAAATGGAAGTGAGAAAGAATAATGCTCATGCTAAAGATCTTGAGATCCGGGAGCAGATAGCTATTCAGCTATATCCTCAAATTGATCCCAAGACAATGAACATTATCTTCAAGGACTGCAAAGATGAGTTCAGAAGCAAAGCCAGGATGAATCAACTCATGCTTGGTGAGACTGACAAAGTGGCCCAAGAAATAGAAGAGATCCTCCGGAAGGCCTTCAAAAGGTTCAATCTTCCTGTTGTAGAGGACTTAGGTGCAGAAACAGCTGCTGATTTGGAATCTTCTGTTCCGGAAGAAGTGAGCCCTGAACAGACAAGTGAGGACTTGGGACCCTCTGCTCAAGAAGAAGTGGCCCATGAACAAGTTAGCATCTCTCCTCCGGTTTCCCCTACAGTCTCCGGATCCAAAGAAGAAGAGCAACTACAGGAGAAGGAAGCAGTGGTGAAAGACAAAGAGGTTGACAGTTCTAAGACTGCAGAAGAAAAGAAACATCTGTCTCCGGCAAGAGACACTGCACAAACTGTTCAACAATTTTTGAGTAAAGAAACTCTAGAGATTGATGAACCGGAGCTTCTAAAAGGTCCATTTGATTTTGACTCTCTCTCTCCGGTACAAACAATGAAGATAGCTTCATTTGCAAATGCCAAGGCAAATGAAAAGCTCCTGAAGTCTCATATGGAAGACTGTGAGTTGATAGAGGCTGCTTCCGGAATACTTGTAAAGATCATGCCATCAATCCAGATAGATCCGACAGCCTCCACTTCCGGTAATCTAAAAACCTTAGTCAGCAGTGTTGATACACATTTTGATTCTTTAGAAAAATCAGCTGAAGAAAAGGTCCGGAAGGAATTTTTGGATAAGAGATTTTCAGAAATATTAGAATTAATCTCTAAGGATAGGAAGATTGTAAGCATTGGAATAAGGAGCTTAGAGAATGCTCTTAAGGATGGCGGTGATATCTATAAATTTTGTATATCCTGGTCAAAGGCAACAGCAGCATTTGACAAGAAAATAAAAGAGGAACAGGATAAGCTACAAAGCTTATCTCAAAGTTTTGATCCTCTCTCTTCCTCTATAATAAATCAAGAATGTCAGACTATTGCAGTCTTGAACGAAATAAAGAATCTTGAGAAGGAAAGGAAGAACATCACCAACCGGATGGGAGAACTTAGAAGGATTATAATCCCTAAGTTGGAAACCATGCATGAGGCCATCAGTGATGCTAGGACCACCGCCCAAACAAAAGATCCGACAGATCTCAAGCGGGCAGAAGCGTTTGCATTTTTGTTAAGTGGTCACATTTCAATTTTGGACAGAATGAAGCAAAGTTGGACTACCGAAATGATTCAATTACAGACATCCTTTGCAGACATTCTTCAATATATGTGAGTATGTAAATATGCGGCTAAGTATAAGAAATTTTTGAAAATTTTGATATGCGGACCCTACCCTTTGCCATTGATGTCAAAGGGGGAGTGAGGAGCAGTGAAAAATGAGGGATCCAACTAAGGGGGAGTTCCGAAAATTGTATATAAAGACAGAGCATCAGCAAAGGGGGAGCATAGTGAAAACACTTAGTCATTTTTCACTAAGTGTTGCCATCAATGCCAAAGGGGGAGATTGTTGGCAAGAGACACTATATGGATTCATGGTTGTTGTCATTGATGGCAACAAAGGTCATCCCACATATCCGCAAGTCATGATGTGTCTCTACCGGAAGTCAGAATAAAGAATGTTGTGGTCCGGTGAAGAAGAACAGAGCATGTGGCAAGGTCCGACAGATTGGTCCGGACCTCTCAGTGGAAGTGTCTTGGTGCAGTGCGGATTTGGGAAAGTCAAGAGGACTACCTTGAGTGGTATATTCCAAGGATTTAGCCTCCGGTGATGGACAAGGAAAAAGATATGAATGGTTGAGTACCGGATTCCTGAGAGACAGTGAAAACAGAGGAAGAACTGACTGGCAGAGTATCAGACTGCTTTCCGGATGGGTTACTGTTGATGACAGAGGTTGTGAAGGCATGAATCATGTTTGGCCGACATGATTAATGATATCTACAAGTATATGCTTGATCCGCATTGCTTGGTGAGGAAGGATTCAGCCGACAGAATGAGAGTTTATAAGAAACTAGACTGTTCCGGATGCCGACTAGAAAGGTGATGAAATTACTTGTGCGGATATTTATAGAGGATGGATTTAGTTGTGAAATGTGTGTTAGTGTGGAGATAAAGGCGAATAAGTCCAGAGAAAGAGCAGAGATAGCAAAAAGGATCCGGTATGTGAAAGATAGCAGAATAAAGAACAGAGGAAAGATGAAGTGCAGCAGATCAGTGTACTGAGCCTAACCGGAACTGAACTCCAGCATATGCAGATGCTTCCAATCAGTTCAAGACTGTGATTCTCATCACTTTGTAGACAGTGTGTCTTCTTGTAGGCAGTGGGCCTCTTGTGAGCAGTGTGCTCGGGCAGTGAGCCCTAATTGGCAAGTGCCATTTTTGTAATTTCCTATTCTTCTAACAGAGAATAATTCTTGGGTTAATCACCCCGTGGTTTTCTCCCTTAACAGGGTTTCCACGTCAAAAATACTGTGTCATGTGTTTCTTATTTCATGGTTAATGTTTTGTGTTTGATTTTATGCTGCTTCAATTAAAAGGAAAGTTCAATAAGGGAAATAATTAGGATAACTGATTCACCCCCCCCTCTCAGTTATCAACAGATTCCACCAATGTCTCCCCAGCCATCTTAACTTTCTCTTGATCCTTCTTCCTCCCCACCTTCTGGGCCTTATCACGAGCACTCTTTTTCAATGGTTTTTGTTGTAAACCCAAAATAGGAGAAGTAGAGAGGGCATTATTCTTACTAGAGTCTTCCAAACTTGGTCCACCTGCTAAACTCACCCTTTTAGCTGAAGAGTCCATAGGGGTTTCCACCAAACCACAAGAGTCACCAATCCCAACATCGGGGGGAGGAGCAACCAAATCCATCACCACCTCGAAAGCTGCCATAGAAACAAGGGCCAAGGTAATGACAGGCAAAGACTCAGAATTATGATCAACTAAAAAAGAATCTTCAACATACATGTAAGAAGAAACCCCCTCCTCTTGGAATAACTCATCCAAAGCCTCAAACTTGTTAAAAGTCTCCTCCTCTTGACGATCCCAAAGAGTCCTCTTCTAACCTCGATTCTTGTTTCGTGACTTAACTGGCACAAATCCATCTTCATCCAGTACCACCCACTGCATGGGTGCTTTAGCCTTTTTCACCCTTGGATTAGATAGAGCCTTCACATTATCTAAACCACTAGCACCTAGGGCACGAGGGCACCTCCTTTGAAGATGACCATACTCATGGCACAACCGGCACCTGAAGGGTAAAGTCTCATAGTCTAACTACTGAGTCCAGGAGCTAGACCCAACAATCAGATCAATAGAATCTGGTAGAAGCTAACTCAAATCAATCTCCACACATATCTAGGCATAGGAAAAAATTCACTTCTCCAGAGTTTGCTGAGACGGGCCAATAGGCTTCCCCAGCAGCAATGTAATTGATTGCAGAATATCATGTCTCCAACATTCCAATGACAACCGAGGAAAATGAACCCACACCGACACTGTTGTTATATGGAGCCTAATCAGACTCAGAGGTTATATTTCCTCACTTTTATTGGCACGGTTTCCCCCCAAATTCCTACAGGGTCAAGGGGCAGTGCCCCTTGCGAGGGTTTCGGGGCAGCGCCCCCAAGACGGGGTCAAGGGGCAGCACCCCTTGCGGGGTCCAGGGGAAGCACCCCTGGCGCGTTCCCTATCGCGATATAGGGTGGGGTCGAGGGGCAGTGCCCCCGTGGGGGCTCGGGGGCAATGCCCCCAAAACCTCACACGGTTTTTATTATTTCATAATGCACCGGGAGTTAATTTTTTCATTGACCGACATAAGAAAACCCTATTTTGTAACCAACAAAAAGCTTGATAAAAAGTGGCTAAGGGTTAGGGTTTTGGTATTGTATTGTAGCATTTTGTAGCGGATTGAGTTGCAGGGATTACTGATTGTAATTAGTTTGATTTACTAGATAATAATATTGGACTCTCTGTTTGGTGGATGTAGCTCGAGTTTGGGTAAACCACGTTAAAACTTGTCTCTCGTTGTTATTATTTCTATGTATTTCTATTTCTCTGTTTAATCTTTATTTGCATTTAATTGATATCTTCTGCCGACTAACCCTAACAAGTGGTATCAGAGCGGGTTGTGTTCAATTATCATCTACAGGAAAGTCTCACGGTTGAGTGGGAGCAATGGCAGACAAGGGTAAAATGAAGGTTGATAAATTTAATGGGAAAAACTATCAGTTATGGAAGATGCAGATGGAGGATTACCTCTATCAAAAGGATTTATGGAGGCCGTTGGAAGGAGTAGCGAAGAAACCAGCAACAATGTCTAATGAGGATTGGAATCTTCTTGACAGAAAGGCACTGGGAACCATTCGGTTGTGCCTGGTACCGTCAGTGGCATTCAATATAATGGAAGTGAAGACAACAAATGGTCTGATGAAAGCTTTGGCTAAATTGTATGAAAAACCCTCAGCCTCAAATAAGGTATTTCTCATGAAGCAGTTGTTTAATTTGAAAATGGTTGAAGGTGGATCTGTTACAGGTCATTTAAATGAATTTAATATGATTGTCAGTCAATTGACTTCTGTAAATGTAAAATTTGATGAAGTCAAAGCTCTCTTGATATTATGTTCATTGCCTAAAAGTTGGGATAGTTTGGTAATGGCGGTTAGTAACTCTATTTCTGGTTTAAATACCCTAAAATTTGATGATGTTGTTGGTGTTATTCTGAGTGAGGAAATTCGTAAGAAAAGCTCAGGTGGATCGAAATCAAGCCGTGTTTTGAATGCAAAAAGCAGGGGCAGATCAAAGGAGAGAGGAAAAGGTTCTGGAGGTCATGGGAAGTCATGAGGAAAATCAAAGGACAAAAGATCCCAAACCAAAGGATAGAAGGATTGCTAGTACTGTGGAAAACTAGGTCATCTGAAGAAAGATTGCTGGTCTCGAAAGAACAAAGAAGGAGACAAAAAAGAAGGCAATAAGGAAGCAAATGTGGTAAGTAATAAATCTGAAGATGACACTTTGATTCTTTCCCTAAATAATGTTGATGATTCATGGGTTTTAGATTCAGGAGCCTCATTTCATGCTACGCCCCATAGAAGTTATTTTCTTGATTATGTCCAAGGGGGTTTTGGGCTGGTTTATTTGGGAGATAACGAACCTTGTCAGATTGTTGGAAAGGGAAGAATCAAGATTAAGTTGTAGAATGGGAATCATTGGCTAGTACAAGAGGTAAGGCATGTTCCAAGGCTCAGTAGGAATTTAATTTCAGCAGGGCAGCTAACTGAACAAGGTTGCACTGTTACATTTACTAATAAAAATTGGAAGGTTTCAAAAAGTGCCTTAGTAGTAGCAAAAGGTGTGAAAGTAGGCACCTTATATCTTTGTATAGGTCATACTGTTCCTTCTACTTTAGCTATTACAGAGAAAAAACAAACAGGTTCAGGAACAATTGCTACAGGTTTGCAGGAAGAGACTGGAAAAGTTGCTGCAGGTTCTGAGACAACACTGTGGCATAACAGACTTGGGCATATGAGTGAAAAAGGTATGAAGGTACTTCATTCTAAGAAAGTTTTACCAGGTTTGAAATGTATTAATATGGATTTCTATGAAAGTTGTGTGTATGGAAAATAAAAGAGAGTCAGTTTTCTCAAGGATGGGAAGTGAAAGAAAAATGAAAAATTGGAGCTTGTGCATATAGATGTATGGGGACCAGCTCAGGTATCTTCTCTCGGTGGCTCTCGGTATTATGTTACATTCATAGATGATGCAACTAGGAAGGTCTGGATTTATTTCCTTAGATAGAAATCTGATGTATTTGAAACATTTAAGAAATGGAGAAGCTTGGTTGAGAATGAGACGGGTAAAAGATTAAAATGTCTCAGATCTGATAATGGCGGTGAGTATTGCAGCAAAGAATTTGAAGATTATTGTTCCTTTAATGGAATTCGTAGGCAAAAAATGGTTCCAGGGACTCCACAGGAAAATGGAGTGGCTGAACGCATGAATAGGACAATAATGGAGTGTGCAAGGACCATGAGATTGCATGCTGGGCTGCCTATAAACATGTGGGCAGAGGCTGTCAACACTGCTGTATATTTAATTAACAGAGGTCCTTCAGTTCCTTTGGGCTGTGGTATTCCAGAGGAAGCATGGACAGGCAAGAAGGTGAGTTATTCTTTTCTAAAAACCTTCAGCTGTGAAGCATTTGCACATATAAATTCTAAAAATAGAACCAAGCTAGATGCAAAATCAAAAAGGTGTACCTTTGTTGGATATGGCATCGATAAATTTGGTTATAGGCTTTGGGATTTTGAAAATCAGAAAATTGTGAGAAGTAGGGATGTTATATTCAATGAGAAGGTGTTGTACAAAGATCAGTTGCAGCAGCATGAGAAGAAAGAAAAGGATTATGTGGTGCTGGACGATACTCCAAATAGTGATGTTCCAGTGGTTCCTCATGCTCCGCAACAGCAACCAGAAATACCACAAACTCTAGTGAATGTTAGACGGTCAACAAGGATAAGTAGACCTCCTGAAAGGTTTTCTCCCTCTTTGTATTCTATTTTGTTAACAGATGCTGGTGAACCAAAAGGGTATGATGAAGCTATGCAGGTGGATACACAGATTTAGTGGGAGCTTGCAATGAAAGAAGAAATGGACTCCTTGTTGAAAAATCAGACTTGGGAATTATGTAAGTTACCTGCAGGTAAAAAGGCTTTACCAAATAAATGGGTTTATCAGCTAAAAGAGGAAGATAGAGGTAAGAAAAGATTTAAGGCCAGGTTGGTTGTAAAAGGATTTGCACAGAAAAAGGGCATTGATTTTGATGAGATATTTTCTCCGGTTGTCAAGATGACCTCTATTCGTATCGTTTTAAGTATTGTGGCTGCTGAAGATTTACATTTGGAACAGCTAGATGTTAAAACTGCCTTTCTCCATGGTGATTTGGAGGAGGAGATATATATGGAACAGCCCCAAGGATTTGAGGTCAAAGGTAAGGAGAAACTAGTGTGCAGATTGAAGAAGAGTTTGTATGGCCTGAAACAAGCACGTCGGCAATGGTATTTGAAATTTGACAGTTTTATGGCTGAGCAAGGCTACAGCAGGTGTAATTCTGACCATTGTGTTTATTTTAAGAGGTTGGATAATGACAGCTACATTATTTTATGTTTATATGTTAATGACATGCTTGTAGCTGGGTCTAACATGGATCACATAAGAGAGTTAAAATAGCAGTTAGCACAATCATTTGCTATGAAGGATTTGGGGGCAGCACAACAAATCCTTGGTATGAAAATTTGTAGAGATAGGAAGAACAGAAAATTGACTCTATCCCAAGCTGCTTATGTTGAAAAGGTGTTGCAGAGATTCCACATGGAGAATGCAAAAGCTGTCAGCACACCTTTGTCTAGTCATTTGAAATTGACCAAGGAGATGTGTCCTAAGACACAAGAGGAGGAAGAGAAAATGTCCAAGGTACCCTATGCTTCAGCTGTAGGAAGTTTAATGTATGCCATGGTATGCATGAGACCAGATATTGCACATGTTGTAGGAGTCGTTAGCAGGTATATGAGTCATCCCAGATTAGAGCATTGGCATGCGGTAAAATGGATTCTCAGATATTTGAGAGGTACATCTAATAAACACTTATGTTTTGGGGGCTCTAATACTGATTTAGCAGGTTATGTAGACTCAGATTTGGCAGGAGATATTGATACCAGGCGGAGTACTACAGGTTATGTCTTTACTATAGGTGGAATAGCGGTGAGTTGGATTTCCAGGTTACAAAAGGTGGTTGCTTTATCCACCACAGAGGCAAAATATGTAGCTGCAATAGAGGCAAGGAAGGAGATGATATGGCTGCAATCTTTCATGAATGAATTAGGCACACAACAGGTTAACAGTTATTTGTTTATGGACAGCCAGAGTGCCATACATCTTGCAAAGAATTATGCCTTGCATTCAAAGACCAAACATATACAGTTGAGGTATCACTTCATTCGGTCGATGTTGGATGATGGACAGTTACAGCTGGCAAAGATACATACAAATGACAATCTAGTAGATATGTTTACAAAGGCAGTGACAAGGGAGAAGCTGAGCTCCTCTTCAGCTTCGGTTGGTCTTTTAGACTGAAAACAACCAAAAATAGAACAGTAGAGTCTAGGGTGCTTATTTCTAGTGGGAGCTACAGGGTCAGTGGTGTTATGATCAGTCTCCAAGTAGGAGATGATATGGTGTGGAGTCTGATCAGTCTCCATGTGGGAGATTGTTGTTATATAGAGCCTAATCAGACTCAGAGGTTATATTTACCCCACTTTTATCAGCGCGGTTTCCCCCCCAAATTCCTATGGGGTCAAGGGGCAGCGCCCCCAAGATGGGGTTTTTATTATTTCATAATGCATCAGGAGTTAATTTTTTCATTGACCGAGATAAGAAAACCCTATTTTGTAACCAACAAAAAGCTTGATAAAAAGCGGCTAAGGGTTAGGGTTTTGGTATTGTATTGTAGCATTTTGCAGTAGTATTGAGTTGCAGGGATTGCTGATTGTAATCAGTTTGATTTACTGGATAATAATATTGGACTCTCTATTTGGTGGATGTAGCCCAAGTTTGGGTGAACCACGTTAAAACTTGTCTCTCGTTGTTATTATTTCTATGTATTTCCATTTCTCTGTTTAATCTTTATTTGCATTTAATTGATATCTTCTACCTGCTAACCCTAACAGGCACCTTCAAGGGCAGCTCCTTAGCCGAGTTAAAGCCTGCATGCCATGGATTCATGAATAGGCCAACTTGATTATAAAAGTATGGCCCTGCCTCAAACACCTTGTTACGATCAAAGATACATGAAAAAACCACCAGAAAGAAGTTATTTGTAGCTAGCAAGATGTCAAAATCACCTTCTAGATTCTATGACTTACGAATCCAGGGTTCCAAGAAAGGCATCGAAACCCTCAATCCCATGAATTTGTAGATTAAAACATGTTTTCTATAATACTCCAGGTCCTCGGCTACTGCCTCTATTTGAATCACTAACTTCAGATGAGCTTGAGCTCTCACCAAGCATTCGTTTATCTTTTGCAATTTCAAAGCTCCAGTACTAAAAACCCCAACATCAGGAGGGGATGGATGAGGAAACCGGTCACCAACTTCTACCATAGCAACATCCCCCGACCTCTCACCCAAAGGCACATACCCTACCATTATAAAATCCCCTCAAGCCCTCGTACCCCACATCTGCGCCGAACAATGCACACACTTGAGAAAAAAGACCCCCCAGAAGTTTAAAAACCCCTCCCCTCGCTGGAAACAACCCCACAGAGCCTGATCTACAAATAAAAAATGCATGCAACAGAGAACAAACACATGGAGACCACGGCCTGCTACAGCCTGCGGGACTACACAGAGCTCCCATGCATATGCTCCATCCTCATCACTTTTTGATTTCAAATAATTAAAATTATTTAATTTAGAAGAATTAAGTGAATTTTATTGAAATTAATTAAATAATTAGATTATTTAATCAACATTAAATGCAAGTGATTTAGGAGAAATTGATGTATGTAGGATGAGTCAGTTTTAGGTGTCTACATTTTGCCCCTCTTTGAGGTGGTGTTGCAAAGTAACATCATTTCAAAGAAATTTAAAACATGGTGTTTGATTTGGTAGAAGAAGATTGATTTATAAGAAATTGAGTAAAGAAAATGATTAGATTAGAGATGGTGATGCCCCAGTCACTCAAACCGAGGGCGACAAGGAAAGATAATGGTTGTTTATGAATAAGATGAATGATGATGATGATGATTCCAAGACAAACAAGGTATTGCCCCTGTCAAGTTGTAAACCAATGATTAATTGATGATGATTGATAAAGATTGTGTTGTCATTGCAGGGAATGATATATCCCTAGATCAACACAAGGATGTGTGAACGATATATCCCATTGATGATGGATTGATGAGTGATTGATTGATTTACAACAAGATTAGGATCAAGACCAAAGGATGTGATTGGATAATTTGGATAGATTGATTAGCTAGATTGGTATGGAAAGGATGAGGAATATCGATAAGATGAATGATAATGATGATGCCCCCTCGAGAGGAAAGTTGGATTCAACAGAACACAAGTGTGCTCTCTAAATAAAAAGTTAGGAGATAGAGAGACATGGATGAAAAGTGAGATGAAAGATGGAAGATAAAAAGAATAGAAGAATTGATATCGGATTGATCGATCTTTATGAAAGCTATAGATTTATTAGGATGTATGGGTGATATGGATGGGATGAAGTGTTTTGAGGATGTTTAGGTGAAATGATGATATCTTATGTACCTGAGTACTAGATACCTCCTTCATATTCTAGACTGCCTACATACCCATATCCACAGGATCAAGGTACCTTAAGATTGAGATGAGATGATATGTAGTTCTAGAAGTGTGATGAGATGGGGTGATGTTGCAATGGTTATGCAAAAATTATATAAAGAGAAATCCTTATTTTGATATAGCACAGATATTATGCACCAGGGTATAGAAGACCAAGGTGACAATGTATCCAATGCATAGGACGTTGACTCTGTAAACAAATGGTTTGAACTTCTATCTACTATCTACATAATATAACCTTGATGGATATGTGAATGAGCCATAGTCTTTAACATAAAATAAACTAAATATATAAATGCAAAAGACCATTAATATGTAAGATGCTAGGCTATAACACACATGTGAATGAGCCATAGTCTTGAACATATAATAAACTTAATACATAAATGCAAAAGTATATTAATATGTAAGATGCTAGGTTGTAACACACACACAAGATAAATATTAGCCATAGTAAGATGATAAGAACATTCCACAAACAAAACATATGAAAGCATTGCAACATACCAAGATATAGATAAATCAAGGCAGCTTTGAGTAAGTAATAGAAAGGAACAAAAGATAAACCAAAAAGAAAATTGACTAACTAATAAAGTAAACATACAACCTTCATATTCTCTTGCCAAAGAGGTTGCTCAAGGTAGATAGATAGATGAAGCCTTATTGTAGGAAAGATATATCCATTAAAGGTTGTTGGTCTGATCTAGGATAGATGGATTAATGTAGCAGATGTGGCAATCGGTATGAGGGACATCATATGGCTATATGAGTAGTCTTTTTGCTTGAGGTTTGGATAAGTACTTTGGCTTTCAAAAGGATACATAGTTTGTTATCTGCTTGAGTTAGTCAAGTCTAGATAGATTGATGGATTGTGATAAATGGAAGACACGAAAGGTGGAAGTGTTTTATGGATTGGGATGAAGATGATGATTTATGATTATTTTCTGGAATGTTTTGATATTTTTCTATTTTTCTATTTTTGGATTTTTTTGGATTTTTGAAGTTTATGATGGTTGGAATTTGAAAAGTTTTGGGATGACATTGGATTGCGTTTGGATAGCCTTAAGTACTAGATACTGATGATAAGGGAAAACTAGGTCTACATGCCAGGAGAAAGATGGGATTAGATAAGTACACAGAAGGATGGGTGATAGTGGATAATGGATAGATAGCTAGAAGGATGGGCGATAGTAGATTATGGATAGATAGCTAAAAGGATGTGATCTCCAATGACTGTCGCATAGGAATAACATGCCCCATTCTAGGTATAATGCTTAGGATTTTACATGACAAAGCTTATGACGATATGATTGATTGGATGGGTTAGAAATGATGACGTATATCAAGAGATTTTTCAAAGCATGTTTTGACATTTTGCCCCTATCTATATCAAGAGAAAAAGGAGGAAAGGAGGATGAAGAGGATCAATGGGATAGTATGCAGATATAATGGATAAGTAAGATATCATAGGAAGGATAGGTAGAAGGGTGTATGCACAAATATGGGGGACCAAAAAGTTGCCACCATGGGACTTTTTGGTCCAAAAATAGCCAAAACACGAGCGCGTTATAATGCACTCACATTTTGACTTGCTTTAAAAGTAAAAAAAAACTTCACTTTCTACCATTCACCTATGGCCAAAGGAGTTTGTATGTGAAAAATAGTGTTCAAAGTGTGAGCACATTCAAGGAAAGTCTCTCTAAGAAAGTGCAAGGGAGAAATTGACACTTTCATGATGCCACCTTGCTACCAAAGACATCGTGAAGCAAATTTGGAGGGCCTAGCAGCAGAAGAAGGTAGGGTTTGTTTAATTTTTGTTAGTTTGAGAAGATTTTTTGACATTTGCATTGTTCGATTAGTTTTTTATTTGCATTTACAGTTAATGAGGCAAGAGAAAACCCAAATCCAGCTGAGGAGGGTTAAAACAACCCCCAAAACTCTCCAAACCCTCAAAACTCACCTTCACATCCTCACAATGTAAGGGATACACAAGAAAACTACCTAGGGCAAATAGAAGAAAACAAAAGAGATCTTCAAACCCTTATTCAAACGCTAAATAATCCAAGTGCAAGCACCGATCGTATGAGAGCACTTGTGAAGTCATTAGAGGAGATTATTTCCCATACCGAATTAGTGACAAAACAAATCACCAAATTTCAAGACTATAGGGAGAGGTGTCGGCAATACTATGCCGACAAATTGTCATATGAACAAGTGAAGAATAAAAAAATTACAAAATCTCAATTCTGTGCACACTTTATTAATCCTAAAACTGACCAAAGATTAGAAGAAACTTGCAAATGGTTCCCTATTCATTGGTGTAGGAATGAAGAAATATCCCAAAACTTTTGGGATAGATGGTACATGGTCTTCGATGAGAGCCCATGTAACAATGATGAGGTGCCATAATATTTCTTGAGGAAACTCTATTGTGAGTTCTTCCTTAAGAAGATTTTCAATTATTTTGACATTTGAGAGTTCCAAGGTAGAGGTGGTGGCTCTTCCCAAGATAGAGAGGGGGCTCAGTGAGATGAAAACCATGTACTAGACCCCTATTGAGGCTAGAACATGTGTCACTCCCTTCGAGTTTGAAGGAGAGTGTTGAGGTGGAGACATTACATTCATTGACTACTCTCACACAGTCTCTAGCACAACATGTTGATGATCTTACCCAAGCTGATGAGGGTGAGAGTAGAAGGTGTCATTTGTCCCCACATTTGTGTAGTTCATGTAGGAACCTATGTGATTATGGGACACAAGACGCATGACAAGACTCTCGACAGGATGTTACGACATAGGGGCAGCATCCAATGTTGGAGACATCCATATTGGATGAGATTGTTCTCACCGATGAAGTCTTATAATAGACATTTGGTATTGACTCTCAGGTAATTTTTTACAAGTTTCATCTTGATTTAATATATTGTTATTTGAAATTTGTAATTAATTTTATATGACTATCTATATTATAAGTGAAAAATAATGTATGTAATTGTCTACGCAATGAAATTCTAGGGTCAGATTCTTCATCCTACCTCTGTTATCTGTCCATTGGCAAGTTATGATAGGATGTCAAGTCAGCAGGTATGTAATTTATCACATGATCGTAATTATTGTACATATATCAATGGTAATATTATTTTGTGACAATTTGATTATTTCAACAGTCACCGCCACCTCCACAGTTTCCTTGGTCCCTTGGATGCAAATCCACCACTTATACGGAGGTAAATTTAACCATTTCTAATCATTATGCATTTAAATAATGTTATGTATTTATTTTGGTTGAATAATCTTGAACTTGATTTTTAGATGCTAAATTTGGACACTCCTCATCTTTGTGAGTCAGCGCAGGTAGGCATTGCTACAGCCATGATGTCTTCAAATCCTTTGACCAAGGTATGAGCCAATAACATGAAAATGTCATAATTTTGTATTTCTTATTTTATCTCATGTCATTTGGTGTACATAAATGATATTTATGTTTAGTCAATTTTTCTTCTTGATGCTTCTTACAGGAGGTCACAACTACAGCCCATCTAAGTATGGACAAAGAGAGAGAAAAGAAGATGGAGAGTGATCATCGGGTGGTGGTAAGTGATTGATTACATATTTGATGTTATATATTTCATACATTTTCTATATATTAATGTGGATATTGTTTGATTGTATTAACAAGTGAACCTAGATGAACTTCTGTTGAGGAGGTCTACTCAATGGTAGAGAGAGGATCAGTCACTGATTGGCTCTCCATCTTCATGGTCAAGAAAGGGTTGCCGATCATTTCATAAATATCCATAGGAAACTAGTTTTTGGGACATTTTTTGTCTGCCTAGATGGCTTTGTATACATACTTTTGTATGTTTCCGATCTGTATATTTTTGTATATGCCTGTATGGATTTGTTTGGACATGCCTATATGGCTTTATATATAAACTAGATGTTATGTTCATGACATTATGTATATGACAGTTTATATTAATTATTTAATAGGATGATCAATTATTGTACAGGAATTTGGTTTTACATGTGCCAATTGCATTTTCTTGAAAGTTTATAAATCATTTTCAAATAATCTATTTTGTGCATATCTTGCAATCATTGCATTCAGTGGGACTGTGCATTTCTTTGAGGCATCATTTCAGACAGTTCATGCGCCTTGTCTATGCTTCCACACTTTTCATACATGTCTACAAGGGTAGCTGCAAATACAATACATGTGATAAAATTCCTATACCATTTATGCTTTGATGGTTGTCCACACCATGTTCCCTAGATCCCATTCTGGCATAGGCAAGGAGGAAGTTGGATAAGGTTGTGTAATTTGGTTTTAGATGTGCCAACATTTGCGTTCGGTTGAAATTTACTTTTGTGCCTTTTCTTGAGAGTTTTTAAAGCCTTATGAAAAATCCATTCCATGCATATCTTGCAATCATTGCATTCCATGATATAACATTTCTTTGAGGCATCATGTCAAATAGTTCACGTTCATTGTATATGCTTCCACACTTTCTTGCAGGGTACTTACAACTACAACATTTGACAAAATTCCTATATCCTTTATGCTTTGATGGATGTCTATACTGTGTTCTAAAGATACCATTTCTAAGGTTTTGGATTTTGGCTTTACACTCGCTAATTGCATTTTCTTGAAACTTTCTAAAGGCTTATTAAAAAATCCAATTTGTTCATATCTTGCAATCATTGCATTCCATGAGGTGAAATTTCTTTGAAGCATCATGCCAAATAGTTCACGTGCATTGTCTATGCTTCCACACTTTGCATACATGTCTCTAAGAGCAGTTACAACTACAACATCTAAAAAAATTCCCATATCTTTTATTCTTTGATGGATGTCCATTTTGGCATAGGAAAGGAGGATACTGGCTAAGGTTATGGAATTTTGGTTTACACCTGCCAATCATATTTTCTTGAAAGTTTATAAAGCCTTGTCCAAAAAATCCTTTTTTTGTTCATATCTTGCAATCATTGCATTCCATGAGGCAACATTTCTTTGGGGCATCATGCCAAATAGTTCACATGCCTTGTCTATGCTTCCACACTTTACATACATGTCTACAAGGGCAGCTGCAATTACAGCATGTGACAAATTTCCTATATCCTTTATGCTTTGATGGCTATCCATACACTATTCCAAACATCCTATTTTGGTGTACAGATAGGGCAGATGCTGGCAAAGGTTGTGGAATTTGGCTTTACACATGCCAATTGCATTTACTTGAAAGTTTCTAAAGTCTTTTCAACAAATCCATTTTTTTCATATCTTGCAATCATTGCATCCCATGAGAGTACATCTCTTTGTGGTGTTGTATCAAATAGTCCACGTGCCTTGTCTATGCTTCCACACTTTGCATACATGTCTCGAAAGGTGGTTATAGCTACAACTTTTGACAAAATTGATATATCCTTTATGCTTTGATGGATGTCTATACTGTGTTCCAAAGATACCAATGTTCAAAGGTTTTGGAATTTGGCTTTACACCTGCCAATTGCATTTGCTTGAAAGTTTCTAAAGCCTTATCAAAAAATCCATTTTGTTTATATCTTACTACAATCATTGAATTCCATGAGGTGACATTTCTTTGGGGCATCATGCCAAATAGGTCGCGTGCCTTGTCTATGCTTCCACACTTTGCATACATGTCTACAAGGGTAGCTGCAATTAGAGCATGTGACAAATTTCCTATATCCTTTATGCTTTGATGGTTGTCCATATGCTGTTCCAAACATCCTATTTTGGTGTACAAATAGGGAGGATGAACTATTACCTTTGAGCACACCTTATTTACATGATATACCTATAGATGATGAAATAGTTCATTGTGATTTGATATTGTTTATTCTTGTTCATATTCCTTTTTTCATAGTAATCCTAATGACGATCATATGGATAGTGGTGAGTACATTCACACTAATGATCTAGACCTTGTGATGCACCTTGTAGGACATGTGATGAGTGCCATGTTGCACCCATGAAATACATCTTTTTACCTCTCTTTTTCCCCTTCTTGAGTCCATCTTTCCTAATGTCTTCACCCAAATAAGCTAGCAAGACCGTTCTAGTTAATGATTAATTGAGATAGATTACTTAAGATCATAATTTCTGATTGAGTGACTAATGTGCATGGAATTGATGGAAAAATGTAGAAACTTCTCTCTTTTTTGAATCAACAGGTGTAGATGCTAGGAATAGCAACTTTGTGCATCTCCGGAGATAGTCTTCAATGATCTCCAGAGACAATACCAGAGTACCATGACACCTGAAGTTTTGAAGAAATGACGAAAGCCTGTCCGGAGCTAAACAAAGGAAGCTATAGATATCTTCGGAGCTATAGAGATATCTCGAGAGCTACAGACATATCTTCAGAGCTATAGACAGGGACAGATATCTTCGGCGCCTCCTAAGAGCAGGGCATATTTCAAGCATAAGTTGCCGATCAGGCACTCTCAGCAGTGGTCTTAATACCCCTCATTTCACTCAAATCATCACCTGAGTGGTGAAGGGTCATCTTTAGTTAAACTGTTGGAGTTTTTATATTTATAAAGTTTTTGCATGAGTTACGGATAGAACTGATTCAATACCCATATTTTCAGGGCCTCGCTGCCCAAATGTATTAAGACTCAAACTTAGAATTCTGAGTGGACTTCTGTTTCACTCAGTCTTCTTTTTATTTGCATGATTATTTTCCATAGTTAGACAACTAGTGTAATAAAGAGATGGATGTCATCTCATAGAGGAACTAGTAGATAAGATAAGTGACATGTCATCACTCATTTTTGATAGATACTGATAGAAACAGTAGAAGATATATACAATGATTGAATTATTCTAATTTTCAGTAATCTCAGTTCTGTGACATCAATATTCTTTTCATGAATGCGAAGTGAATGGAATTGGATTGAACTTAGTTGTGATCTTCTTTTGTGTTGTTTTTCTATTGTAGCCTTCAGCCCCAAGGGTGTGGAGCAAGGGCCCACTCTCACCACCAAAGGCGGAAGGCTAGTACAATTGCTTTATTACTTTAGATTTTGTTGTGATAAGTATTTATTGATTTTGATAGATAGATGCATGTTACTGTCTTTTTAATTTCTTTAAGTAACTTCTTGTTTTATTCTATTTTCAGCATTCCTTAAATTCATTCAGTAAGTAGACAAGTTAATCTTTTCAAATAAGTAGAAGCTGTTGAGATTAGTTAGGAAAATTGGTAACTGTAGAATCCCTAGTTGCAAACAGCCGTGGACACAGCCCCTGGATTATTTGACATCTAAAAATAGATTAAATGATGAGGTACAACGACATCTCACCATTTTTGGTGCCATTGCTGGGGAGTTCTTGTGTTAATTAGGGAAACTAAGTTAAAATAGTTTTTCAGATAGATCTGTATGGTTAGAGCTAGAGATTTGAAAGGAAGATATATAAAGCAGACACCCCAACAACAAGCCATAGGGGAAAGTAGTGGGGTGGCACAAGATCTTGTTGAGGAGAGAAACCTAGAGCCTACTTTGGAAGCTGCACCACAAAACAATAATCCCTTAGACCCTCCAAATCTTCCACTTGTCAGTTATATCCAGGAATTACAACAAAAGTTTTAGGCAAATCCTTTGATAGAACCTAATTTCCTAGAACCTCAGGGAGAAGAACTAGTATTAAACATGGAAAATGATAATCATGAAGAAGAGGAGAATCAGGCTCCAAGAACTTTCTCATACCCTATTGTTTTGGCTACTGGAGACAATGCTTCTATGAAGAATATCTCACTAGCACACCTACCAAATTTTAGAGGATTTTCTTCTGAGGATCCAGATCAGTTTTTGTTTGAATTCAAAATAGTCTGCCAAACTTATGATTATGGATTAGATAACCAAAAACTCAAACTATTCCCTTTAACTTTGAAAGATTCTGCGATGAGATGGTTTATGGGTTTACCCTAGAATTCTATCCATTCTTGGGATCAGATGGAAATTTTAGAAAAATACCAAGATTACTATAGATCCAATAATAAAAATGAAGAATTGTTTAAAATTAGGCAAGGGGAGGAAGAGTCCTAAGAGGACTATGTGGATAGGTTTAATTTCACCTTGGGAAGGTATGGCAACCTAGTAGATCACTCCTTGGCTAGAACCCTATTTGTAAAATGATTGGATAAAGAATCAAAATAGGCACTGGATCTAATGGGGAAAGGAAATATCAACAAAATGGATATACCTACTATAGAAGAACTCTGTAGGAACTATTCTAGAACCCAAAATAGAGTGAGGTCATCCAAAACTTTTAAAGGGAAGAATGAAATAGGATAGCTAATGGAGGAGATTGCAAATTTAAAAATAGACATTTTGGTCCAATTAAATACCACATTGGATGGGATTCAAGCAAAAAATTGAACAACTGATCAAAATAGAACAACTGAACCACTCTCCATCTATTGTCCTAGGTGTAGAAACAAGCATCTGTTGAGAGAATGCCCTTTGGACAAATCAAAGATTTGTCAGATCTATGATAGGGAACATCCTACCAGTCAGTGTAGTCAACTTCCAGCCTTGAAAAGATTAAGTAAAAAGAATGTTGTAATGGAAGAAGAATTGAACTATGTAGGACAAAAACAAGCTGGGAATTTCCCTTATAATCAGTATCTAAACCATCCCTCTTATAGGGGTCCTTCTAATTGGGGAAATAATCAATGGAATCCAACTTGGCATGGACCTCAAAATAATCCTCCTTGGGGACAGTAGGATTGGCCAAATCAACATATTGGCAGAACCAACATTGGCAAAACCAAAATTGGCAAAATTAGCCTTGGAGAAATCAACAGTGGCCACCACATTTGGATCACAAAACATGCAACCTCAATGGGGTTCTCAACAGGGATATAATCAACAATACCAGGGACAACCTAGACATTTCCAACCTCAACAACAAGCTTTACTAACTGGAGCCTCCAACACACAAGGTCAATCACAAAATGAACCAGTTAGCCAACCACCTTTACTAGTTTAGCCTATACCAAACCCACAAAATAAACAGGGAGCAGTTGTTTACATGACAGAGCAAGAAAATCTGGCTGGAATTAATGCTATATATTCAAATAATCTCTAATTGCGTTCTGGGAAAGCATTCCCAAGACCATCTCCTCCAACTATAGTTGAAGTAACCAATGATGAGGAACCTGAAAATCAGTCCACTCAACCCCCGGAGGAGATTACTAACGAAAAAATGCTAGAAGAATCATCCTTGGACAACTCCAGAGTTTCTCCTAAAAGACTGACTTTGGAGAACATTCCTAAACACAGTTCTGGCAAGAGCTTCGGAGATGGAAAAACTAGTACCATATCCAGAATGGCTTAAACAGTATGTTCCCCAGAAAAAGATCTTACAAAAACAAATCCAAACCAACCTAGAATCAGAACTCTTACAAGAAATCAAGCAACTAAACATTGAAATTCCTCTTCTCCAAGTAATCAGAGATGTACCAGAACTAAACCAATTCATTAAACAATATTGTATCAAAACGTGGGGCAGGAAGAAAAACTTTCCCTCCACAATACAGGTGGAAGGAAAGGTAGTAGATCTATTGATGGGAGAAATTCTCCTTCCAAAATATGGAGACCCTGGAAATCCTGTCATAACTATTTTCATCTCAAAGGTAGAAATTTCAAATGTTTTGGTTGATTTAGAAGCAGCAATTAATGTAATGACAGTTCACACAATGAAAAAATTAGCTCTATCAGGTATCCAATCCACAACTACAATTCTTTAATTTGCTGACTAGTCAATTGATGTTCCAAAAGGAGTAATCACTGATGTACCAATTGTGATAGATTCATGGGAATTTCTAGTGGACTTCTTGATATTAGAACCTAGAAACCAGAGAAATGCTTATCCACTGATCTTAGGAAGACCATGGCTGGCTACAGCAGTAGCATCTATTGATTGTCAAATTGGGGATATGGTCATTTCTAATGGCATAGATTTGAAGAAAATATCTCTGTATCCTCCAGCTAAACCATCAATGCATTATACAGGAAGAGTATGGGTGGATGAGCTAGAGAATAATGACAATAGTGCCTCAGTAGCTATGGTAACCATCAAGAAACATCTGGGAGAATTAGAAGAAGAAATATACTATGATACAACAGAAGACATTACTCACATCCTAATCAATAAGGATGTGATGGAACTCGCCCAAGATTCTAGGAGAGAACGTCTTACTTCTTCTCATTGTACCCTCACCAACATCATTCCTTGTGGGAAAACCTTTTATAGAGACTTAGCCACTTTCCACATGTTTCTTCCACATTCTTGTCCTCTCAATACCATGACTCCAATGTACAGATTAACCACATCCATGGATCAAATCACAAAATAGGTCATGATTTTACCAGGGAAAACACTAAATATCAATACTCAGTTAACAACAAATCAGGAAGAAAAACTTATCCAACTTCTGATTTCCCATTCAATAGCTTTTGTTTGGGAATACTAAGATATGAAAGGCATACCTCCTGAGATATGTACCCATCATATATACACTGAAGATATTAAACCTGTCAGACAACCCCAAAGAAAATTGAATCCTGCTTTAAAGGATATTGTCAAAACTGAAATAAAAAAATTACTTCAAGCAGGGTTTATATATCCAATCTCAGACAGTCAATGGGTTTCACCACTTGTCATAGTGCCTAAAAAGAATGGGAAATGGAGGGTGTGTATTGATTATAGAAAGCTCAACAAGGCCACAAAAAAGGACTACTTTCCCTTACCATTCATTGACCAAGTTTTGGACAACCTTGCTGGGAGAAAGTATTTTTCTTTTCTAGATGGATTCAGTGGGTATAATCAAATTCAAGTAGCACCTGAAGATCAGGACAAAACCACCTTCACCTACTCTTGGGGAACTTTTGCTTACAAAGTTCTTCCCTTTGGACTATGCAATGCACCAACTACATTTCAGAGACTTGTTTTAGCTATTTTTGCTGAACTAACTAACGAATGCATGGAGGTCTATATGGATGACTTTACTGTGTATGGGGATAATTTTGAAGAAGCTCTCACAAACCTTCAGAAAGTATTGAAATGCTATGAGAAAAATCAATTATCCCTTAGCCATGAAAAGTGCTTTATGATGGTGGAGGAAGGAATTATTTTAGGACACCACATTTCAGCAAAGGGGATCAAAGTGGATCAAAACAAGATAGAAGTGATCACACAGTTGCCTTCACATAAAAATCAGATAGATGTTAGAAGTTTTCTGGGTCATGCAGGCTACTATAGGAGATTCATAGAAAATTTCAGCAGAATATCTGTCCCCCTATTTACCCTGCTTAACAAAGACACATAATTTCTATGGACAGAAGAATGTCAATCAACATTTGAAACCTTGAAGGAAAAGCTTACTGTCACACCAATTTTGAGGGGACCCAATTGGACTTTACCATTTCACATACAGACTGATGCTTCAAATGAGTCCATTGGGGCAATTTTAGGACAAAAGAAGGAAGGAGAAAGTATGCATGCCATTTATTACATCAGCAAAAACCTTACCTTTGTAGAAAGAAATTACACCACAACTGAAAAAGAATTCTTGGTAGTCATCTATGCTATAAACAAATTCAGGCATTATATCACTGGATATAAAATATTTGTACACACTGATCATGCAGCCATCAAGTACCTAATGAATAAACTAGTAGTGGGTGCAAGGATCATCAGGTGGTTATTGCTGTTGCAAGAATTTGATATTACCATAGTTGATAATCTAGGAAAGTTTAATTTAGTTGCTGATTTTTTGTCAAGATTGCATACAAGAGGAGAAAACCAGCCAGTGGAGGACAAGTTCCTGGATGAACATCTTTTTGCTATCTCCTCTACTATACCTTGGTTTCCTGACATAGCTAATCTTTTAGCTACAGACTTGTATCCATCCCATTTTACCTCAAAACAGAAAAAACATTTAGTCAAAGAAAGTTTATCTTACAAATGGTTGAATGGTTTACTATTTAAATGTGGTCTTGATTTCATTCTACGCAAGTGTTTAAAAGCTGGTGTGATTTTTGATGTATTGAGAGCATGTCATGATGAACCATCTGGTGGCCATTACTCCTTCCATAGGACAGTCCACAAGATCCTCGGAGCTGGTTACTACTGGCCCTCTCTTCATAAAGATACAAAGAAGTATGTACAACACTGTAACCAGTGCCAAAGGATGGGACAACCAACCTTTACCCAGGAGATGCTACTACATCCTCAAGTCATGATGGAACCATTTGAGCAGTGGGGTCTAGACTTTGTGGGACCAATTTCCCCACCATCATCAGGCAAGGAGTACATTCTAGTATGCACAGACTATGTTACTAAGTGGGCTGAGGTTCAAGCATTACAATTTGCAAGGGAAGAAAAAGTTGCTAATTTCCTTTATAATAAGATTTTCTTAAAGTTCGGAGCCCCAAGATCAATAGTTTTAGATAGAGGACCTCAGTTTACTTCACAAGTAATCCAAGCATTCACAGATTTGTATCAAGTCAAACACAGAAAATCTTCACCTTACCATCCTCAAGCGAATGGGCAGGTAGAAGTAACTAATAGGGAACTTGAAAATATTCTGACAAGGACAGTAGCAATGAACATAAAAGATTGGGCTAGCAAATTACCTGAAGCAGTTTGGGCTTACAATACCACTTGGAAGTCCACAACAAAGTTCTCACCATATGAATTAGTTTATGGGAAAAAGCCTATTTTGTCTATAGAATTTGAACTCCAGACACTTAAAACTGCGTTGGATATTGGTCTACCATTGTCTATAGCTCAACAGAACATAATTCTTTAGCTCAATGAGTTGGATGAAATTCGGATAGAGGCCATTCAACAAACAGAACTGGTTCAATATCAGAGGAAGCAATGGCATGACCAACACATCCAAAAGGAGGACATTTCAACAAGGTGATTGGGTTCTTCTTTATGATTCCAAATTCAAGGAGTTCAAAGGGAAATTGCAAACTCGTTGGATGGGACCTTATCAAGTAAAGGAAATTTTTGAAAATGGAACAGTATTATTGAAACCCATTGATGGAAGCACAGACACATTCCTAGTAAATGGTCATCGAATCAGACTCTATAAAAGACCATCTACTAAAGAAGAGTTACTTAGTGATTTGAGTTTTGATACAAGGGATACCTCCTTTGTCCCAGTGTTGGATTGAGTTAAAAAAAAAAGGAAGGTTGAAAACTAGTAAATGGCTATCTTTCTCGACCAAGGGAGTTGAAAACCAATAAATGGTGGTTCCCTTTTTTAGGTAAGTTGAAATAATTGAGATCTGGAGGTAATTAGGTGCCAGGAGTTAGTCAAATGCACCTCCAGCACTTCCCAAATCAAATGCACCTCTGACGCTTCTCAAACTAGGAACACCTCCGACGCTTCTCAAACCAGGAGCACCTCTGGTGCTTCCCAACTAGGAGCACCTCCGGTGCTCTGTCAATAAAGAAGTTAGTTTCAAATAATAAGGGAGGGGACCCACCTTTCCAGGCGGTAAAGTAGACACATCACATGATGAGGTCATCATGACTCATCCTCTACTTTATCACAAGAATAAATTAAATTAGCACACATATCATTTGCAGGGGTATTCATAAAGCTGGCGCTAACATCACCCAAGGAACGTGGATTCTCGAACCACTCAGCGCAATGATTGTAGGTCGCGTGCCAATGGAGTAGTGGACGTCATGTCCAGCCACCAAAAGTTGCTCATGTGCCACGACGTGTGCAGTCTCAAATAATGACGCAGCATCTCTTCCATGTACATCGCTCTCATCATTAAAAATGATCTAGGTAATTCTAACTTTAATTAATCATTAATAGTAATTGTCTTGTCTTTTGGTTTTGGGTACCGCCACAATGACACGCCCTCCTGCCATTAATTTCTTTCCTAAATTCACACATACCGCTATCTATACTGTACTACCACCTTGCCTCCAGAGTGTTCTATCATTCTCCCACATTTATGACTACCTAGGTACTCTAACTAATCTACATAAGCCTAAACTAAGAAACATAACATTCCTCATTTGAACCTCTGAAGTACCCTAAAGAACAGAGCAAATTGAATAGTCCTCTAGAGCCTACAGAGAAAAGAGGAAAGGATAAACTGCAAATTAAGGAGGTGAGAAATTAAGCACAAAAGGTAGAACCAATTTGGCAATGGGGGTAAAGAAGAAGTCTAAGCAAAAAAGTGTTGCGGGTCTTCTACAGGATGAAGCTGCAGCAAACATTCTAAGAATTGCAAGATGGCTGGACTTCCTAGAAAAATTTGAAGGGTTTCAGGAAGATGTTGTGGATGAATTCCTCAGAAATTTAAGGGACAATCAGACAGCTGTCAGAGGAGTCCGCATCAATTTCTCCTCAGCCACTATCAGCCACATTTCTAGACTGCCCAAACAAGGTGAGAGGTTTTATCACTTGAAAACCTTATACATTGATTTAATTAAGAATTTCTCTATTCATGGTGAACCTGCTATACAAACGCATTCAAATAAAAATGAAGTAAAAGGAATTCTGAGGTCCACACTTCCAAACCCTTGGCAATCTATTGCCACTTGGCTGATGAAATATTTTACTTGTGATGGTCAATTCTCTCTAGTTTTAGGGCCAATCATGAAAATACTAATTTTTCTAAGACATGGAAATAGACACCCTGAGTTTAGCATAAGCATCCCCAATTTCCTGTATTCTGCCATCAGGGCAACTGCAGAGAAATATCAGCAAAATAAGGGTCGCATGAAACATCATGGTCTCATCTTTTTAGTAGTTAAGCACCACTTCCTGTCTCAAGCCAATGGGGAGGAATTATGGCAAAACTTTCTTGAACAGACTTCCCAAAACAGAGGACTAGAAATGGCACAACTAGGAGGTGAGAGTTCCCCTACTCACCAAGAAGAAGAAACTGAGCCTTCAGCCTCCTCCATAGATGTTCAAAGAGGAAAGAAACCATCACAAGAGGCATCTTCATCTACAACCCCTATTCTTGATAAAAGGAGAAAAGGCAAAGAAATTACAGAGTCTGCTCTTAGACAAACCCCATACATGACTCGATCAATTAGGAGAAAGATGACTCTAACTGAGGACTCTTGTCCTAAGGAATTAATAGAGGGAAGGTCAGGACAGAGAGCATAGGGAACTTGGTGGGCTGAAGAACCATCTCATGATTCAAATGAGATCCCTCTAGTCAAAAAGAGAAAACAAAGAGAAGTTTCCCCAACACCATCTGTTCACCTGGGGTCAAGCCCAATTTTAAAACCATCATGTGCTCCGAAGACTGAAAACATACAAACTCTTACTATTTCCTCAGACTTTGAGGATGAGAGACCTGTTCCAGAGTCACCTGCCCCACCTCTGCTACGGAGAAGCAAAAGGAAAAGATAGCTCTCACAGGCTAAGAAAGATATTGCTCTCCTGGCTGAGGTACTCCTGAGTCTTAGAACATATGAGGATAAGGTTGGACCTTCATCTGTGCCAGCAAAAGCAGAAGAACCCTAAGAGGACCCTCAAGATAGACAGTCTAAAGAAAAGGATGAAGTAGGATAGATGGCCATGGAAAACCCTGATGATCAGCCAACAGCCATAGAAACAGCCACAGAAGCAGCAACAGAAGCAGAAGCAGAAACCTTTTTCTCATCCCTCTGATCAAGAGGATGTGGAAATATCAAAAGAATAGCAGATGATGGAAGAAATTGAAAACTTAAAAAGATTACTCTGGGGGAAGAATCTAATTATTACTGACCTCAAGAAGGTCAGAATAGAGGTAGAAATGGAGCAAAAACAAATCATTAAAAATCTACAAACAGATCTCCAAAGCAAAAATAAAATCATACAGGAAGAAGAGGTAGAATTAGAGGCCCAAAAAATTGAGAAAGAGGTAGAGTTGGAGGCACAGAAAATTAAGGCAGCCAAACTGTTGGAAGAAAAGGAGAAAGAGGCAATACAGAGTGTTTCTAAGCTCACCATGGCTAGAGACAATAGCCTCACAATAATGGTAGCATTGATTGAGAAAATACAAAGCCAGGATAGACAGTTAACTTGGGCCAACAACAGACTAGATGACTAGGAGGAATATATTCAAGAGTTGGCTGGCCCAAGGGCAACCAATGAATAGGAAATCCAAACAGATGCATATGTGGGTCCAATCCCCATTGACATTCCTAAAGCCATGTTCCATTGGGAGAAGAAGTGTAGAGAATATGAGGCTTCCAAGTCTATGTTGTAATTACAAAAGGTAGTCACTGCCAAAACAAAAAAGAATAGAAACTTTGGAAGGCAAAATCATTGAAATGGCCTCCCTTTCTTCAGAAATTCTATCCTGCAGACTTCCAAGTGCTAGCTACTCTATGTTCTTACAAGAGAGAATCCTACAGAGGAAATTCTCTTTAATCCTATTTGACCTGATTGAGGATACAGAGATAGCATAAGGATTCATGACAGCATATACCAGGAGTAATGATGAGAACAAAAATTTCCTATGTGAATTATACCTGCATGGGTTCTGTGTTAATGACATAACTTTCATTCTTAATCATTTTATGGGGGAATGCCAGCTTAAGGCATTTATGTCCCTGATGAGGAATCATCAGATCTGGAATGAAAGGATGGACGATCATCTCAAGAAGGATTTAAAAACAAATCTTTTCATCAAGAAGGAATGTCCCAATCCTGGTGCTTTTAGGATCAAATTCAAGTCCCTTATCTATCATCCTAATAATAAGAACATAATTTTTCCATTATACCTAAAAAGTTTGCAAGAGTGCTCCATCGATTTTGGTCTCTTCATGATCAATTCAGTACTTGCCATAGCAAAGAAGAGATGGAATATTTTGACCCCAGAGCAGAAAATGAGGGAGGTGGTCACCCCTGCAAACTTAAGATTATTTATGAGAAAAGCAAAGTTGATATCCAAAATGATGGATAACCATAAGCAGGAATGGATAGGTGGACGGTTTAGGCCCCCTCTAATAATTGAACCACTCCCTGTCTGGGCGGAACAGATGGAAGATGAGAAATTACAAGACTGGATGAAGCAGGTTGATGAATACAGAGGTAATGGTAATATCAACCGCACAACTTGGACCACCTATGCACAGGATTATAGCTTGACTGACAAGCTGCTTCGCCAGAATAAATCTAGAATGTGAGAAGCAGGAGGACCTGCCAAACGTTAGGTATGGGGGGATGATGAGTGCCAAGTTGTACCCATGAAATACATCTTTTTACCTCTCTTTTTCTCCTTCCTGAGTCCATCTTTCCTAATGTCTGCACCCAAATAAGCTATAATGATTAATTGAGATAGATTACTTAAGATCATAATTTCTGATTGAGTGACTAATGTGCATGGAATTGATGGAAAAATGTAGGAACTTCTCTCCTTTTTGAATCAATAGGTGTAGATGCCAGGAACAGCAATTTTGTGTATCTCCAGAGATAGTCTTCAATGATCTTTGGAGACAATACCAGAGTACCATGACGCGTGAAGTTTTGAAGAAATGAGGAAAGCCTCTCCGGAGCTCTGTAGGAGTCTAGAGCATCTTCAGAGCTGAACAAAGGAAGCTACAGATATCTCCAAAGCTACAGAGATATCTCCAGAGCTACAGACATATCTCCGGAGTTGCAGATAGAGACAGATATCTCTAGCGCCTCCTGAGAGCAAGGCATATTTCTAGCATAAGCTGTCGATCAGGCACTCTTAGCAGTGGTCTTAATACCCCTCATTTCACTCAAATCATCACCTGAGTGGTGAAGGGTCATCTTTAGTTAAACTGTTGGATTTTTATCTTTATAAAGTTTTTGCATGAGTTACAAATAGAACTGATTCAATACCCATATTTTTAGGGCCTTGCTGCCCAAATGTATTGAGACTCAAACTTAGAATTCTAAGTGGACTTCTATTTCACTCATTCTTCTTTTTTTTTGCATGATTATTTTCCATAGTTAGACAACTAGTGTAATAAAGAGATGGATGTCATCTCATAGAAGAACTGGTAGATAAGATAAGTGATATGTCATCACTCATTTTTGATAGATACTGATAGAAACAACAGAAGATATATACAATGATTGAATTATTCTAATTTTTAGTAATCTCAGTTCTGTGACATCAATATTCTTTTCATGAATGCGAAGTGAATGGAATTGGATTGAACTTAGTTGTGATCTTCTTCTGTGCTGATTTTCTATTGTAGCCTTCAACCCCAAGGGTGTGGAGCAAGGGCCCACTCTCACCACCAAAGGCGGAAGGCTAGTACCATTGCTTTATTACTTCAAATTTTACTGTGAAAAGTATTTATTGATTTTGATAGATAGATGCATGTTAAGTACTATCTTTTTAATTGCTTTAAGTAACTTCCTGTTTTATTCTATTTTCAGCATTCCTTAATTTCATTCAGTAAGTAGACAAGTTAATCTTTTCAAATAAGTAGAAGCTGTTGAGATTAGTTAGGAAAATTGATAACTATAGAATCCCTAGTTGCAAACAGTCATGGACACAGCCCCTGGATTATTTGACATCTAAAAATAGATTAAATGATGAGGTACAATGACATTTCACCCAACATGCATTGATGACATAATCTTACCTCCTACTAATGACATTCTTGTATTTTATAATGACACTCCTCTCACATGCCATGATGATATTATTCATTATGTACCATCTTCCAAGATTAGAGATATGCATTTTTTTTTGTACTACATATTTATGATTATTTCCCTAGTGTTGAAAAATGTGTTTATTACCTTTTTCATATTCTTCCTATATATCATGATGATTCTCTAAATGTGCTACCTCACGTTATACATGATGATGATGAGCCTCATCATGATTATTCTATTGCTTCACATGATTGCTTATGCTTTTATGATGATATATTAGAAGTCTTAGTGAGGAGTTATTATGTAGTGCTTATGATGGTTTTATGGATGGCTTACATTTTGATCTCGTGATCTTTGACTTTCATATTTCATCTTTACATTGTCTTATCTTGTCTTGTCTACTTAATTATGTTTTTTCTTTGGTCCTTTCTCTCAATCCTTTACATCTTATATTTTGATCCTTGGTTTTGTATCGAATGATACTAATGGCTCTTTGCTTCACTTATGTTACACTATTTTATCTAACTTCTTAAAGCATTATCCAATATACTCATGTTGAGTGAGGTTCTAGCTTCTTAGAACATTCATGGTCTATCATTATATTGACCATCTTGTCTATGGTCCATCTTTTATCATTATTTCTACCTAGCTATTATAAGCATTTACTATCAAATATTGACATATTTTTCTATTTTAGAGAATTCACATCATTGATCCTACATTTTTATATCTTATATACCATGACTTATGATATTACATTGGTATATCTTAAATATCATGATATCATATTACTATATCTTCTATTATAATCTCATCTTTTATAATGTACTTTATAGAGAATAGATGTTAATCACACAAATAGGTTAATCACCATGTAAATAGCATGAAATTATGTAAATGCAATGTATTTTGACCTCTAATCATGATTGTCACAGTTAATGTACAACAATGGATCAATCCATTATCTCTTCATATTTTTCCCAGAAAACCTTATGAAATATGGGATCTAGTCAAGTAGAATGAATAACATACATCTCTAAATGTTGTTCACACATGTTCAGGCATAGATTAAGGTTTTAGGCATTGAAATGTGTCCTCCACCGGTGGCAATGTATGCATAAAATAGTCATGAACTTGGTGATATTATAGGAGATGCTTAGAGGTACTACAAGTAGCTAGAATTAATTAGGTGTTTGTCATACAAAGATCAAAGATAGCCCTAGGTTGACTATCATGTATCAAAGGCATTATTGTCTTCCTAGAGGATACTTATACTTTGGCGTTATGAATATGAAGTCTACAAGTAGGTAGTGTAGAAGAGAGAAAGAAGATAATTATCATAATGAAGAGACAATTGTGTTGGTAATCAGAGAGTAGAAATCCTAAATTAAGAAGGGAAGACAGCCCCATCAAGTCAATCATGTCATTCCCACATAAAGACAACCCTAGAAAGGCCAATAGACCAACTATGACACAGTACACTTATGGAAAAGCATGCAATCATGAATTAGCATGCAATATATGGACAACCATATATCCGTTTGATGAGCAAAGATTCCATTTGGGGGGATCTAGTAATTAAAAAACTAGTCATATGATTGTTAGGACAGTCATCAAGGTCCTAAGAGTATTTGTATAATGAAAAATTTGGATTTGCAAATGGAAATGATCAGACAATGAAATGCATAACCTAAACCCAAATCATTCAATACCTCAAAGATGCAAGATGCTTGATTGATTGATCAATTTGTTGTGTTGATTGCTCAATTCCACATCATAACATTGATAGGGAGATAGATGATGGATGGTTGATGGTTGATAGATGCAAGCTAGATAGATGAAAGAGGATGGATGAGAGCTTGAGATGAAAATTTGGCCAAGTGAGGTTGCATTAAGAAGAATCCCTGAAAATCTCCTCTAATCTCCTCCTAGCTCCTTTCTAATAATCTCAAATGGCTCAAAAGAGGCTTGCTTTATAGGAAAGGCTTGGTTCAAATGAATGGCTAGGATCAATTAGGGCTTTAGAGTAAATGGATGGATAGGATTAAGTTAGGTTTCCTTGCACATTAAGAAATTGTAGTCATTTGACAAGTGTAAGGAGAAGGATAAGGCTTATGTGTGCTTGTGTACACAAATACTAAAATTAGGTCCCATTAGTTGTGCATGTGAAGGATTTTAAATAAAAGTTGTACTACAACACATGATTGAATTAAGAGGTGGACAAGTGTCGAAATGTGATGAAAGGTGAGGAATTAATTCAAATAAAATATTTGAATTAGTTGGGATATGAGTTGGAAATTAATTAAATAAATAAGATTTATTTAATTAATTGGATAGTGGGATTAGGATGTGATGTGGAAATTAATTAAATAAATAAAATTTATTTAATTAATTAGAAAGTGGGATTAGGATATGATATGGAAATTAATTAAATAAATAAAATTTATTTAATTAATTGGCTAATTGATAAATGGGATTAAGAGTGGGATTTAGGACAAAATGCTACATGATGTCTAAGTAATGTTTTTGACTAGGTGTTGCAAGACATGGACAAATTTGGGACAAATTTGGGTGTCTACAGTATTTACTAATCATCATACCATTATTCACATTTTTGCACTGTCAACACATATTAGGATAGTGTTGTCCCAACAAACAAGAGAAGGTTGTTATAAAGATCTTAGAACACTCATTTTATAAATGTATAGTTATATGCAAATGGTAGCAGTCATATGTCAAGCTTAGAATGGTCATATCAACCTAAGGACTACTTGATTGAATCCTTAGGGCTAGGAGTGACATTTTGCATTCCATACGTCGTGGGGCTGAATGGACTTCGCCAACACATTCAGGTGGGCAGGAAATGTTATGGGAAGTCTCATTTCATGTGTCAAGCGCCCCAGTCGTTCGAGGCGGTAGGCTACCAGCAAAGTCCCTTAAGATCCCTAACACGAAAAAACTGCCAAACTTTGACGGAGTAGTTCTCAGAATTTGTTAGAGCTGGGAATGTTATGTTTAGACCTACAGGTGCACGTGGGGTCTGTCCACAATAACCTCTCTTGGTTTTGGTCAACTCCAATTCATTTGACTGTGCCAAAATCAAATGCATTCTTACAAAATGCTTCAGTTTCATGTAGTGGAAAGGTGCTAGGAGTGACATTTTGCATTCCATAGGTCGTGGGGCTGAATAGACTTCACCAATGCATCAAGGTGAGTGAGTAATTTCTAGGGGAGGTCTCATTTCATGTGCCAAGTGCCCCAATAATTCGTGACAGCAAGCTACCAGCAAAGTCCCTTAAGATCCCTAAGACGTAAAAAATTGCCAAACTTTGACGGAGCAGTTCTTAGAATTCATGGTAGCTGGGAATGTTTTGTTTAGACCTATAGGTGCACGTGGGGTCCATCCACGATAACCTCTCTTGGTTTTAGTCAACTCTAGTCTATTTGACCATGCCGAAATCAAACACATTCTTGCAAAATGCTTTAGTTTCATGTAGTGGAAAGGTGCTAGGAGTGACATTTTGCATTCTATAGGTCATGGGGTTGAATGAGCTTCTTCAACATGTTGGGGTGGGTGGGTAAATACCAGGGGAGGTCTCGTTTTGTGTGCTAAGTGCCCCAGTCGTTCAGGGTAGTAGGCTACCAATCCCTTAAGATCCTAAGAGCAAAAGTTGCCAAATTTTGACAAAATAGTTCTTAGAATTTATGGCAGTTGGGAACATTCCATTTGGATTTATAGGTCAATGTGGGGTCTATCCACAATAACCTCTCTCAGTTTTGGTCAAATCCAATCCATTTGACCATGCCAAAATCAAATGTAGTCTTGCAAAATGCTTCAGTTTCATGCAGCACAACTGATGCAAGAGCATCTCAGGCTCTCAAGCTATCCACATCAATATGTACATAAGAAATTTTTTGTTCTCAATTTTGTTGTGTTTTGCAAGTGCATTGAAGTTCTTTTTGTAAACCCTATCCCGTTAGATGGTTTCATTTTTTCATCGGCATGACATTATGTGTTCGGCGAGAGTTTAGTTTGCATCCCCTCAATAACCTATTGTGAAGTTGTTTTTTGTCAGTGGGACCATATGACTTCGGAGGGACTCTGAATATGGTCTCCTTGATACCCGATGGAAGGCATGTCCACAGTGCATTGTTGGTAAGCCTTCATCGGAAGGACTCTCTTTTATCAGTGGAAGGTGAAGGTGTTTAGTCATCCCCTCGATGCAATGATGCAATGTGTCTCGATGGAAGTTGTTCACTTTGGTGGGACTCTCTTAGCTATCCCTTTGAAAGCCTAATACAAAGTCTTGACTCTCATCAGTGGGAGATTAGATGTCGACACGACTATGAGCTCAGTCTCTTTGATGACCCAATAGGGCAGTTCTATATTTTGGTGTGGATGTGTGGTGCTACATGCCTTATCGATGGGGCATTGTATGTTGAAGGGAGTCTCTTAGCCATCTCCTTGACATCCCGATGGGATGGAGTTGAAGACTATGTAGTGTGACAGTTCATTTGGTCTTCGACAGTTAAATCTTGTGGAGACCGTTTCGTCGGGGAAGTTGAAACTAACTATTTTCCTTGGGTAGTAGGGGAATGTAGAGACAGGGGAAGTGGCATACACAATGGGGAAGGATCAATTGGACTATATTGTATGAAGCAAACTATTGATGGAAAAGTCAATTTGGTCTCTGTGAAAATGCTTTGTAATTGAACTTTGAATGTAACCTGTACTTTGTTGATTGCAATAAAAGAAGGGTTGTTTTCTATTGAAATTTGTTACATTGTAGTGTGTTTTTTCTACTTGATTAGAAGCCTGATAAGTCTCTTCAATCTCAACTACATCAAGTGGTATCAGAGTAGGTTTGTTCCTAGAAAAAGTATCAAAGAAATTACGAAGTCCTGAAGGGAATTTGTTGTGGGTAAGTGAGTAAAAGGAAGAAGACCTGCAACTATAGAGGACTTACATAAAATGGCACAAAGAGGACATGGTAGAGGAAGAGGGGTGCAAAGAGATGCAGACCCTATCTTGATGGAGATGTTGAGGGGAATTACAACCAAACTGGAGGCCATTGAAATTACACAACTAAGAGGTCATCATGTTGAGAACGTGAGTGATGCTAAAAAGGAATAGGTTGAAGTTAAAGGAGAAGAAAACCAACTAGAGCTTGATCAAGGAGAAGAGAGGTTCATTTGAGCCCTAACCAAAATAAATACTAGACCCTGTTTTAATCCTCCAAACTATAGTGGTAACTTGAATTCAGATGAATTGTTGGATTGGATCACCGAGATGGAAAAGTACTTTAACTTTGAAGGTACAGAAGAAGACAAGAAGGTGAAATATGCCTATACAAAGTTGAAAGGGCATGCATCCCTGTGGTGGGATCATTTGTAAACTGATAGACAAAGAAGAGGCAAGGAGAAGATAAAGTCATAGGACCGAATGGTAAACAAATTGAAGATGAAATTCATGCTTGCAGACTATTAGATAAATTTGTTTAGAAAATTGTAGAACTTGAAGCAAAGACAATCCAATGTCAAGGAATACACATAAGCATTTTACCAATTGAGCATTCGAGTAGACCACACAAAGAATGAGGTTGAGCAAGTTGCAAGGTACCTAAATGGCTTGCGGGTGTCCATACAAGATAGATTGCTTAGATTACAGAGTGTGGAAGAGGCCTACCAATGTGTGTTGATCACCGAAGAGAAGCTGAATAGGAAACAAAAAAATAATAACAAGGGTAGAGACAAAAATGCTCATGGTAGAGGGAAGAGCAATGGTGGAAGAGGATATTCTACCAAACAAGATGAAGATGGTACATCTCAGACTTAGGAAATGGGAGGCAGAGGAAACTTCTAAGGAAGGGGAGACTCTTTTCGAGGAAGAGGTAATTTTGGAAGAGGAAGAGGCAGAGGCTTCACTAGTACATGCTACCAATGTGGAGAGATTGGGCATAGGCCTTTTGAATGTCCACAAGTTCAAGGTGTAGGTAAGGGAAAAGAGGCCAAAGTTCATGTGGCCCAAGTAGAAGATGAAGTAGTAGAAACTTTGAAGCATGGAGAAGACCCAAAGGACAGAGAGTCTTTGATGATAAGAAAGATTTTTCTAAGTCCTGAGAAGGCATAAATAGAACCAATATAGAGAAGAAATTTGTTCAGAACCAAATGCAAGTCAGGCAGCAAGTATTGTAAAGTAATTGTAGACAGTGGCACAACAGATAATATTGTGTCTAAAGAAATGGTGAGGAAGTTGAAGCTGAAAAGAATGAAGCATCCCAGCCCATATAAGGTCTCGTGGTTGTAGAAGGAGCACCAATTAGTGGTAAGAGAACAATGCTTGGTTAATTTCCAGATTGGTAATTACAAGGATGAAATACTCTGTGATGTAATGCCAATGGATGCCTATCATATCTTGTTGGGAAGACCATGGTAATTTGATAGACAAGCGGTTCATGATGGTAAGAGTAATACATATACCATTAAGAAGGATGGATAGGAATTTATTCTGAATCCTATGAAGGATAAAGATGAAGATACAAAAGGTACTTCTAGGGTGTGTCTTGTCTTGGGAAAGAAGTTCTTGAAGGATCTGAAAAAGGATGGTGTTTGTTATGCATTCGTTGCCCAACCATTTCAAAACATGACAGCATAAAAAGAGGAGAGGTTGCCAATAGAAATTTAGGAATTAGTTGATTTGTATGCTACTATAATGATGAAGGAGTTGCCAGATGGACTGCCACCAGTAAGAGAAATTAGTCACTGTATGGATTTGATCACAAGTGCAATTTTACCAAACAAGGCACCGTATAGGATGACACCTCAAGAGAATGAGGAAATAAATAGACAAGTCCAAGAGCTATAGGACAAAGGATTAATTAGGGAAAGTCTTAGTCTGTGCATTGTACCTACAGTATTACCGCCTAAGAAGGGAGGTGAATGGAGGATGTGTACAAACTCCTGTGCAATTAATAAGATCACCATTAAATATAGATTCCCATTGCCTAGAATGGATGATTTAATGGATTGTTTGAGTGGAGCAAGGTACTTCACGAAGATTGATTTACAAAGTGGGTACCATCAAATCAAAATCCATGAAGGGGATGAGTGGAAGACAGCATTCAAGATGAAGGATGAATTGCATGAGTGGTTGATCATGCCATTTGGATTGACAAATGCACCCAATACATTCCTGAGATTGATGAATCAAGTGTTGAAGCCCTATCTTGGTAAACTTGTCATAGTTTATCTTGATGATATTTTAATTTTTAGTAAAACAAAAGAAGAAGATTTAGAACATATTAGGGTTGTCTTGCAAAGATTGAAAGAAGAAAAACTAATGGTGAATTTGAAAAAGTGTACTTTCGTGAAGTAGTTAGTGTACTTGGGATTTATAGTTTCAGAAGAAGTGTTGAAAATGGACCCTAAAAAAGTAAAGGCTATTGTTGAATGGCCATCACCAAGGAGTACTTTTGAATCCCATAGTTTTCATGGGTTGGTGAGCTTCTATAGGAAGTTCATAAGAAATTTCAGTAGAATTTGTGCTCCTATAACTGAAACAATGAAAGGAGTAAGGAAAGAATTTAAGTGGATGGTTGTAGTAGAGAAAAGTTTTCAGTTGTTGAAGAATAAAGTAACAAAATAGCCAGTATTGGTGCTGCTAGACTTTGGAAAAATTTTCCAGGTAGATTGTGATGAAAGTGGAACTACAAGAGGAGTTCTCAGCCAAGAGGGAAGACCAATAGTGTACTTCAGTGAGAAGTTGAATGAAGATAAGAGGAAATATTCTATGTATGACCAAGAGTTCTATGCAATTGTACAAGCTATCAAGAAGTGGAGGCATTATTTGCCGCCAAAAGAATTTGTATTGTATACAGACAATCACGCCCTATAGTTCATAAATAGCCAAGGTAAGCTGAACCAGAGGCATATGAAGTGGATTGAGTTTTTACAAAGTTATTCTTTTGTGTTAAAACATAGGAGTGGCAAATCCAATCGAGTTGTTGATGCACTGATTAGGATAAATTTATTGTTGAATGAGATGAAAGTGAATGTTGTTGGTTTTGATTCTTTGGGCGAGTTATATGAACAAGACCTAGATTTCAAAGAGACATGGTTAGCATGCAAGAATCCAGTGGAATTGGATCAAACTCCATGGCTAGAGTATTTCATTCAAGATAACCTATTGTTCAAGGGAAAGAAGTTATGTATTTCTAGAGGCTCCATGAGGGAGAATCTAATCGTAGAAAAGCATAGTGGTCGATTAGGTGGACATTTTGGAGTAGATAAAATAATAGCTCTGTTGACCAGGAATGAACATTGATGTCAAGAAGATGGTACAAGGATGCAGAATTTGTCAGCATGCAAAGGGTATGAAGAAAAATACCGGACTGTATCAACCATTACCGATTCCAGAGAGATTGTGGGGACACATTAGCATGGATTTTGTTTTGGGATTGCCTCAAACTCAAAGAGGTAATGATTATGTTTTTGTGGTTGTTGATAGATTTTTGAAAATGGCTCATTTTATTCCATGTTAGAAAACTAGTGATGCTTCCAATATAGAAAATTTGTTTTTCAAAGAAATAGTTCGGTTACAAGACTTGCCAAGGAGTATCATATCTGATCAAGATACAAAGTTTTTTGGCCATTTCTAGCACACATTGTGGAAGAAATTAGGCACACATTTGGGTTTTAGTTCAACCTACCATCCACAAATAGATGGTCAGACTAAAGTTGTGAACAAGAGTTTGGGTAATCTCCTTTGATGTTTGATTGGAGACAAACCAAAATAGTGGGACTTGCTGTTTCCATAGGCAGAGTTTGCCTATAACAATTTGGTTAACAGGAGTATTGGAAAAAGTCCATTCAATGTGGTGTATGGTTTCAATCCTAGGGGCATAGATGAAGTCAGAGATAGTGCAAACCTGGTGAGAACAAGTGCTACGGTGAAGGATTTTACAGAGTATATTAGAGATTTACATTAAGAGGTGAAAGAAAAATTAGAGAAGAGTACGGTAAAGTACAAAGAATCTATTGATCATCATAGCAGAGAGTAGGAATTTCATATTGGGGAACTGGTCTGGGTTCATTTGAGAAAGGAAAGGTTTCTACAGGGAACCTACAATAAGTTAAAATGGAAGAAAATAAGTCCTTGCCAGATCCTACGCAAGTTTTCAGCCAATGCTTACAAAGTTGAACTTCCAAAGCATGTAAATATATCTCCTATCTTCAATGTCAATGATCTGTACAAATAGTTTGAAGGGGAGACAAGTACTCAACCACATTTGCTTGCAATTATCATGAATAATATAGATTGGGTGAATCAACTACCTGAGAAGCAAACTAAAGAAGTAGATGAGATCATTGATTCCAGGGTTGCTAAGAAAACACGTGGTAAAGAGTACATGGAGTACCTGGTTCACTGGAAGGGTAAATCAGTGGATGAAGCATCTTGGCTGAAGGCACATGAGTTGGCTCAACTTGGAATGTCAATTCTAGATTGGCCTAAATGTTCTTGAGTCTCCACTCATGGAACATTTCTCCTTTTTGGGGTGTTCGATGCAAGAGCATCTCAGGCTCTCAAGCTATCCGCATCAATATGTACATAAGAAAATTTTTGTTCTCAATTTTGTTGTGTTTTACAGGTGCATTGAAGTTCTTTTTGTAAACCCTATCCCATTAGATGGTGTCACTTTTTCATCAGTATGACATTATGTGTTCGACAGAAGTTTATTTGGCATCCCCTTGACAACCCGATGCGAAGCTATGTTTCGTCAGTGAGACCATATGACTTTAGAGGGACTCTGAATATAGTATGCTCGATACCCGATGGAAGGCATGTCCACAGTGCATAGGTGGTAAACCTTCATTGAAAGGATTCTCTTGTATTGGTGGAAGGTGTTTAGTCATCCCCTCGATGCAACGATGCAATGTGTCTCAATGGGAGTTGTTCACTTTGGTGGGACTCTCTTAATTGTCCCTTTGACAACCCAATACAAAGCCTTGACTCTCATCGGTGGGAGATTGGATGTCGATAGGACTATGAGCTCGGTCTCTTTAACAACCCAATAGGGCAATTATGTATGTCAGTGTGGATGTGTGGTGCTATATTCTTTATCAATGAGGCATTCTATGTCGAATGGAGTCTCTTAGCAATCTCCTTGACATCCCGATGGGATGGAGTTGAAGACTATGTGGTGTGACGGTTCATTTGGTCTTTGACAGTTAAATCGTGTGGAGACCATTTCATCAGGGAAGTTGAAATGAACTATTTTCCTTGGGTAGCAGGGGAATGTAGAGACAGGGGAAGTGTGGGCACAACAGGGAAAGATCGATTGGACTGTATTGTATGAAGAATTGGGGAAAACAACTATTAATGGAAAATTCAATTTGGTCTCTGTGAAAATGCTTTGTAATTGAACTTTGAATGTAACCTATACTCTATTGATTGCAATAAAATGAGGGTCATTTTCTGTTGAAATTTATTACATTGTAGTGTGTTTTTGCTACTTGATTGATAGCCTAATAAGGCTCTTCAATCTCGACTGCATCAACAACGTTGCCAGGTGCCGTATTTTTTGTTCTAGTCATCATGGGGCTGAACTAACTATGCCAACACGTTGGGGTGGGTGGGTAAATGTTATGGGAGGTCTCGTTTCATGTGCCAAGCGTCCCAATTTTTCCAAGATGTAAGCTACTGACAAACTAGAAAGTCGCTAAGACTAAAATTTTGCATTCCACAGGTTGTGGGGTCAAACTGACTATACCAACATGTTCGGGTGTGTAGGTAAATGCTAGGGGAGGTCTCGTTTCGTGCGCCAAGTGTCTCAGTCGTTCCAGGCTGCAAGCTACCGGTAAACTTGAAATGTGCTAGGAGTGACATTTTGTATTCTATAGCTCATATGGCTGAATGAAGTTCACCAATGTGTTAGAGTGGATAGGTAAATGCCAGGGGAGATCTCGTTTTGTGTGTCAAGGGTCCCAATCGTTCTGGGTTGTAAACTACTGAGAAAATCACTTTGCCGGTAGCTTGCAGGCCAGAATGACTGGGATGCTTGGCACATGAAACGAGACCTTCCCTGACATTTAACTACCCACCCTGACATGTTGGTGCAATTAGTTTGGCCTCACAATGAGCATATCAAAAAATAAGGCACCCGGCAAGGTTGTGCTGCATGAAACTAAAGCATTTTACAAGAATGCATTTGATTTCGGCACGGTCAAATAGACTAGAGTTGACCGAAACTGAGAGAGGTTATTGTGGACAAACCCCACATGAACCTGTAGGTCCAAATGGAATGTTCCCAACTGCCATGAATTCTAAGAACTGCTCCATCAAAGTTTGGCAGTTTTTACATAGCATGTTGCCTCAAACAATTGGGGCATTTAGCACACAAAATGAGACTTCCCCTAGTATTTACCCACCCACCCTGATGTGTTGGCAAAGTCTATTCAGCCCCACGAGCTATGTAATGCAAAATGTCACTCCTAGCACCTTTCCACTGCATGAAATTGAAGCATTTTGCAAGAATGTGTTTAATTTCAGCACGGTCAAACAGACTGGAGTTGACCAAAACTGAGAGAGGTTATTGTGGGAAGACCCCACATGCACCTGTAGGTTCAAATGGAACATTCCCAGCTACCAAAAATTTTAAGAACTGCTCCATCAAAGTTTGGTAGTTTTTGTGTCTTAGGGATCTTAAGGGACTTTGCCGGTAGCTTGTCACCCCGAACGACTGGGGTGCTAAGCACATGAAACGAGACCTCCCATGGCATTTACCTACCCACCCTAATGTATTGGTGAAGTTTGTTCAGCCCCACAACCTATGGAATGCAAAATGTCCTCCTAGCACCTTTCCACTACATGAAACTGAAGCATTTTGCAAGAATGTGTTCCTTGCTACCATAGGCAAACGAAATTGATTTTGAAAATTTTGAGGTAGGAGTTTGTAGGTGGACCTGACATCCACCTATACATGTAAAGAAGATGTTCCTAGGTGTCACAGTTTGATGCAACAATCGATGCAAAGTTTTTCATTTTTTTTTCTTAGGGCTCTTGAGAGATTGTCTACGTTCAATATAGCCAAGAACGAACATGAGGCTTTACCACCGAAAAGACATCCCCCCTAGCATTTACCTGCCCACCTAGATGCATTGGCACCATCCGTTTGGCCCCAAGAGATGCTTATCCTAAAAATTCAGTCATAATACCTTTCTGGTGGTTGGAAATTTAATACTATAAAGGTGTTCTCACTTGATCCAATGTCTTGTAGGGCATCAATTGAGGTTGCCCTTACCACTGCTATCAATTGTTTGTCATTAAAACACATTAACACTCATTATGAAATAATAACATCATTAAAACAAATTAGAACTCATAGTAACATCATTAAAACTCATTATGAAATAGAAAGTAAAGGACATATCATCATGAAATAATCATGAAAACCTACCTTAGTTTGCTTCCAAAGGCAACTTCATTAGGATTATGCCTACCTCCATCATACTAAAATCCTGTGCATGCAAATGCAATTGCACTATTTACCTAAAATGAGTAGTTAAAATATACAAGGTGAAACCAGGATAGCAAAGAAAAATAACATACCTTTCTGTCATTCCACTAATTCAATCCAATGAACCATCAGGGTCTGATCTACTCTTTATTATGTCGATTATTGCCTCGTGATCAGACTCAAGAACCTTCCACAAGGTTCTATTCAATGGTCTACCCCCATATTTGATCAAATAAACGTTTGAAGCCACAACAGGGTTAGAATAATGAAGAATCTTCCTATGTGGCTCAATGTCCTCAAACACCCACATATCAGACTTCTTCAGTGGGTACCTTCTAAGCCATGTTCTAGTAATAACCACTGATCTTGAAGGGTACTCGATGTTTTCTCCATCTATAACAGGGGAATCTAATTTCTTTTTTACCTCAACACAATGACACAAATAATAATACGTTCCTTCTTCATTGTCTTCAGCTGCAATAACTACATAAACATGCCCTAGATTGATATGTGCATTCAGTTCGATGAATATAGTCAACAATATAAGAAAAATACAAAATAAGATGGCATATTGAATTTTATATAATTAGAATGCTGATAATACCTGGTTGAACTAGATCTGAAACATAGTCAAAATCAACTGATGATTCAATCTCTGTCATTTGTAGTGTTGTCGGTAGTCAATAATGGTCAATCAGGCATACACCTCTTGTACACCAATCATCAACCCACTCCTTTGACTCACAATCATACCAAGGTTCATATGTACATGATGAACAAAAGCATACCATATGTCATGTATGGATAGTCCATGAACCTGCACTAGAGCTTCTAAAAGAGTGTAGCTCACTTGATCTTGTCAATGTACAATAGTCCTCATATTTTGCAATGTTAGTATCATCAACCAACTAAAAATATTTATGAACTATAGAATTACCTTCATTACTTGGACCCATTGTAGTGTTACACCATTCAACAATAGATCTTGCATCTATCAACTTTGCATTGTCTTTGTACTTCAACTCTTCTTGTGCCAATGCTCTTTTGATACATGCTCCTACACCATCATGCTCCCCCTTTCCATGCCCAACCTCACAAAAATTCCACATATGTTGAACACCATTCACCGTATGCATCTTGCTAAACCAAAGGAACATCTGAGCATTCTTGAATTGTGATGCACAATTATCTAACTATATGATATGCTGATGAAATGATATGTTCATGCTAGCCAAATCATGGTAGAACATCTGAAAGAAACCTTGCACAAACTCTGTAGAATGTGTGCGGTCATCACTAATATAAAAATGATATTCCCTCAAGATCTTCCTGTCATCCTCTATACTATCTTCTGCATGAATGAATGCTATTTGCACAAATATAGCAACCTACGTAGAGTTGTAATAATATGATTGCACCTCATTATGTGGCTGTATTGTGTAGTTCTCTGCAAAGTCAACAACTGAAATGATGGTACCAAGTGGAAATGTGTCCTTGCATAACTTGAATTGCAAGTCCAACCATCAATCTCTATGGGTATGCCTTGCATACTCGTACACTATACTCTCACAAAATGTAGACATAAACTGATACACTGGAATCTTTTGAACAACCAAATCACACCTCTTTGCTTCTTTATCATCTTTTGTATTTTAGGCCATTGTTTTATACTTTCCAAACTCTACTAGTTTGTTTCCAACCATGTGTGCTTTCCATATGTTGACATATTGGCATACATTGCAAGCCACCACAATGCTAACATGTGCCATCCAAGCATAATTTCCTGTAGAATATTTAACCTTCCTCTCTTTCACATAAAATTATTGATATGAAGTCTCTTGAAATAGTTGGTGAGGCACATATGCCACAATCAACATTGTTAGTATGCAAATCTAAACATATAGACCAATAAACATCAAAATGGTTAGAAAATTCAATATGTAATCTACAACAATAAGTAGTGCGTGTGTGATTTATTTTGACATAGAAAGTTTTTAGCATTTCAAAATATCTTTGACAAATTTTAATTTGAAGATTGATGGTGTTGCACACACACATGCAACCAAGGTAGCATAATGAGAGTTCTCATGTGGAGAAAGAGAGGTTGAAAGATCAACAATGATGAGTTTGGTATTTTATGCTTGAAGAGTACATGGTTTCTAGTAGAGTAGAAGCAACCAAATAAGAATGGGTCATGAAGATGAAGAGGTGGTAGTGGAAGTGTTGGTTTCTGATGTGGATGTAGGAGGAATATGTAGGTGTTGGATTAGTTGTGTAATGAAGGTACAAGTTGGTTTCATGGTTGTGAGGTGCATAGAAGATCTAAGAAGGAGATCAAGAGGATACATGAAGGTAGAAAAATAGTAGAAAGGGTGGCAATAAGGAGAATTGATTATGGAAGGACATTGCAAGTAGTGTTATTTATGACAAAGATATTTGAAGGGCTATTTGGAGGCCATGATTGGGTGGCAAAGGAAGTTGCAACAACATTGAAGGAATCCATTTAAGGAAGGATGGAACAAAAAGGATAGTTGAGTAGACGTTGGTAGTAAAACAATCAGCTGCAAAGGATGAAGGTAGGAATTTAATGCCTATTATGAGTGGTAGGTAGTAGTGTCTTCAAAGAGGTTGTAGAATGCATATACTATATCAAATGCAAAGGTATTGGCACTTTGGGAGAAGACAATCATAGTTTGTAAGTTGAACAAATGCACACTATCAATAACACTCATGTTTCAAGTTCTGCTCATTTCATATTGTTTGTTATGTATCATGAAAAGATAACCCTATGAAAAAATCCCTCATAGATTGTATCAAATCCTAAGATTTGTGGATTGTTCACCTGATCTTGTTGAAGAGTTTGATTTTTAGCAGAGTTAGGGTTAGGGCAGAATAACAAGGTGCAGAAATTCAAGGTAGAGTTTTGTTTCATGATGACAAGTTGTCCTAAACTATATTATTTTGAGTATATCCCATATGTGAACATTATCATAGACAATGATAGACAAATTGCTAAGTATGGAGGTGATATTGAGGGAAAAGACTATCAAATTGGGCTATGACTATTACAAACAACCACATAGACTGTCACATCATAAACATAGAAGACTATGATGAAACTCGTGATCACTATTAAAGTCAGATATTCAAAAAATGCAATAGACTCTCACTACCCTATTCACAAGGTAAGAGATGACAACATGATGAAAAGGACTGATCTTATATATAGATTAGAATTGTCAAGCACTTTAAATGGACTATCAACACAACTAGGACTATCATGACAGTCAATAGGAACATCAAACCAGGTATGAAGATAATTTGATAAC